>QODF01000283.1:4956-126057 GCA_024372805.1 Oostethus manadensis | reverse complement strand
CTTGCGTACTTACTTATGTATGTATGTGTGTTGAGCTTAGAGCAGATTTCGACCCAAACTAGTCATCCAGCCTAAGTGTGTGTATTTTTGTGTCCAGGTTGTGGTCTGAACTACCACAAGCGTTGTGCGTTCAAGATCCCAAACAACTGCAGCGGCGTGAGGAAGAGACGAGCCTCAAACGTCTCGCTGCCAGGCGCGCCTGTCGCCATCGCCCGTCCGCCTTCCGTGGAGTACCCCTCCACGCCGCTGGATGAGGTAGCGTATGTTCCTCCACTTCCACACACACATGTTGTGTGACCATGTTGTGTAACCATCACACACACACACTGATAGCTGCAGGCGATGCACTGGATTTTCCATCACACACACACACACACACACACACACACAACCATTGCATCATGAAAGGGTCATTTGGGTTTGTGTGTTTTTTTCCTTTATATTGAATAATGTTAAAGAGACGTCAGGTCCAAAAGGGAAGAACCAGCAGAACCGGGTCTTTATGGCTGTGACGTTTTGTGCGCTGACATGAGAAGGTGAATTATCAAACAAGGTCACATGCTTCCCGTCGGGTCGGCGATCCGGCACCAGCGTGCAGGACAAGAGATCTCCTTGTTCTGTGGAGGGAACCATCTGGTTTGTGTCACGTGTGCTGTGCATTTTGTACTGGATGTTCTTGGGTGACCCAACATACATCACGTAGCAGACGACGATGGGAAAGTATAGTATAGTATAATATATGTATATTATGTACGTGAATTACATAAGTACTGTTCTGGGATTGATGTATTCCTGGTGCAAGCAGCGCCCCCTCCTGGGCGCCGGAAAGCGAAACTCTCTCCTGAGCGGCCGTCCCATCTGGATGGAGAAAATGGTCCTGGGTCGGGTCAAGGTGCCGCACACCTTCTCCGTGCACACGTACACGCGGCCCACCATCTGCCAGTTCTGCAAGCGCCTCCTCAAGGGTCTCTTCCGCCAAGGCTTGCAGTGCAAAGGTCAGCGCCCCGCCGCGCGTGCAGCTTTTCCAGGCAGGGAGACCTCGCTGAATGTTCTGTTGTCTGCGCACAAGATTGCAAGTTCAACTGCCACAAGAGATGCGCGGCCAGAGTTCCCCGCGACTGCCTCGGCGAGGTGGACTTTAACGGAGGTGAGCCGTCGCCACGCCCCCTCTGGCTGCACGTGGAACTGCAGCATCCTCTTTGTCGTTGGACAGAAGCGTCCGGTCCCACTCTGGACTCGGAGGTCACGATGGAGGTGGACAACTGCGACCTCGGCAGCGACGGAGGTCATAGCGTGGAGGAGGTGGACCAAACGTCCACGTTTCCCGAGGGAGCATGCGCGGACGCCGACCGCGACGACGAGACGCCGCGAGCCATCAGGTGACATCAGTGGTCACACGCACACACATTTTCTCGTACATTTTCTTCTTAAAATGTAACTTATTGTTGTCAATTGCGCACAATTTCCTATTATAAGAAAATATTCATTCTTGACAAAGTATGACTTGCAATACTACAACTTTTCCCAACAAATTCAATGACTTACTTTTTATGAAAAACAACTGTTTTCTTGCAATATTGCAACTTTATTTTTCCAAAACAGCAACTTTTCTTCTGTAATTTAACACCGTTAGTCCTGTAATATTTTGCTTTTATTCTTGTAAAATGAGGAATGTTACTTTTATATATATAAATAACTATAATTTAATAGTCACAACTTCTTGGAACATTGCAGCTTTGTTTTTCTAAAATCATTTCTTTTATTTGAAATTTACATCTTTAGTAAAAAAATTAATTTATTCATTGTAAAATTTCCTTTTTAAATTTACATTTGTACTTTTTTCCCGGCAGCACAATTTTTCAGAAAAAAACTTTTATCTTACAATGTTTTGCCTTTATACTGGTAAACGTGCAGCTTTTTTGTTGAAATGTGGGACGCGTTCCACTCCAGTCCTGTAAGTGGCAGTAATGAACATTAAGTGTGGCCGCTTTTGGATGTGCTGGTTTAAGTGGGTGACCGCCCCCAGTCGACCCAAATGCGGGTTTATTGTAATGAAATAGCGCATGTTCACCACCAGAGGGCAGCGTTCTCAGCCACTCATTGTGCACTGATGGTTGTGTGTGCGTGCGTGCTGGTTTGCTTGCAGCCCATCGACCAGCAGCAACATCCCTCTGATGCGAGTGGTTCAGTCCATCAAACACACCAAAAGGAGGAGCTCCACTGTGGTCAAAGAAGGTTGGATGGTCCACTACAGTAACCATGACAACATGGTCTGTGCACCCCCCCCCCCACATACACGCACACACGCACACACACACACAAACTTGATAAATGTTTGCTATCTTGCAGAGGAAGCGACATTTTTGGCGTTTGGACTTCAAGAGTCTGACACTGTTCCAGAACCACAGTGGAGCAAAGTTCTACAAGGTGAAGAGAAAGCAATGAAATACGTGAAAAAGCTTTGAAACGTTTCGTGTGGACGCAGGAAATCCCGCTGTCAGAGATCCTGCGTGTGGACGCGGCCCAGGATGTCGGTGGGCTGTCTGCAGGCAGCAACCGCCCCTGCTTCCAGGTGCTCACGGCCAGCGTGGTCTACTACGTGGGCGAGGACGATGGCGGGCCCTTCCGGGAGGCGGGCCAGAGCTGGGAGAAAGCCCTCCAACAGGCCATGATGCCCGTCACCCCAAAACCCAGCAGCCTGGGGCGGGACCACAGTAAGTGTCATCTGTCTTCTTGCTGCCGAGTCGTCACGTTTGTTGCAAAAAATCCCCCTCACGACCTTGACGGGGATTTCATGGCTGCCTCCCATCCCAAGTAAAGCACTTGAAAGGATTTTCGGGGATTTTCTGCTTCATCTCGCTCGCATTCATCCCAATTTTGGTCAGGAAAGGTGCTTTCATGACCGAACGGACTTGTAAGTCCTTTTCACCTGTGGAGTGCACCACATCACACGCTTGTGTCATCACGCTAATGGACACGTTACGCAACACTCGCTGCATCAGCCCAAAATGACAGGAAGTTCTCCTCAAGATAGTAAGCCGTCAAGATCGCGGGAAAAGTCTCGATTGGTGCACTTGCATACTTACGCTTATCATCATAAGTGCACTCGTGCATACACACTTCCATATTTACTCTTATCATTGTAAGTGCACTCGTGCATACACACTTGCATACTTACTCTTATCTTAAGCGCATACTTACTTGCATACTTATCTGTTATCATCATAAGATCATAAGTGTACACGTGCATACACACTTGCATACTTACTCTTATCATCATAAGTGCATACACACTTCCATATTTACTCTTATCATTATAAGTGCACTCGTTCATACACGCTTGCATACTTACTCTTATCATCGTAAGTGCACTTGTGCATACACACTTGTGTACTTACTTTTATCATCTTAAGTGCATACACACTTGTGTACTTACTCTTATCATTTTAAGTGCATACACACTTGTGTACTTACTCTTATCATCGTAAGTGCACTTGTGCATACACACTTGCATACTTACTCATATCGTAAGTGCATAAGTGTACACGTGCATACACACTTGCATGCTTACTCTTATCATCGTAAGTGCACTCGTGCATACCCACTTGCATACTTACTCTTATCATCGTAAGTGCACTCGTGCATACACACTTGCATACTTACTCTTATCATCATAAGTGCACTCGTGCATACACACTTGCATACTTACTCTTATCATTGTAAGTGCACTCGTGCATACACACTTGCATACTTACTCTTATCCTAAGCGCATACTTACTTGCATACTTATCTGTTATTATCATAAGATCATAAGTCTACACTTGCATACTTACTCTTATCATCATAAGTGCACTCATTCATACATGGTTGTATACTTACTCTTATCATCATAAGTGCACTTGTGCATACACACTTGTGTACTTACTCTTATCATCGTAAGTGTACACGTGCATACACGCTTGCATACTTACTCTTATCATCGTAAGTGCACTTGTGCATACCCACTTGCGTACTTACTCTTATCATCTTAAGTGCATACACACTTGTGTACTTACTCTTATCATCGTAAGTGTACACGTGCATACACACTTGCATACTTACTCTTATCGTAAGTGCATAAGTGTACACGTGCATACACACTTGCGTACTTACTTTTATCATCTTAAGTGCATACACACTTGCGTACTTACTCTTATCATCTTAAGCGCATACTTACTTGCATAACAGAAGAAGGTAAATATTGACGGTCTGCGTGTAAGTACAGTCATGGATTTGGGACAGCACTGCGCTACCCCACATTCACACACTCAGGAAGTAAGTCCACAGCGTACTTATTGAAGTGTGCTGATTCCATTTGGGACACAGTCCAGGTCTGAAGTCCTGAAAGTTGACCTGATTGTCAGCAGGTATTGATCACAGCAGCCCACTGAAGTGATCAATAGCAGCTCATCAGTGGAAATTCACTGGCAGACAACGTGTTGGACTTCACATGAAGGTAATAACCCATGTGGGTGATGTTTATCTCCACAGAGGAGCTGTCTGTCAGCATATCACTTTGTAACTCTCACATCCAGGAGAACGTGGTGAGTCCTTCATAACAAGAATGAGAACAATAATAAGAAACTGTTGTTACCTGCGCCAATAATAATATTAATTTTATGATTATTATATATTAATAAGCACAAGTAAAGAAGAAGAATTCAATAATAATAATAAGACAATAACTTCATCATCTTCCTCCATCCAGGATATCAGTTCCATCTATCAGATCTTTGCGGACGATGTGCTCGGTTCCGGCCAGTTTGGAATTGTCTATGGAGGTGAGGTCATCACGAGGGGCCTGTGATGTAGACTGTGGAGGTTCTGGAAGTTGCAATGCTTGTCGTTTTCCAGGTAAACACAGAAAGACGGGACAAGACGTGGCCATCAAAATCATCGACAAGATGAGGTTTCCCACCAAGCAGGAGAGCCAGCTGCGCAATGAGGTGGCCATCCTGCAGGTAGCAGGCCTCGGGGTACCATAGGGCCGACAGAGCCTGCTCCTTTTTGACTGCTTCTGCTCCTGTTTCGTCAGAACCTCCACCACCCCGGCATCGTGAACCTGGACTGCATGTTCGAGACCCCCGAGCAGGTTTTTGTGGTCATGGAGAAGCTTCACGGCGACATGTTGGAGATGATTCTGTCCAGCGAGAAGAGCCGCCTGCCAGAACGTCTCACCAAGTTCTTGGTCACACAGGTGGGTGGTGTCGCACCGCAGTGTTGCCGGGAATCGAACACTAATTGGTTTGCGTTTGCAGATCCTGGTGGCTCTCAGACATCTTCACTTCAAGAATATCGTCCACTGCGACCTTAAGCCAGAAAACGTTCTCCTTGCGTCGGCAGAGCCCTTCCCTCAGGTCCAAACACAAAAAGCACTGACGGACCTTTCAGAACCGCCTGTGACTCGAGACTGCTTCTCCCTCGCAGGTGAAGCTGTGTGATTTCGGCTTCGCTCGCATCATCGGAGAAAAGTCCTTCCGGAGCTCAGTGGTGGGAACGCCGGCCTACTTGGCGCCGGAGGTTCTCCGCAGCAAAGGCTACAACCGCTCGCTGGACATGTGGTCTGTGGGCGTCATCGTCTACGTCAGTCTGAGCGGAACCTTCCCCTTTAACGAGGACGAGGATATCAACGACCAGATCCAGAACGCCGCTTTCATGTACCCACCCAATCCCTGGAAGGAGATCTCGGAGGACGGTAGGAGATCTGTTTGTTTAGCGTGGAAAAAAATGGCCCTTGGGCGGCACCCCCCCCCCAGCCCGGGCCTCTGAAAGGAGGTGGGACTTGTAAAATGATGTTATCGTGAGCTTTATTATGGGTTTAAAGGAGGGCCTGGTCATTTGCCCCACCCGTTACCCCGCTCTGATTTGTTCTGGTACCACCCAGGCACAGTGGACACCAATGAGACCCCCCTGGTGGTGGAATGCAACATGCTCGCAAACGTTACATAAATCATGATTTGCTAAAGTAACTGCTGCTGATGTCACATTCAAGATTGTTTATTAGCAAGATGACATCTCACACTTGAAAGATCAGGTTCAGAGCACGGTTCTGCCTGTCGTCTCCATAGCGACGGACCTCATCAACAACCTGCTGCAGGTGAAGATGAGGAAGCGCTTCAGCGTGGACAAGTCGCTGAGTCACCCGTGGCTGCAGGTACGCGTCACATGACCGGCATCTCCTTACCGGCTTCGGCTAAGCCCCCCACCTGTCTTGCAGGACTACCACACCTGGCTGGACCTGCGGGAGTTTGAGACGCGGCGAGGCGAGCGATACATCACACACGAGAGCGACGACGCCCGCTGGGAGGAATTTGCTGACGAGAGAGACCTCCACTACCCCAAACACTTCATCCCCTCACACAACGTCGACCACATGGACGAGGACCCCTAGTGGTCGTCCTGGAAGCATCACCATGGAGACAGCAGTGATGGCCACACGTTTTTTATTCATTCCTAACTTTCCTCTTCTTGTGTTTGTCAGTGTGCTGCTAACAAGCATCTTCAGCAAGAACGTTTGGTCGTCGCCTCCAAGTTTTCTTTCTCTTGTGGTCTTCAGCTGCTTCGCGACATCACTACATGACCTTTGACTTCAGCGTGTAGAACTTTGTCACGTTGGACTCACCGAACTTTTGTCAAAAAAGTTTCGGAGGTCGTCACGGAAGTTTGGTTCCTATTGCCACAGCTGGTTCTGTGTAGACAGATTAGGAGAAACCCGTCCCTGTGAATCCGGCGACAGGAAGCTGTGCCGGGCTTTTCTTCTCCAGTTTGAGCCCGGTGGCCACCTTGGGCTTGGTGAGGCGGCCGAGGTGCAGCAGACCGAAGAAAAGGAAGCGCTCGCCCATCTTGGCGGGGTGGGTCAGCACGTCGTAGCTGCTGATCAGCTGGCGCCTGGTGGACGGGTCGCTGCAGTTCCTCAGCAGAACCTGCACAGAACCACACTTTCAGCCGTGTTCCGTTGGAGACGGGCCTCGGGAAGCGGACTCGCCTGCATGCGGGTGTCGATGCCCATGTTCTTCAGAAAAGCCCTCTGACTGACAGGTCCCAAGCAGGCCACGCCTCCTCCCGCCATGCGCCGCAAGTAGCTAAAGTCCACGTCTGCAGTGAGGTCAGCCGAGCCCGGAGACGCCAGGACCTGATGGAGCTGGTGACCTTTGAACCCCTGATGGGACGATTACAAACAAATCACATATTGAGGTGCGCTAGCGCGACATCAGCTTCCTACTCGGAATGTGTCCGTCTTGCTTCCGTCGTGCCCGTAATCGGCAATCAGCGCTGCCCCGCCCTGTTCCGCCACCCTGCGGGCCAGCTGCTGGATGATGACTCCGCCCTCTGCACACACCTCCACGTGATCCCGCCTTTCATCTGCCTGACACACACACACTCGAGAAAATGAACTGGAAAAGGAGATTTTTGTGGGAAGAGCTGAAAATGAACTGTGCGGGAATTATGGGATCAGTGGGAATTTTTGAGATATGGGAAATAGTTATCTGGAAAGTTTGGATGCTGAAATGGGTTTAAGAATGTGCAAGTAATAAAAATCCCCAAGATCAAACAATGTGTGTTATGGATTCAAAATGTTCCAATTCCTGGAAAAATGGGACTTTTTGGAATGTGGGAAATAGATGTTGGAATTAGTTGAAAATGTGGAACTGGTGAAAGTTCTGCATTTCCAATGGAATTATGGGAATTTTTGGCATGTGTCCATAGACGGAATAAGAATATTGAAGAAAAGCAGAACCTGACAGTGGTCACATGACCCGAAGTGCACTGACCTGCACCAGTGTGGTGGACGCCAGAGTGGGCGACGGCGCCACCACAAACCTCAGCTGTTCCGGTTTGTCCGGGTTGACGTCCACCATCACCTCCCTCCAGCCCCTCTTGGTTCGCTGCCACCAGTGAAAAAGACACAGCAGACGTGTGGCGCCCTCTGGTGGAGGCACCAGCAATGATGCCTCTTCTTACCTGAAACTTGTGGACGGGCAAAGCGTCGAAGAACTCGTGAGCCAGAAAGATGCTGAAGCCTGGATGGAAGACGCCACGTTACCCTTGCAGCGTTTGTCTCATGGGGTCACACTTTGGCCTACCACGAGGGACGTCCTCTAAGCGACGGTACCAGAACACCTGCAGGCCACCGGCAGTTCTGCCATGACGGTAAACGGGCTCGTCCTCATTGTCTGCCCCCTGGCTGCTGGTCCCAGTCAGACATTGGGCCTGGAGGCGACTTAGAGTGGGACTCACCTCCACCAGGTGGAGCGACACCGAAGCCCCGCCCAGCACCGATTGGAGCTGACCCAAAACCTGCACATGAACCACAGTAGAGTGATGAAGGCTCACTAGTGACCCAACGAACGGGTTTCACAGCAGACTGGACATACTCGAAGAACGTCACTGGCCAAAGATCCTTTTCCAGGTCCCAGCTCAACCAGCTGGAGATGTCCGGGCCGCCCCGACCCCATCCACTCGCTGACGACCCAAACGGCCAGCAGCTGCATGAAGAACACGATTGGATGGACGAAAAGGTCATGTGACACGTATCCTTACCTCGCCAAAGATCTGACTGATCTCAGGTGAGGTGATGAAGTCTCCATCGGCTCCCAGCATGTTTTTCCTCACGTAATAACCCTGAAACGACAACAGCCGTGAGCGTCTTGCCGGGATCTTTGGGGAGACTTTAGGACGGGGCGTCAGTAACCGTCACTGGGTTGGTAAGCGCCTCTCTCATGTACTCTGCCACTGAAATTGGACCAGTGGCTTTTATTTTGGAGGTCAGGTGTCGCAGCATGGATGGGCCATTCTCGTCTTCCTCTGGAGGAGATGCGCACGCAAGTCTGCTTGGAGCTGCTCCCCATCACCATGGCAACAACAAACAGCAGGACTTTATACACTCTCCAGCCACTACATTAGGTGCACCTTTTTGTAGTGTAGTGATGGGAAGTTCGGATCATTTTACCGACTCAGATCTTTGAGTCCCGTTCAGTAAAAAGAAGGAATCTTTTTTCGAGTCATTTCGTTCATTTTAGCAAAATATGACTGAAATGCAACATGTTTCTTCCCTATCACATCTACTGCTTACACAAACGTTAAGCACACTACAAACATGACTCATTTATAATGCTATAAGAAACTAAACATTAATTCATTGTTTACCTGGGTATCCCTTTTTGAGTCGTTCGTTGATTACATGACAGCGCCATGTGAGCTTATTTGACTGCGGTACTGATCAGAAAAGTGGTCACATGGCAAAAGAACAAATGACTCAAACCCGAAGACTCGAGAGATCAACTAATCAATTCTCTTTCCGGCTCATGCAGCAAAGGTTAGGCTGATGGGGCTGTCGCGTGATGAACGAACGACTCAAAACCCAAAGACTCGAGTGATGAACTAATCAATTCTCTTTCCGGCTCATGCGGCATAGATAGGATGTTACGCAATTGCGCATGCGCGACTGAACGAATCGCCTTGAGACGATTCGTTCTCCCCAAGTCACATTGAAGAGTCGTTCAAAATGAACAAATCGTTCAAGAACGACCCATCACTATTCTAGTGGCATTGGAAACATCTCATCGATAGACAAAGGGAACGTAGCTGGTCGATGTCACGTGTCAGCTAAAAATGCCATTTATAATCATAATGTGAGCAATAACGTCAAATCCCTCCTCTTACCTGCTGACGCTGTGCGGACAGGACGAGTCAAAGTCAACAAACGTGTTTTAGCAGCAGAAAGAGCCCTCATTATTCTTGTCAAGTCTCAACATACATACAAATAAATGACATTAGTATACACGACGTGCGTTACATCGAACTGTCAGCACATTCGTCAACCTACACGGATTCACGTTAGCATAGCATTAGCCGCAAGTTTGCTTCAACGGAAGCACAAACGTTAAAGAGTAGAAGTCAGTGTGAGCTAGCAAAAAGCTAATGCTAACACAGTCAAGGCGACTGCAAAAGATATTCTTCACAATAAGATTGCTTGTTATATTACTCATACACATACTCCTCGGGGTCGGATGTATGAACGTGTGATACATTGCATTTTGAGTCGGCTAAATGCATTAACCTCAACCACTTGGACTAAATAGACTCCAGGAACTCGACTCCTCTGCACGTGCGTCATTTCTATTCTTATTTTGAAAAAGTACACAGGAAAAGGTGAACTTAACCAGCCTTCTGATTGGACGAGCTTTTGTTACGTCAGTTAAAGAAAATTCCTTTGGCTGAAATCAAACCATGGACTTTTGTTAGTATTTGTTTTACATTCAAATACTAATAACCGCGTTTTGTTGTATTCTGTGCTTATATTCAAACATGTGTGGCTCTGTTGACCAAAAACGTAAATAAAAGGACATTAGTTTCACGGAAACTACCCTTAACGTCTCCCCTTCCACTTCCGGGTTGCGTCTCCTCACGCGGCAGTAGCATGGCGGCCAAACACAAGAAAAGCAAAAGGCCCCGTGCGGCTAACAAAACGCCAGTTCATCACAAAGAGAGCGAAAAGGAGGATGAAAACTGCGGCGAGGATGACAGTGAAGCCGACGAAGTCCAAGTGGGCGACGACGGGTTCAGTCTGGACGAAGTTCTGCTGCTGGGTGGTACTCGGGTGAGAAGGAACTTCCACACGTGACCTGTCATGTCCGGCCGTTGCTAACAAGAAGAGCTAGAAATAAAACATGTCGAAATCTTTGTGTCTAATGTAGAGCTTTTCATTCAATTGGGGGCATTTTGGATTGGTGTGTTTTAAGATGAATTATTAAGGTTGTCTGTAGGCCGACTTCATGCTCCTGAGCAGCCTGGACGTTTCCAACGAGCTGGTGGACGGAGGAAAGAAAGGCGACATCGACGACCTGGAGGAAGGTGAACTGGAGAACTTCATTGCTAAATTGGGCGTTCGGGAGCTCACCGGCCAGCAGATCATCCCAGATGAGGTCGAGGACAAAGGCAAAAAGTCCAAAACCAAGACAGAGAAACCTTCCAACGTACAGGAGAAGACTTCAGAGGGGGAGCAGCAGCGGCAGAAGAAGAGCAAAGCTGCTCAGGTGAAAAGAGTCAAACAAAACATTTTTGAGTTCCAGCAGAGAAACAGTCTGCTGCTCAAACCTGGCGGGAAATGGCACGACCTGGACTACAGCGCTGAGGGCTCATCGGCGCCCCAGAATCCCAGCGTGGTGATGCAGTACAAGGCGCTGGCCCAGCAGCTCTTTCAGGCCGACGTAGAGCTCTACAAGACCAGGAAGAAGCTGCAGAAGGGAGCCAACTCGGCCTGGATGAAGTCTGTAGTATCGTCTGGCGTCCTAGCAGACAGGATGGCGGCCATGACGGTTCTGATTCAGGACGCTCCGGTGCACATGCTGGAGCACGTGGAGAGCCTGGTGTCTATGGTGAAAAAGAAGGGCAACCGCAGGATGGGCCTGATGGCTCTGGACACACTGAGAGAACTGCTCCTCTCTGACCTGCTGCCCGAGAACAGGAAGCTCCGCCCGTTCGACCAGCACCCGTTTGATAAGTTGGAGGAACTTGCCAGTGGCAACCACGACGCCCGCGACCGCCGCCTCATCCTGTGGTACTTCGAGCACCAGCTGAAGCACCATGTGGCGCAGTTTGTGGCGGCGCTGGATGAGGTGGCTCACGACACGGTGGCGGCCACCAAAGCCAAAGCGCTGGCCACCGCCCACGAGCTGCTGTGCCAGCGACCCGAACAGGAGAAAGCGCTGCTGGTCCAGCTGGTCAACAAGCTGGGCGACCCTGAGTACAAGATGGCCGCCAAGGCCTCGCACTTGTTGGAGACGCTGCTGCACAAACACCCCAACATGAAGGTGGTGGTGTGCTGCGAGGTGGAGCGCCTCATGTTCCGTGCCAACATCAGCGCCAAGGCTCAGTACTACGCCGTCTGCTTCCTCAGCCAGGTCCGGCTGAGCCACGACGAGGCCGAGCTGGCTGCCAAGCTCATCGCCGTCTACTTCTCCTTTTTCCGCGCTTGTGTCAAGAAGAAGGACGTGGACTCCAAGATGCTGAGCGCGCTGTTGTCGGGCGTCAACCGGGCATACCCGTACGCCAGCAGCAGCGACGAGAAAGTCAGAGAGCAAATGGACACGCTCTTCAGGGTGGTCCACCTGGTGAAGTTCAACACAGCCGTGCAGGCGCTCATGCTACTCTTCCAGGTGATGGACGCCCAGCAGAGCGTCTCCGACCGCTACTACGTGGCTTTGTACAGGTACAGGCCCCGCCCCTCTTGTTTGGTCATTGATAGAAACAATAATAAGGTTGTGTTTGAAGCACAATCATTTCACAGCACTGTTTATGTCGGATGATGAAGAGCCGCCTCCTCTCCACAGGAAGCTGCTGGACCCGGGTCTGTCCACGTCATCCAGACAGAACATGTTCCTAAATCTTCTCTACAAGTCTCTAAAGGCTGACATCGTGCTACGTCGCGTCAAAGCCTTCGTCAAGCGCCTGCTGCAGGTCAGCGCCGAGCAGGGCGCCCACTTTGCCTGCGGCGCCCTCTTCCTGGTGTCGGAGGTTATGAAGGCCAAGCCGGCGCTGAAGACGCTGCTGCAGGAGGAAGGAGTATGTGGTTCTTTCAAAGTAAGACATGTTTAATCATGGAACAACATGTGACGTCTGTCGTCTCCAGGATACAGAAGAAGTATTCAAAGACCTCCCTGAAGAAGACCACCATCATGATGATGATGATGAGGAGGAGGAGCGCTTTACGGATGCAGACAAGCCACGGGCAGCGGAGACACCCAAGGAGTCCAAGTCTGTTCCGTCATGGGTCCATCACCAGAACCTTGAAGGTCTGGAGTGGCTTGGCCCCACCCCCTCGCTGCCATCACTCAGCTGATTGTTCACTTCCTGTGTCTCCAGGTGGGAAGTTTGTGCACAAATACGACCCGCTACACAGGAACCCACTTTTCTGTGGCGCCGACCACACCACCCTGTGGGAACTACAACGAGTGAGAGCACACACGTCAACTTTCACTTTATTGATTAGAAATTGTTAAGGATGACCACGTAGTACACACTATACTAAAACACACTAACTACTACTGTAGCATGCACTGCATTACTTAGTAGTATTACTGGTTAGTAATGTTTTAGTAGATTTGTAGACAGCAAATAAAGACAATGCGTTTTATTGAACATTTATGGGATTGTGTTTGTGATCGTCCATGTTTGTAGTCCTGTGATGTTGCACCCTTTCTCCTTCCTCAGTTGTCGCTGCACTTCCACCCGTCAGTGTCGCTCTTTGCCAAAACGCTCCTGCAGGTAAATCTTCCAGCTTATGGTCTTTTCTGTCTTGACCGTGAAGTGACTTTGCGTGTAAACATCCTCAGAATGACTTCATCATGTACTCGGGAGACCCACTGCAGGACTTCACCCTCATTCGCTTCCTGGATAGATTTGTTTTCCGAAACCCCAAACAGCTGAAGGGCAAACGTGAGGACACGCATGATGATGATGATGGTTGAGTGATGATGATGATGGTGGTGGTGTGTTGTAGAGAACACGGACGCTGCGGTGGTTCAGCCCAAGCAGAGAGCACGTCCACGTCTGGCCTTGTTGCCAGGTGAGCTTGGAACTACTTCACTTTATTTGCATGTGTTGACTTGGATTTGTTATTCTGTCAGTGAACAGTGAAGAGTTCCTGTCTAAAGAAGAAAGTCAGATTCCTGTGGATGAGATCTTCTTCTATCGGTGGGTCGCCTCTTCTTCTTTCTCTTCAAAGTCTCCGCTTTATAGATCTTCCGAGAATTTTTCAAGTGAGTTTGTGATGTTTCAGCTTCTTCAAGAAGCGTCAGCAGGAGAAGCGCTTCCGTCGGCCGCGGGAAGACGGCGATAACGAAAGCGTGGAGGACGTTGATGATGACGAGTTTGACAAGATCCTCGGTGAATCGGCCTCCTCGTTCTGGCGTTGGAACCTGTCTTGCTCTTGTTGCTAACAACTCTTTCACACAGACTCCTGCGAGGGAGACTCGTACTTCACGGAGCATCCAGCAGAAGACTTGGACTTTGCAGGGTGAGCTTTTCTTGCTAGACATGAAATCAACTCAGGCCGTGTCCCCAATGCAATACTTCCAACAGCACACTTCAATACTGTCACTGTGTTACTGGAAAGGACCATCACAGTGTTTGCTTTCCATCGCTACGCGTTGCTCCCTAGTAGCCAAGACGGTGACGTTGCATTTACACACCCACACACAAAATGTGCAAATATTCCCTGTCACAATAACACATTTTGTCGGACAACAATTGTCCTACCAAGTATTGCCGATAAGCGATGTTGTCAACGTTTTTGTGCATGGATGTAATGATACGTGGCATAATAGCAACTTTAATTTCCCAGGAGTTGTTTAAAATTGTAATTGGAATGTTATTTCAATTATTAAAATCAATTAAACCAAATACAAATTTGACAAGACTGTAAAAAAACAAATGAACATCCATCCATCCATCCATTTTCTATGCCGCTTATCCTCATTAGGGTCACGGGGATGCTGGAGCCTATCCCAGCAGACTTTGGGCGAGAAGCGGGGTACACCCTGGACTGGCCAAATGAACATCAAATGGACTAAAAATCACAATATTGCTGCTTCTTCCTACTCCTTTTCGAACATGTGGAACTGTGAATTGCATTCAATTTACCGTAAACTGTATGCATGTTCTGTTAACCCATAACTCATTCTGAATCAGTGCCACTTTTGTTTTGGCAAACTGTGCTCTTATTTTGAAAGCCGGAAGTTTGTTTTAGAATGTCTATTGACGGTTAACATGAGCTGAGTCCGAGACTAAACGTGCCTTTTGTTTTTTTAACTTTAACATTGTAAAACGCTCGCTTACATTAAAGCTGTAAAGCACAAGACGTGTAAACACTCATCCAGTCGCACTAGCATGCTCTGGAAACTAAGCTAACCCTGCTAGCTTCTCTCCGTGAAAGAAGAGTTTCAAAGTTTTTTTGCTGCCGTTTTGACATGTTTGGTTTGGCAGGGTCGGGTTAGTGTTTGAAGAGATTCTGACACAATTGAGCGGTCCACTGCAGCAATAGTTTTCCACACAAACATTCATTCTCCTCACAATGGTGACGTTTTTTTCCCATTATCACTTTCCGCAAGGTTCCACGTTTACCAGTTATGTCAATTTCAGGCGGGCAAAGTTATCAAGCTCATTTTTATTTATCATGCGATTTATTGGTTATCGTGATAGGCCTAAACATGGCCAATTAGACCGTGTCATCTAGCCCAGTGGTTCTCAACTGGTGGGCTCGGACCCAAAAGAGGGTCAAGGAGCGATTTTCAGCAGGTTGCCTGGGAAAAATAATAATGTAATGATCCAATGAGATGCACGCCATGTTTCTGGCTGCATTTATCAAGACTGAGTGGGAGAAGGACATTGAGGTGGAGACTTAACAGCAGCAGATATCTGCTGGAGAAGAGTGTGCCATTAAGAGGCGGGGTCTCAGGACTGCAGGTCATGTCGTGTTGAAAACAGTCCCTTGTGAGGTGCAATGTGGGTCACCACTTGTCACTAAGGTGACGGTGGGTCCCTCAGCCAAACCAGTTTAGAACCAACCCCCCGCTATCCGGGTAGTGTACTTGATTTTTGCTATACTTTGTTTTTTACTTTTTTTAACTTGAAAAAGTCCAAGTACGCGAGCACACATCCCAACAGGTCTCATCAGCAGTGTGTACAGCAGCTAACTGCAGGTCTTTGTGTCGTTTACGTCTCAGGAACGTGTCGAGTGGTAAAAGGAAAAAAGTCGACTCGGACGACTCTGATGACTCAGACCTGGATGATGAGGAGGTGTCCCTGGGCAGCATGGACGAGGAGGACTTTGGGGAGGAGCTGGGGGGTGAAGGAGGAACCTTCATGGATTCTGAAGGCGATGACGATGAAGAAGAGAGTAGGAACTCTAGTTTGCATCTGTCCTAAATGAAATAAAAAAATAACTTCATAATAAATAAATAACTTCATAATATATGTTTGACAGTTCCAGAACTTGAAGATGATGATGTTGGTGAGTTGACATTCAAGCATTAAACTTTTATTCTCCTTTGCCGTGATTTTCAACTAGTTCACATAACATGGTGTCTTTAAACGCATCACCAATGTCCGCAGATGAAGACACAGATGTTCCTGAGGCGACGCCACAGTCAAAGAAATTCAAAAGGAAGTCATCGGGGGAGCAGGACTTTTCTGAAACTTCTGGTTTGTTCTTGCTTGAAATGAAAAACAACGACCTCGAGACATGTTTTATCTTTGTCCTTTCTCCTCTTCTTCGCAGGCTCCAAACGAGCAAAGAAGACGAAGAAGAAAGGACATAAAGACACGGCCATGTTTGCATCTGCTGAGGAGGTGAGAGGTCTCACTCCTACTCAGAAATCACCAACATTTGTTGTGCTCTTCCAGAATTTAAAAAAAAAAAATTAACTGATTAAAACATGTTTTGTCAGTTTGGCTGCCTGTTGGACGACAACGCCGGCGCCAAGTTTGACAACATCGGACTGAACGCTCTGGCGAACGCTGACAAAGCAGGTGAGTGGTCCTCCAGACTGAAAATCCTTTCGGCTCATCTCCAGGGCCCAAACAGCAGCACTTGAGTTGCTTGTACATGTCATACATTTCACACCAACTAAACGCTAACAGGAAGTGATGTCATGGTGCTTCTGGTGACACGCAGGCATCAAGCAGCTCAAGTGGGAGACTCAACGTGACGACTGGATCCACGACCGCGACCCCAAGACGCTGCGCAGGAAGAAGACCATCTTCAACAAGAGGAAACAGATGGTTCGGCCGAGGACGGCGGGCGGGAAAAGAAACAGGAAGAGGAAGTAGTCGTTATGACCTACATGACATCCCTGATTCAGTGATGACACGAAAAGCACCATGGACAATGTGGTGCTTCTCTAATGAAAACTTTTAACATGTCGATGTCATCATTCACCTTCTAGAATGGATAGAGACGTGTCTGTTCGTGTGAGGACAAATTGCCATTAAATACGTGAAATTGTCAGAAATATAAGTCATATGATGAAAATTGAATAAAAACGTTTTAGTACATGTTTTTTTAGAACTTTGCTTGCTTGTCTGACACTGTAAACTATATTATGTTCATGCATTTGTTTAACTACAGTATAATATATTTCCTACTAGCAAGACAACACCGTCTTCTTTTATTGGCCCTCTGCATAGTCAAAATGAGAGGAATTTTGTCCACAGATTAGCCTTTATTGGAATGCTTATAAAATGTATCATTTGTATGCGTGCAACCGTCTTAAGTTTAGACAGCCTGGACTACAGGTATGGAATCTCAGGAGTGCCAACATTATCCATCCATTTTCTATGCCGCTTATCCTCAATGGGGTTGCAGGTATGCTGGAGCCTATCCCAGCTGACTTAGGGCGAGAGGCGGGGTGCACCCTGGACTGGTCACCAGTCCATGCCAACATTATCAATATTGATTCTCTTTATATTTCACATGTATTTCCTTATTTCTGTTAATTTTGACACTCCTGTGCTTCCTTATCCAGGTAGTAATGTACTGTTAGGCGGTCAACTTTGTCAGTGTACTTAAATCTGAGTTGTTTTTACAGGGAGTGTAGAATTATTAGGCAAGATGTATTTTTGAGGATTATTTTTATTATTGAACAACAACCGTGTTCTCAGTGAGCCCAAAAAAGTCAATATCAAAGCTCAATTTTGGAAGTACTTTTTAGTTTTAGCTATTTTAGGAGGTGTGTGCAGGTGGCTATCAACATTGCGTGCAGCAGCAACCACAGCCTCCCAGACACTGTTCAGAGAGGTGTACTGTTTTCCCTCCTTGTAAATCTCACACTTGGTGATGGACCACAGGTTCTCTATGGGGTTCGGATCAGGTGAACAAAGGAGGCCATGTCATTAGTTTTTCTTCTTTTAGACCCTTTCTTGCCAGCCACGCTGTGGAGTACTTGGACGTGTGTGATGGAGCATTGTCCTGCATGAAAATCATGTCCTTGAAGGATGCAGACTTCTTCCTGTACCACTGCTTGAAGAAGGTGTCTTCCAGAAACTGGCAGTAGGACTGGGAGTTGAGCTTGACTCCATCCTCAACCCGAAAAGGCCCCACAAGCTCATCTTTGATGATACCAGCCCAAACCAGTACTCCACCTCCACCTTGCTGGCGTCTGACTGGAGCCCTCTGCTTTTTACCGATCCATCCACGAGCCCATCCATCAGGCTCATCAAGACTCACTCTCATTTCATCGGTCCATAAAACCTTAGAACAATCTGTCTTCAGATACTTCTTGGCCCAGTCTTGACGTTTCAGCTTGTGTGTCTTGTTCAGTGCCGGTGGTTTTCCAGCCTTTCTTACCTCGGCCATGTCTCTGAGTATTGCACACCTTGTGCTTTTGGGAACTCCAGTGATGTTGCAGCTCTGAAATATGGCAAAACTGGTGGCAGGTGACATCTTGGCAGCTGCACACTTGACTTTTCTCAGTTCATGGGCAGTTATTTTGCACCTTGGTTTTTCCACACGCTTCTTGCGACCCTGTTGACTAATTTGAATGAAACGCTTCAGAAGCTTGGCAATCATCCCTCTGCAAGATATCTTACTGCTTTTGACTTTTCGGAGCCTGTCAAGTCCTTCTTTTGACCCATTTTGCCAAAGGAAAGGACGTTGCCTAATAATTATGCACACCTGATATGGGGTGTTGATGTCATTAGACCACACCCCTTCTCATTACAGAAATGCATCACCTAATATGTTTAATTGGTAGTGGGCTTTCTAGCATATACGGCTTGGAGTAAGACAACATGCATAAAGACGATGATGTGGTCCAAATACTCGTTTGCCTAATATTCTGCACTCCCTTTTATATTAGTACTTAAATACACTGTTTCAAAAAGTGAGAGGAAGACTTTTGAATCAACTATCAGTCAAACGTCTGGGATATTGATGTGGTCAGTTAAGTAGCAGAGGGGGTTGTTCATCAGTTTCAGCTGCTTTGTTGGTAATGAAATCAACAACAGGTGCATCAGAGGGGCAACAATGAGACTGACCCTAAAACAGGAATGCTTTTCCAGGTTGAGGCCACTGACTCCTCATCTCTTTTGGATGATTTTTTACTGACTGACTGTCTACTGCTGTAGTTTTTCCATTTGGCTTGTATCAACATCTCTGTTGATAGCTTGGTGCGCTACCTGGATGCTACAGAGCTTGCACAAGTAGTCCAAATCCTCCAGGATGGCACATCAATACGTACCGTTGCAAGAAGGTTTGCTGTGTCTCCCAGCACAGTCTCAAGAGCATGGAGGAGATTCCAGGAGACAGGTAGTTACACCAGGAGAGCTGGACAGGGCCGTAGAAGGTCCTTAAACCCTCAGCAGAATCAGTATCTGCTCCTTTTTGCAAGGAGGAACAGGGTGAGCACTGCCAGAACCCTACATAATGACCTCCAGCAGGGCACTAGTGTGAATGTTTCTGACCAAACAATCAGAAACAGGCTCCATGAGGGTGGCCTGAGGGCCCGACGTCCTGTAGTGGGCCCCGTGCTCACTGCCAGCACCGTAGAGCTTGATTGCCATTTGCCATAGACCACCAGAATTGGCAACTACGCCAGTGGTGCTCTGTGTTCTTCACCGATGAGGGCAAGTTCAACCTGAGCACATGCAACAAATGTGAAAGGGTCTGGAGATGCCGTGGAGAACGTTACGCTGCCTTCAACATCATTCAGCATGACTGGTTTGGTGGTGGGTCAGTGCTGGTCTGGGGAGGCATATCCCTGGAAGCACGCACAGACCTCTACAGGTTAGATAATGGCACCCTGACTGCTATTAGGTATCGGGATGAAATCCTTGGACCATTGTCAGAACCTACTTTGGTGCAGTGGGACCTGGGCTCCTCCTGGTCCACGACAATACCTGACTTTATGTGGCTAGAGTATGCAGGCAGTTCTTGGAGGATGAAGGAATTTATACCATTGACTGGTAATTCAAATAAAAACATAGCTCACTTTATATACATATTTTTGAACATAATTGCTTAGTAGTTTTAAAAGCAGAGCATTTCTTGCCAGGTCTGATGTACAGTGAATGTTTTTTTTAATGTTCTCATCTGTTTATTGTGACTTGTGTTTCTGACACTGATCTTGCCTACTGCATGTCGGGGCAGGAAGATTTCCTATCCACACTGGACTGGTGGCTGTCATGACAGACTGGAGGATTTTTGAATGTGTTCATGGTTAGCTTACTGTGGGGATTGCACACTCAAGAAGCCGCCTGCCCGCACCGGCCGTGGACGTGGATGTGGAGCATATTGTAATTCACGATTTATAAACACTTTCAAAATTCAAACTTTCACTTCACACTCCAAAATACAAAGGAATAAACATTGATGACACTGAACCGTCAACGTTTGGGATGATGTCATGAGGGTCACAAGACCACGCGTGCTCGTGAGTGTGCGCAGGTCTGAGCTCAGAGTGATGTAATCACCTGACATGTAGAGCTCCTCGTCTGCAGTGGATGCCGTGACCCGTCAGGTGGACGCCGTGGGCAGAACACGGGCCTGTGGCTCACATGATGCAACACGTCCTGTGTACACAAAGTAACAACACAGTGTCTTTTTCCATCAAGGCAGGAGACCCTGCCCTCCCCCCAATCAGCTAGGTTGCCAACAGCGCCACCAATTGGCTTCTCAACATCTTGAGAAGTGCCCGTGTGTGTGCCCACAATACTGAGCAGCAGGTGGGTGGTCATGTGACCTGTGAGCAGCAGGCTAATCAGCTTGCTTCAGCCAAAGTGGGATTAATGGCGTCCGCAGAGGAAGAGTGACCACTTTTACATGGTACCTCTTCCTTACGACCTCTGACTTCCAGTGGGCGACCACACCTGTACCGCCCCCCAATGGGCACGGTGTGCTGGGTGCTGCCCCTGGAGGAGGAGGAGGAATGGGAGGAGCCACACGGTGAGGGGAGGAGCTGTCTGAGCTGCAGGCTGATGGTAAGCATGGAATAAGAGGTAGAAAAGCGGCCGTAGCATGATGACGATCCAAACATGCTCCTCAGACTCCACACTTGCTCCTCCACACTTTCCCACGAGGCCAAACGGCAACTACCGTGCCCAGGAAGTCCTACGCCAACGAGGATAGCCTACACCCCGAAAGCCCCGCCCACCTGAGCGTGTGTCAGCGTGTGCGAAGAGTCCTCAAGGAGCTGGTGGACACAGAGAAGTCCTACGTTAAGGTCTGGTACGGGAAGTGTGCTCATGATGGTTCTGCTGATACTAATTTTGTGGTCTTGCCGGTTCAACAGGACCTGGTCTGCTTGTTTGAGGTCTACCTGACTCCCCTGCAGAATGAGACCTTCCTCAGCAAGGATGAGGTCTGGTCCTCCTCTTCCTCACACAGGACATATCACAGCAGATCAGAACCTGACTGTCTCTTTCAGATAGCGGCGCTGTTGGGCATCCTTGCTGAGATGTTGGATTTCCAGAAAGTTTTTCTCAAAACTCTGGAGGAAAACATCACCTCAAGTCCAGAGTTCAGCCAGCTGGACTCGCCTGAGCAGACTAGGGTGAGGGTCTTCATCATCTTCATTTTAGGAGGTAAATGTGAACCTTGACTCTTTTTTCCCAGAAAGTTCTCCTCTTGCTGGGAGCATCTTTTCTGCAATACGCCGATAACTTTAAACTGTACAGCAGCTTTTGTGCCAACCACATCCAAGTCCAGAAGGTTCTGGAGAGAGGTGAGGCTGTGAAAATTAAAAAAAAGAAACACATGAAGCAATGTTCTCCTCCATGCAGCTCAGACAGACAGAACCTTCAAACAGTTCCTGGATGCCAGAAACCCGAGCAACCAGCACTGTACTTCTCTGGACTCTTTCCTCATCAAACCCGTTCAAAGAGTTCTCAAGTACCCGCTTCTGCTGCGAGAACTCATAAGTCTGACCCGGCCCGACAGCGCCGAGCACATCCGGCTGACAGGTGACACCACAAGCATGGTCAGTGGTGATGATGTAATGTCTGCTGGTGTCCACACAGAGGCGCTGCAGGCCATGGAGGAGGTGGCGTGTCACATGAACGAGGTGAAGAAGATCCATGAGGACTTTGGACATGTCTTCCAACAGTTGGCCTGTGACAGTAAGGTCAGGTGACATCTTCATCATGCTGTGTCTCCATGCAAGTGTTGATGATGTCGTGTGTTCAGGTGTCCACGGGGGACTTCTTGCTCCACTCATCAGCGATGTGGCTCAACCCCCCATCAGGTCTGGGTCGTCCAAAGAAGGAACCAGAACTCACACTCTTTGGTATGAGGCACCACCATCAGCACCACATTAAAACAGCTTACCATCTCAAATATGAAAGCCCGGTGATGTGTGTGGTTCTTGTTCCATGTGGTTCTGCCTGCAGTGTTCAAGCGGGCAGTCATCGTGGTCTGTAAGGGCCAGAAGAGGAGGAAGATGATGGTGGGAGACTCTCCTTTGTGTTCTTTTCTCGCCGTGCTTGCTCTCACCTTATCTCCCAACAACAGCCCGCGTTACGCTCACTTCTTCCAGACCTCTACAAGTTCAGTTGGATCATCCCTGCTTCAGCACTCCAGGTCCGACCCGTCGACATCGCAGGTCAGCTGCCAAGAACCAGCCAAACAGAGCAGAGGTTGGGGCCTAAAGGAACATTTTAATGTGTGTGTGTGTGTGTGTGTGTGTGCGCAGGTTGGGGTGAGTCGTGCGCGTGGGAGTTGGTCCACTGTAGATGTGAGGAGGGCGGAGCTTGTGAGGTGTTCCAGCTGTGTAGCAGGTTCTTCTCCCTCATGTGTTCTCAGTGTCTTGACTGATGACACTGTCAATAATGCTGCTTGTCTTGCAGAGCTTTGGAGAGCAAGATGAAGATGCTGAAGGTCCTACAAACCCTCCTCACAGACCCAGCACCAACCCACACCCTAAGGACAAGGAGCCAGCATCAGTGGTCCTCCCGGGGGACAAGCCCTGGTGAGAAGAAGGCCTCTGGTGGGCTGCTAGACTTTCAGACGACCAATGAACTGGAGAGTCAGTTGCAAAAGCTGACCTTCAGTGAAGACACAATGGGGACCAGGTCCAGGTCAGAGATCTTGGACTTGGAGAAAGACTTGAGTGTCCAGAGCGTGACATCCATGACCAACGAGGACTTTTTCTACCAGGTGCTGCTAGAACCTCCGTCCACTGCTGTCCTCACGCTGCAAGACTAATGCTAACATGCTTTGCTTTCCACGACACAGCCCTGTGATTGGCTGAGACATTTGACAAAACCCAAACATCAAATACAGAGGGTCACAGGAAAATAGGAAAGTGGAATATTATTACACACACGGCTCATAAAATTGAGAGGAAGACTTTGAAAACACATCATATCTAAACGGGGGGGAAATGATCTTGAATATATTTCCTGACAATAAGTAGGTGTTGTGTTAGTAACAAAACGATGACACATAATTTGATGGAAATGAAAATGATCAGCCTATAGGGGTGGGGGTGGGGGGAATCACAGACACCCCAAAAGTGAAAGTGAAAAAATGATGCAGCCGACTGGTCCATTTTGCCAAAATGTCATTGTAGCAACTCCAAATGATTGTCAGTAGTTTGTGTGCCCCCACGTGCCTGTACGCATGCCTGACAACGGCGGGGCATGCTCCTAATGACAATTGTGTCCTGGGGGATCTCCTCCCATATCTGGACCAGGGCATCCATGAGCTGACAGTCTGAGGAGCAACCTGGCGGCGACGGATGGACCTAAACATGATGTGCCAGAGGTGTTCTATTGGGTTTGGGTCAGGGGAGTGTGGGGGCCAGTCAATGGTATCAATTCCTTCATTCTCTAGGAACTGCCTGCATACTCTAGCAACATGAGGTCGGGCATTGTCGTGGACCAGGAGGAACCCAGGTCCCACTGCACCAACCTAGGTTCTGACAATGGTCCAAGGATTTCATCCCAATACCTAATAGCAGTCAGGGTGCCATTAGCTAACCTGTAGAGGTCTGTGCGTGCTTCCAGGGATCTGCCTCCCCAGACCAGCTCTGAACCACCACCAAACCGGTCATGCTGAATGATGTTGCAGGCAGTGTAAAGTTCTCCACGGCATCTCCGGACCTTTCACGTCTGTCGCATGTGCTCAGGTTGAACTTGCTCTCATCAGTGAAGAGCACAGGGCACCAGTGGCGTAGTTGCCTATTGTAGTGGTCTATGGCAAATGCCAATCGAGCTCCACGGTGCTGGGCAGTGAGCACAGGGCCCACTACAGGACATCGGGCCCTCAGGCCACCCTCACGGAGCCTGTTTCTGATTGTTTGGTCAAAAACATTCACACCAGTGACCTGCTGGAGGTCGTTTTGTAGGGCTCTGGCAGTGCTCACCCTGTTCCTCCTTGCACAAAGGAGCAGATACCAATCCTGCTGAGGGTTTAAGGACCTTCTACGGCCCTGTCCAGCTCTTATAGAGTAACTACCTGTCTCCTGGAATCTCCTCCATGCTCCTGAGACTGCTAAGAGACACAGCAAACCTTCTTGTATTGATGTGCCATCCTGGAGGAGTTGGACTACTTGTGCAAGCTCTGTAGTGTCCAGGTAGCGCACCAAGCTATTAACAGAGATGTTGATCCAAGCCAAATGGAAAAACTACAGCAGTAGAAAGTCAGTCAGTAAAAAATCATCCAAAAGAGATGAGGAGTCAATGGCCTCAACCTGGAAAAGCATTCCTGTTTTGGGGTCAGTCTCATTGTTGCCCCTCTAATGCACCTGTTGTTGATTTCATTAACAACAAAGCAGCTGAAACTGATTACCAACCCCCTCTGCTACTTAACTGACCACATCAATATCCCAGACGTTTGACTGATAGTTGATTCAAAAGTCTTCCTCTCATTTTTTGAAACAGTGTATTTAAGTACAAATATAAAAGGGAGTGCAGAATATTAGGCAAATGAGTATTTGGACCACATCATCGTCTTTATGCATGTTGTCTTACTCCAAGCCGTATATGCTAGAAAGCCCACTACCAATTAAGCATATTAGGTGATGCATTTCTGTAATGAGAAGGGCTGTGGTCTAATGACATCAACACCCCATATCAGGTGTGCATAATTATTAGGCAACTTCCTTTCCTTTGGCAAAATGGGTCAAAAGAAGGACTTGACCATCAGTGGCCTCAACCTGGAAAAGCATTCCTGTTTTGGGGTCCGTCTCATTGTTGCCCCTCTGATGCGCCTGTTGTTGATTTCATTAACAACAAAGCAGCTAAAACTGATTAACAACCCCCTCTGCTACTTAACTGACCACATCAATATCCCTGAAGTTTGACTGATAGCTTACTATACTCTGATTCAAAAGTCAAAAAGTGTATAAAAGATTCAAAAGTGTATATTCATAATGATTTCCCTGAAACGTCTTATTGACGCATATTCTTTGAGTTGCCATAGTTACCATCAACTCTTCATTTTTTTTTCCTAAAGGACATTTGAATGAGTTTATGCTGTTAAAATACAACAAATGAAAAACATTTAAATTTAAACTATTTACACTACTGTAATATTTTCTACGGGGCCTCAAGTAAACTGTGTGTGTGTGGAGCAGGAATGTGCTGAACTGCACAACGCATTGTTTGCGTGTGTGTGTGTTAGTGTGTAGGAAGAGCAGCACATCTGCTGGTGAGTTGTCTTGTTTGTTTGATTGGTTCATTTTGCATGTAAAAAATAATTGAAAATGTTTGACAATGGTGATCTATTGGAATTAGTCTTTATTGGAAAGAAAGACAGAACATGAAGACATGACAGATGCTACATGCAAACCTTGTGCGTGTGTGTGTGTATGTATTTGGGGGTGCTAATGGTGCCTAGGGGGGTGATGATTTGTTCCAGATGGTTAAACAATTACGGCAGTGATAGCGGGGTGAAAGGTCAGCCGTGGCTGATGAAGCTAATCATCTTCATGGAGACATCAGGGCAGTCTTTGTCCTTTGAAAGGACAAAACGCAAAAAGAAGCAGCCTTCAGATGTTGAATAATCATCTTTAGTGTAGAAGTGATCATGTCATGTCTAGAATGTAAATAAGATGATGACATCATGTATACAAGGTGTCTCCAACGCCTGGACATTTCATATGCACATGTAGTAATTTGTATAACTAAAATAAATCAGTCAGAGTGTAAAAATAATAAATACATATATAATAATATGAATAAAATAGTTCAAATGAATAGCAACTTCAACGAAATAGTATTTATGTATATAACATTTAAAAAAATGTATATTGTAATACTAACATACAAATGTCTTCAGACTTTGGAAGTATATGGTTTATACACATATTAGTATAAACATGAGGGCATTTGATGACTTTGTGGCGTCTCTTGCGTCTTCGGGCCTTGGCGGCGTTTCACGGTTCATGCATCTCAAAGGCTCCGCCTCCACCAGGGGGGCGGAGTATACGCGGCGTGCATGATGACATCACTGCGGCGAGTGAGCGCTGGCAAACAGTGGGCTCGTAAACGATGTAGGCGATGCATAACGTTGCGGTCGGACAGTTTTGGAGGCTGGGGGGGTGGCCATGGAGAACTGCGGTGATAAGGCGGTAATGGCGTGGTGATAACGTGGTAATAACGGGTTGGGGGGACGCAGCCAGCCACTGCAGGGTCCTGTCACCAGCAAGCGGGTGGGCGGGCCTGGACGTTATCAGCATGTTGCAGGGGGTCACATGACTGCTGACTTTGATTGCTGCTGCAGCCGCACGGAGAGCGCCGCCTTTATCAGCAAATCGCACGCATTTTTAACGCACAGATCATCCTGTCAGGCCCCTCAAATCCGATTGGACCATTTCTACCAAAAACACCTCCTACCCAATGGGCCAGGACCAGGACCAGGACCAGGACAAGTGAGCGGCATCCCGTGAAGAGTAGCGCTCAGCGACCTTCAGGTGAGAGAGGAAGTGTTTCCAGGATGTAAGTGTTTGTGTGGTTGCCGGGGCGACAGCAGTAGAGGGCTACTTGGAGACGTCGCTTTCAAGTTTGTATGGACCCACAGCGATGATGCGGCTCTAATCTGTCATGTTAGAGCACAACCCCCCCAAACCTCCGGGAGGCTCAGCTGTGTGTCCGTCACGCTATCTTACGTTCTCCTTTCAGCCACTGAGGAATCACCTACTATCAGGACCGGTCCGGATTGGGAGAGGGGTCCGTGGCTGAAGATGCTGTCAGCCGCCGTGCAGATCCTGGCGTTCGCCTTGGCCCTGCTGGGCATGGTGGGCACCACGGTGGCCACGCTGTTGCCCAACTGGCAGGTGAGCATCAAGGTGTGGTCCAGCATGGTGGCCCCAATGTGGTACACGCGGGGGCTGTGGATGGACTGCGTGTGGTACGGTGCCGGCGTTTTCAGCTGCACCATGAAGAACTCCCTCCTGTCCCTACCCCCATACCTGCAGACCACCAGGGCCTCCATGGTCCTGTCCTGCATGGTGGCGGCATTTGGACTTTGCCTGGCTTCTCTGGGACTCAAGTGTACCCGCTGGGGGGGCGGCCAGCGGGCGAAGGGACACACAGCCATCGCTGCAGGAGGCTGCTTCATCCTGGCCAGTGCACTCTGCCTTGGCCCCGCCTCCTGGTTCACCTCAGAGGTCGTCGCCGCCTTCCTGAGCGCCGACTTGCCAGACGGAAGCAAATACCAGCCAGGGGGGGCCCTCTGTGTTACCTTTGTCTCTGCCGGCTTCCTTCTGGCAGGAGGCGTTATCTTCTGCTTGTCCTGTCCAAGTCAAGGATCAGTCCACCTGGACTACCCATCCCCTGTGGACCCAGACAGATTTACGCTGGCCCAAGAGGAGCGGCGCCGTCCACAGACACAGGTTAAGAGTCTGAAAACAGCTGGAATGGACACAAAGGTGGAGGCAGAGAAACCTTCAGAAGCACAGAAGACTACCTACGTCTCCCTCACCAAACTGTCCCCCAAAGACCTGAAGGACAGTTACACCCTGCAGGAGTACGTCTGAACCACAAGGAGATTCATTTCTATTACCACAAAGACAAAAACCTGTGTGAGGTGTTCATGTCTTCTCGGCAGTCCCGACATGACAATAATCGCTAAAGCCCTCCAGATCCTGCATACCCGCGCCGTCTTTTCCTCGCGGCCCAGGAGGACACAAGCGAGGCAGCGCAGCGTGGAGAACGCTAATGATGCTCTATGCTTTCCATTATCTTCTGACACACCTCCATGCACACACACACACACGCACACACACACACACACACACGCACACACACACACGCACACACACCATTGAACGTTCCTGAGCATCTTTGAGTGGGTGGGGCATTATAAGCGGAGCTGTCAACCACACTGTTTCTCAGGATGCAACAAAAACAATTTTTGACACATGAAAGCCAATCTTTTCATTGTGTCTTTGTCCTGTTCAGATATTTCACGTGAACGTTAAAACATGGAAGAAGCATATTGTTGATGTCATATTTCATTAAGATGTCACAAAAATATATAAAGTCCTTATACAATAACAAATACCTTCTCTCAGGAGCAAAAAGATCAATAAATAGAATGATGACTTACCTGCCTGATACTTATGGTAGACTGTCTTCCTGCTGAGTGCTGCCCCCTGAAGGTAAGACACAAATGCTACATCAATCCAACGATGAACTAAAACATTCAATGTCGCATATAATCTTCATATGTATTTTAGCCATGTCCTCCATCACATATTGTTTGCTAATCCAACAGCGCCTCCCACAGGCAAGAGTACTTCACTACAATTACCCAAGCAGGCCACGAAGAGGTTATAACAAAAACTCATCTACAGTACCTAACTAGCTAGCTAACTGTAAACAAGTCTCAGCTAACTGCAGAGAACGGGTGAATAATGCTTTCACCAAGGACAATCTACTAATTGATCATCTAATTACAACTAACATCTTGGCCACAAACTTCGCCGCTATGCTAACCATAACAATGAACACTAGCCCGCTAAGCCAAGCTAATGCCTGATTAGCATGAGTGCTACTACCTCTTTCGACGTCAAATCATGACGAGAGCCTTCCATGACTTCCTGTCTTGTCCTCGGTCGCATAGCAGCTACTAGAAGCAGCCCGCAGTTTTTTCAAGGACAACAACGGCAGTGTAGTCACATTAGCTGACACTGTTGATATTGGACAATAGTTATTGCTTCATTACTACCGCGAGGCGTTTACATTTAGATGAACGGTTCCTTTGCATGACGTCATCTCCTCCAAACAAGCTGCTTCCTCATTGGCTGGTTGGCAAACAGGCCTTTAAAGACTACAATTGGCAGCTAACAGCAGCTTAGTATCCATCCATCCATCCTCTATGCCGCTTATCCTCATTAGGGTCGCAGGTATGCTGGAGCCTATCCCAGCTGGCTTTGGGCGAGGTGTAAAAAAAATAGTGACTAGTGTGTGGTGCTGTGTGAGAGACAACTGCAATGATGGCCACTACAGGGTGTCTAATTTGTCTGCTGGATGTGTCTGTGACCTCCATCTTGACCGAATCCTCAAAAGTTAGTGACACAAACATGTAACGTGTGACGTGCTCCTCCCCTTCTTGTCAATTTATTTAAACAACACTAATGTATTTACAAATAATTCATTTAACAACGGAAAATCTCTTTGTACATGTGGACATTGTCAGGAGACTTGGATTGGTTGTGCGGGATGCAGCGAGCATGTCGCAAGCATGTATCCATTCAACATGGGTCCAACATCCCCGCTGCACGGGGTTCTCTGAACGCACCAGATGTCCTCAAACAGGGTCACTGTAGCTCCTCGTTCATTTTGACTTGAAGAGCAAGTCCAAGTCCTGCAAGTCAGATCCAGCCGCCGTGGCTGACTTCGGGATAGGCGGGAAGAAGGACGCCATCTTCTGTCTGAACTCAGACAGCTGAAAGACAAAATATTTCAACACAGATTTTCCTTCCTTCTGGAATGTTCCATTTGGAAGTGCAAACGCATACGCTGTGAACATCCAGAAGTTTCCACACAGTGAAGCTGAGCAGCCCCACGCCACACCAGGCGTACATGGAACCTCGGCCCAGAGCTCGCAGTGCCAGCGCCGCGCCGCTCTCAGAATGTGCTGCCGTCGCCGTGACACCCTGTCGTAAACAAACACGCGCACTTGAAATTGACTAATACAACAAGGTCAAGGTGAACAGGTTGACCTCTTTGTGTCGCACTTTTCAAAGTAAAAGCCTTTCGACAGCACACGCACTTCTAACACGAATTACATATTGAATCGTCACGACAAAAGTCCTGAAAGACCATTTAATGTAATACTTCAGACATCGAACGTCACACCATAACGGAAGTTGCTTTGCCAGAACCGGAAGTGAGCAGCTGCAGTTACCAACGACAAACGTCCGTCGCAAAAGGCGTTTACCTTGTTGAACCAGTCCGGGTTTTTCTTCTTGGCCAGCGCCAAAGTGGAGCCGAAGCCCGCCATGAGCCCCAAAGACGCCACCGTGCTCAGAAAGGCCGCACCTGCACACCGACAGCACCCCAAAAAAACGTCTTTAGACAGCACGTCTTTAAAAAGGTCCCATCTGTTGCTGTTTGGGTGACAGCGACATTGTCGTCACCTTCCACACAAAGCGCGTCGGCAACAAAAGAGGCTCAGTGTGCTTTTTTTTTACCAAAAACACTTGCATAGTCTCACCTTTGATCAGCTGCGCTTTGCCGTCGTCGTCATTTTGAGACACTTTAACGGTGTTTTCGTCAGACGGTAACATGTCGTGGTGTTCCGTCAGGGTCAGATGACCGGACAGAAACAAGACGTCGGAACGCAACAACGACATTTAGGTTGTAACACGACCGTAATTTGAGATCACACACACGAAGGTTACGTTTTTGTTTTTTTTTTTTTTTTGTTTTTATTTTTATTTTTTATATATTTTATTTTTTTTTTTTTTTTGTTTTTTTTATTTTTTATTTAAATTTTTTTTTTCGTTTCGTATTTTTTTCAGTTTTGTTTTTTTTTTTGGTTTGTTCTGTTTTTTGTTTTGTGTGGTTCGTTTTGTGTTTTTTTAAAAAAAAATTTTTTTTGGGGGGGGGCACCCGGAAGTGTTCTGGTCCGGGGAGTTATCCAAAATAGATTACAACGTCACGACTAGATTAACCTGGCAAACTTTTTTCCCGTCTGTTTTCATTAAGCCGCAAATGTTTGCAGAAATGTTAGTCGGCTTGGCAGCGGCTGTCCGTGGAGTTACCAGAGGACTGGGGCGCGCTGGTGAGGTTGGGGAAAAGAGGGGCTACAGTACATCCTGAAGCACCTCGACTCTGCAGGGGCATATGCCGGGATCTTGTTTGTGGACTTTGCTTCTGCCTTTAACACTGTAGTCCCGGACAGCCTCCTTCAAAAGCTCGCCCAACTCACTGTGCCCCCCCCTCCACCTATCAACAGCTTCCCGACTGACAGGAGGCAGCATGTGAGGCTGGGGAGCACCATATCCAGCTCCCGGTCCATCAACATTGGCACCCCCCAGGGGCCTGTCCTCAGCCCTCTGCCTTTTTCCTTAAACACAAACGACTGCACTTCAGGCGAGCCAGCTGTGAAACTGCTGAAATTTGCAGAAGACACCACCGCCATAGGCCTCATCAGCGGCTGTGATGAAAGCGCTTATAGACTTGAGGTGGATCAGCTGGTATTCTAGTGCTGTACTACCTGGAAGAGTGATACTGACCGGAGTACAATTCCTAGTGTGGCAACACATATGGCGAATGAAGCTGATTCTGATTCTGAACTAAACCCACTTAAAACTGTGGACCTGATAGTGGACTAGAGGCGTTTGCACCGCCCCGTCTACAGTGGACTCCTTCAAGTTCCTGGGCTCCACCATCTCCCGGCACCTGAAGTGGTCCCTCCACATAGACACGATCCGGAAGAAGGCACAGCAGAGGATGTACTTCTTGAGACTGCGAAGAACCTTCTACCAAGCATACGGATACAGATCCGATACAGAGCATTCCTAGGGTGGCAACACGTACGGATTCTGATATTCATTATGCTTGCTCACCTAGACTTAAGACCGCCCAATCACAGTTGGCCAATAGAGGATGTTTAGCTCATGAGGCGGGGTTGAATGTAATTTTAAGGAACACACGTGTTATATTGCACTTCATTTTTATAGATTATAATGTTTCATACAATTGCTACTATATATTTTTTTAATGTTATCCAAACACGAATTCGCTTGTGGAGAGGCTCGTGCCAGCTGATCCTTAAAAAGCTTTAGTTTTCCCGACGTCGATATGTAAAGGAAACACTGTGAACAAATTCACAGAGTAATATGACACTGAAGTTTAGTTGAGCCAAACTACTGACCCATTTCTACACCCAAGTGTCTTAACAGTTAACGTTAATCTGTGCGCCACCTGGTGGACAAGTTGCGTTGTGTCTGTTTTTAAGAGAGAAGGCGCGGACGTCGGCGAGTCACGTGAAAGCAGAGAGCCTTGTGATTGGTGGTCTGCGGTGTCGCTCTTAGAAGAACCCAGCACAGGCTGCCCTCATTGGTCCACAGCCTTCCGGCGCCAGCGTTCGAATTAAAGCACGCGCGCCAGCAGAGGCTGCTTCACTTTGAGGTTCGCGTTGCTCCCTTGGCGGTTCAGCGCGTCTGCTTTTTTTTACACTTTCAGCTTTAAGAAACTCATTCACGCGTTTTTGTCAAGATGCAGTCTGCTCGCTCGCCTCTTTCAATCTACAAAGAGAGCAAGCTGAGTGGTGACGTAAGCAACATGGATAAAGAAAACACGGTAAGTGCCAGCTGACATCCGCAAGGGTCGCTCAATGTTTGTCTTCTATGTTTATCAATGTTTATCTTTTGTCGCGCAGCCTCCGAGCCTGAGCACCGCGCGCATCTTGGCGTCGAAAACCGCGCGCAAAATCTTCTCCGAGACGCCGGTAAGTGAGGGTCAAAGGTGAAAGTTTCGAGCCTTCGATCACGTTATTGGCGCCAAAAGCCTGTACTCGTGGCGCCAACGTACGTGGCTGTTCTATTGTGTGTTGGCGCGCACAGCCGCGTGAAGCTAGGGGCTTTGTTAGCGTACCTTAGCCTAACTTGTTTATGATGCTAGCTAACATGCTAGCATCATAAACGTGGTGACTAGACACTGAGGTCAGTGAGATGAAGATGGCGGGCATCATGGTGTCTTTCTGTCCTTCAGAGCAAAGGTGTGAAGAAGAGTGGCGGTGAGGAAGCGGAGCCTCTCCTCAAGGACAACCCCCGCCGCTTCGTCATCTTCCCCATCCAGTACCATGACATCTGGCGCATGTACAAGAAGGCTGAGGCTTCTTTCTGGACCGCAGAAGAGGTGAAGATGGCCGACTGCTGTGCGTGTTTGTTTGGTTGCACGATGGGTTATGATGGCATGCCGTGTGTGCAGGTGGACCTGTCCAAGGACCTGCAGCACTGGGAGACTCTAAAGGAAGACGAGAAGTTCTTCATCTCTCACGTGTTGGCCTTCTTCGCCGCCAGCGACGGCATCGTCAACGAGAACCTGGTGAGTGCGTCAGGTGTACACCAGGTGTGCAACTTTTTCATCATGTGACGAGCGTCCCGCTGACGTGTGCGTTTCCATCAGGTGGAGCGCTTCACGCAAGAAGTGCAGGTGACGGAGGCGCGCTGTTTCTACGGTTTCCAGATTGCCATGGAGAACATCCACTCTGAGATGTACAGCCTCCTCATCGACACCTACATTAAAGACCCCAAAGAAAGGTGAGACCCTCGCTTTGCTGCACAAGCTGCAGTGTGGTCTGAACGCGTTTGATCCCCCCAGAGAGTACCTCTTCAACGCCATCGAGACCATGCCGTGTGTCAAGAAGAAGGCAGACTGGGCCCTCAACTGGATCGGCAACAAGAACGCCACTTATGGTAAGAGTGGGCGCCTTCTGGTTGCTGTCCTTGTCTTGCCTCTTGATTGTCCCTGACCTGTTCCTTACGTATGCCCCACCTCCAGGTGAGCGCTTGGTGGCCTTTGCTGCTGTGGAGGGGATATTCTTCTCTGGCTCCTTCGCCGCCATCTTCTGGCTGAAGAAACGTGGCCTGATGCCCGGCCTGACCTTCTCCAACGAGCTCATCAGCAGAGATGAGGTAAGAACCCCCCCAGCTGTCCCAGCACGCTGTCGGCGCCTGCTGACCCTCCATTGGTGCATTTCAGGGTCTCCACTGTGACTTCGCCTGTCTCATGTTCAAGCACCTGCTCAACAAGCCTTCCGTCCACACGGTCACCGCCATCATCAAGAACGCAGTGGAGATCGAACAGGTGAGTGCGTGTTGCCGCCAAGCGAACGCCCCAGATCCATCTGACGCCCGCGCTTTGTGTTCAGGAGTTCCTAACTCGGGCGCTGCCCGTCAACCTCATCGGGATGAACTGTGACCTGATGAAGCGCTACATCGAGTTTGTCGCCGACAGGCTGGTGATGGAGCTCGGCTTCGACAAGGTGACCTTTGCTGACGAGCGCGGGGGGCGGAGCGTGGCTGCGTGGTGATGAGAGGCGCAGGGGTACGGACCTCAGCCGTTCATGGGGGCTGAGTGTCGCCGCCCACGCTCTGCCAGAGGACACGTGGTTCACTGGTGGACGAGCGGCGACATGAAACAGACGCCTGTCTGAACGCTTGGCCAGGCTCCGCCCCCGACTCTACAGTCCACCATCTCCTCAAACATTTCAACGGCCTTCTTCATCATACTCACTGACTAACTGTGTGTGTGTAGATGTACCGTGTGGAGAACCCCTTTGACTTCATGGAGAACATCTCTCTGGAGGGAAAGACCAACTTCTTTGAGAAGCGTGTTGGCGAATACCAGAGGATGGGTGTCATGGCCGCCACCACTGACAACACCTTCAGGCTGGATGCTGACTTCTGACCACACCTCTGTGGCTCCTGTATTGTCTTTTATTGTAAATAAATTTTTCTAATAAAATGTATTTGTTTTAAACTGCAGCCATGTTTTTCTTCCAACAGACTTAAACGGATTGTTTTGATTTTTTTTTAATGTGAAGTTGTGACATCCCCATCATTAGTATAGTAGATCAACAGTGACTCACTCCCAGTTTGTTACATGATTCCAGTTTTGCTTCCTTCCATCTTAATAACGGCTGTGTATTGTGTTGTGTATGCGGTGGCTGGCGGCTGCGACCCGTAAATCTTCATCCGCTATGGCAGCAATAAATCTTCTTTACATACACAACAATGGACAGTTAATAGCATATAATACCATGGAAGAAAAAAGTAAAGCAGTGCTTTGACATTTTCAGGGAGGTGTGTTTATGGTAGTGAGTCACTGATGTAGTACACTAATGATGATGTCATGCAACTTCATGTTAAGCGCAATTAGCAAGATTAGTATGCAGGCTGTTGAGCATTATGGTGTGATGATGTCACATGAGCCTGACATCCATCACTGAAAAGTCTCCTATGACTTCCAGCCGTGTGATGCGTCGTAGGTCCCGGACTCTGTGCTTATAAGCAAACTGATGGATGCCGTTGACGGCGACAAGAAACTGCTGGGAGTTGCAGAGGATGATGATCTGAAGAAGCAACAAAGTGTAGTGCTAAATTGGACGACATCGCTCGATATGATCATGTGACTGACCTCAAAGTACTGTCCTGGTCCAAATGGGAAAGAGTCAAGGTGCTGCTCCTCATCACCCCAGCAACCAGACAAGAGGGAGTTTCGGACAAACAATTTCTGTCTGAAACGAGGGTTGAGGTGCAGCGCGATGTCGTCGCTGTTGTCCACACGCATGTTAACGGCAAAACTAACACACAAAAGAGTTGTGTTGTCATTGTGACATGTCACATGGCCTCTGCGAGGGTTGGGCCAAGTACCTTTCCGCCTTCTCATTGGTCTGGCCTCTGATGGCGATGCTGCGGCCCAGACTGAGTCCGCCCAACAGCTCCCCACTGAACGGAACACCCTGCACGGATGCGTCATAATGCTACAGTCAGTGGGCCTAAAAGTTGTGGGAGGAGTCAACTCACCGGATCAGCGGATATGACGGTCACTGACTGCAAGACAACCAAAACAAGTCAGAGAAGATACATGCTCATGCTAACAATTTGGTGATTGGCTGAGCTTACGCTAAGTGCATGCTGATTGGTGGGAGCCTCTTCAGGTCCGAGTGATGACTGCAAACAAACCACATGATGACCTTCATTTAATAATAATAATAATAATACCAATAATGCCTTCCACTTGTTATGCGCTTTACAAAGCCTCTCAAAGCGCTTACACTGAGGTCATTATTCATTCACTCCACACTTGGTGATGGTAAGCCCCTTTATAGCCACAGCTGCCCTGGGACAGACTGATGGTGTGTGCCATCGGCCCCTCCGACACTCACACACACACCACTTTCATACTAGGCAATGTGGGTGAAGTGCCTTGCCTAAGGGCACAAGGAAAGTTTGTTTCCTCCCACCGTGGCATCTGGTGTTCCTCTGAGGTCTCCCATCCGAGTACTGACCAGGCCCTGCCCTGCTTAGCTTCTGAGATCTGACGGGATCAGGCTTTGACAGGCAGGTTTGGCCACAAAAACTTTAACAAAAATGTAGTCACACATACCGCAAAAGTGTCTAAAAACAAGCTTTGTGCTCATCCCTCCATCTTCTAGGCCGCTTATCCCCATTAGCAGCTCAACAAAACCAACATTACGCAAACACAATTGAATAGTACCTCAACTGTGGTCATCAACTTACTGCCAAGTCAAGTCCTCGGCTTTGTGCCCAGTGCACGTCCACATTAAAGGGGGCATTTGACGCCGCTTTACTTTTCGACATTGGCCCGATGGTCATATTGCACTTTATTCCTGATACTCGGCTCAAAAGGTGAGAATCTCTTATTCCTCTCGTCTGAAAATCTTTCTTGCTTATGGATGGATCATTTGATCGGGGATTGCTAGCAGATCAGTGCAATCCTGAGAAAGCTTCTCCCGTCATAGTGCTGCGCCAGTTATTGCTCCCAGGCCCACCGGGTTCGCAGTAAATGGTGGCGCTTTCATAGCCGCTAAGTTCGCTCCACTCACAGCCTGCGGGAGGATGGCCACGGCGTCAACTTTGACCTTTCCTGAAACGGCCAGCGTGTCCACATGCTCCAGGCCCAGTCGATGTTTGTAGTCCAACACGTGCGCTCCGTTTACCGCCACCTGCAGGACACCACATAAACAGAGCTTGTTTTTGGCATCGCATGGCACGCTAGAACCTGAGTGAGGAGAACTTAGCCCACCTTGAAGCGGTCCTGCAGGACGAGCAACACCAGCTCAAATGAGGCCCCGGCCTTGAAGGGCATGAGGCGAAGGATCTCCTCGTGCCCCCAGCGCTCCTCGTGCAGCGTGTTGGACACCACACATCCCTTCTTCAGCCTCGGGTTCAAGTGGAAGACCACGTCGGCCCTCGGCGCCACGCTGCTTCCACACGTAAGGTCCACCTGGAACCTGAAGGACCACCAGGGGGAGTGAGGAAGAGGACGCAGAAGAGGCCGGGAGACAGAGACAGTCCAAACCTGTCTGCACCAGACGGAACCGAGCCTTGAATCATAACCATCTCCCCAGGAGTGAGTCCTTCCTGGATGGTCCAGCTGAACGGAACCGCCTGTGACGTCAGCAGAGTAAACAACATTGTCTTATTTCCTTTTAGCTTGTTTTCATCGAAACATGGTGTGACGCTAACGCAAGAACTTCGTGTCATTAGTGTGGAAAAACTTCCTTTCGACGACGCATACGCGGTTGTTCCGCTGAAAACGAAATACCAACTCACTCACCGGTTTTAGAAACGTTTGTCTCGCTTGACAAGTCGACATTTTCTTGCTAGCAGCTGAGACGTGACTTCCTGTTACGTCACCACTGTGTCACGTGACTAATTGAGCCTTAGTGTGACGTCAGTGTTGGCCGGAAAAACTTTTTACTTTGAATAAGCGGGGGAAAAAAAAACATTAAAGCGACAACTTTATTTACAAATACACAAATTAGACTAAAATGTTTATAAGAAAAGTTATTTTACATAAAATGTCAAATTCATTAAATCCACCATCAGGTCCCCAAGAAAAACATTAATACATTTTATTAGAAAAATCTATTTACAAGCATACCCGCGACCCTAATGAGGATAAGCAGCATAGAAAATGAATGAATGATAAAAGACAATCCAGGAGCCACAGAGGAGTGGGTGTGGTCAGAAGTCAGCATCCAGCCTGAAGGTGTTGTCAGTGGTGGCGGCCATGACACCCATCCTCTGGTATTCGCCAACACGCTTCTCAAAGAAGTTGGTCTTTCCCTCCAGAGAGATGTTCTCCATGAAGTCAAAAGGGTTCTCCACACGGTACATCTACACACACACAGTTAGTCAGTGAGTATGATGAAGAAGGCCGTTGAAATGTTTGAGGAGATGGTGGACTGTAGAGTCGGGGGCGGAGCCTGGCCAAGCGTTCAGACAGGCGTCTGTTTCATGTCGCCGCTCGTCCACCAGTGAACCACGTGTCCTCTGGCAGAGCGTGGGCGGCGACACTCAGCCCCCATGAACGGCTGAGGTCCGTACCCCTGCGCCTCTCATCACCACGCAGCCACGCTCCGCCCCCCGCGCTCGTCAGCAAAGGTCACCTTGTCGAAGCCGAGCTCCATCACCAGCCTGTCGGCGACAAACTCGATGTAGCGCTTCATCAGGTCACAGTTCATCCCGATGAGGTTGACGGGCAGCGCCCGAGTTAGGAACTCCTGAACACAAAGCGCGGGCGTCAGATGGGTCTGGGGCGTCCGCTGGGCGGCAACACGCACTCACCTGTTCGATCTCCACTGCGTTCTTGATGATGGCGGTGACCGTGTGGACGGAAGGCTTGTTGAGCAGGTGCTTGAACATGAGACAGGCGAAGTCACAGTGGAGACCCTGAAATGCACCAATGGAGGGTCAGCAGGCGCCGACAGCGTGCTGGGACAGCTGGGGGGGTTCTTACCTCATCTCTGCTGATGAGCTCGTTGGAGAAGGTCAGGCCGGGCATCAGGCCACGTTTCTTCAGCCAGAAGATGGCGGCGAAGGAGCCAGAGAAGAATATCCCCTCCACAGCAGCAAAGGCCACCATGCGCTCACCTGGAGGTGGGGCATACGTAAGGAACAGGTCAGGGACAATCAAGAGGCAAGACAAGGACAGCAACCAGAAGGCGCCCACTCTTACCATAAGTGGCGTTCTTGTTGCCGATCCAGTTGAGGGCCCAGTCTGCCTTCTTCTTGACACATGGCATGGTCTCGATGGCGTTGAAGAGGTACTCTCTGGGGGGATCAAACGCGTTCAGACCACACTGCAGCTTGTGCAGCAAAGCGAGGGTCTCACCTTTCTTTGGGGTCTTTAATGTAGGTGTCGATGAGGAGGCTGTACATCTCAGAGTGGATGTTCTCCATGGCAATCTGGAAACCGTAGAAACAGCGCGCCTCCGTCACCTGCACTTCTTGCGTGAAGCGCTCCACCTGATGGAAACGCACACGTCAGCGGGACGCTCGTCACATGATGAAAAAGTTGCACACCTGGTGTACACCTGACGCACTCACCAGGTTCTCGTTGACGATGCCGTCGCTGGCGGCGAAGAAGGCCAACACGTGAGAGATGAAGAACTTCTCGTCTTCCTTTAGAGTCTCCCAGTGCTGCAGGTCCTTGGACAGGTCCACCTGCACACACGGCATGCCATCATAACCCATCGTGCAACCACACAAACACGCACAGCAGTCGGCCATCTTCACCTCTTCTGCGGTCCAGAAAGAAGCCTCAGCCTTCTTGTACATGCGCCAGATGTCATGGTACTGGATGGGGAAGATGACGAAGCGGCGGGGGTTGTCCTTGAGGAGAGGCTCCGCTTCCTCACCGCCACTCTTCTTCACACCTTTGGTCTGAAGGACAGAAAGACACCATGATGCCCGCCATCTTCATCTCACTGACCTCAGTGTCTAGTCACCACGTTTATGATGCTAGCATGTTAGCTAGCATCATAAACAAGTTAGGCTAAGGTACGCTAACAAAGCCCCTAGCTTCACGCGGCTGTGCGCGCCAACACACAATAGAACAGCCACGTACGTTGGCGCCACGAGTACAGGCTTTTGGCGCCAATAACGTGATCGAAGGCTCGAAACTTTCACCTTTGACCCTCACTTACCGGCGTCTCGGAGAAGATTTTTCGCGCGGTTTTCGACGCCAAGATGCGCGCGTTGCTCAGGCTTGGAGGCTGTGAGACAAAATACACTTTTAGAATGCAAACTTTGACCGCTCGAGCGACACAACACATGTGGATGTTTGTTGGCGCTCACCGTGTTTTCTTTATCCAGCGACATGTTGCTTACGTCACCACTCAGCTTGTTCTCCTTGTAGAAGGAAAGAGGCGCGCGAGCAGACTGCATTTCGACAAATAAAATAGTTTTTTTGTTTAAAAATACTAAAATTGTAACACAAAGCGACGGTAACAATAACAGGGAGACGTACGAAGTAAAACGGGCGCCGTCTGTGGGCCGCTCGTCTTTTTATTGGAAAGTTGGCGCCGGAACGCAGTGGACCAATAGGAGCGCAGCCTTTGGCGGTTCTTTAAGAGTGACGCCGCAGATCCACCAATGACAACAAGGCTTTTTGCTTTCACGTGATTGGGCGACTTCTCCCGGAAAGTGGATATATTACAAAACTTCCGCAGAATGCTTACAATACAATCTGAGTTTCAATTTTTGTTGGAAATGAACATTTGACTTTTGACGTGCATACTAAATTATCTTTACAGTTTCTAATTGAAGTCTGATGCATCTGATATATTAATTGTACTACCATCTAACTGTGTTTTATTTTATTGTAATTAAAGAACTCTATTACTTAGTGTTGTCCACTTCAAACATTTCAATGGTTTTCCATTGATTTGGCGTTAACAGCAACAAGCTGCAGTACTTTGTCGACCACAAGGAGGCTCTGTCGCCTCATGTCTTTGTTTCTTTTTTTATGAATATCGGTCAGTAAGGCAATTGGGCGTGGCCGGATAGCCCAACAACGTCACTGGCTGAGGGTAGTTGTCTCTCATTGGTCACACCCCCTCAATGCTGCCTTCTGATTGGCTGAGCGCTGTTACCAGGCCCTGCTCGGACAAAGGCCACGAGGAATGCCGAATTGGGACGTCACAACCGTGCTGTCGTCGAGCAGAAGTTGAAAAGAAACAAAAACAAAAACTTAAAATAAAAAAACGTTACTCAAAACGGGATATTTTTCCAAAAGTTTATACAGTTTCATTAGATAATATATTGTGATCAAACACAATTTTAAGGTTCTATTGATCAGTTTCTGATCAGTTAATTTCTCAGAAGGCAGTGTTATGCTGTGCTGTGCTAAAAATATGATATGAAAAAGTGTTTTTTGTACATTTTATTATTTTTTTAAAAACCATATTTTCCATCACTTACACACAAATGTACTTATGCTTCAGAATAACGTGAGGTATTTTCTTCCTGGTTCCACTAAGTAAACAAAGGTTTATCAAATAATTACAATAATAACAATAGTAGGTAGTATCACAGTGAGAATATCAATACGTCGTTAATAGATGCAGAAAGACAATAAACATTCATATAGATCATGTATGTACATTGTTAACTAGCAGGCTTTGGCACAAAATTCAAAGATGGAAACATTTACACAGGAAGTAAACATGAACATACATGAAATGGATGTGTGCATCCATGATCTTACAAAAATGTAGTGCAATGTCGTGTCTATTGTTTGTTTGTGTCTGTGAACAAATAGCAGCCATCTTGCCATTGCCCAACAAATTGCTGTTGTAAAAATCCTGAGCGAGGTGAGAAAACGGTTGTGTTTTTGTTGTCTCCGTGACCTCAGTGAGCCATCCTACACGCTAACAGTAGCACACTAGTTTGATAAACATCGCAGCGTATTCATTTGGCCTTTCGTTTGCTAGCTAACCGAGTAAACAGAGCTACTCTTAGCATCAGCTGAGACAGTGGAAAAGGGAGTGTGCGATGATGCTAATGTTAGCCCGTCTAAGCTAAAAGGTGATAAGTTGACTTTGGAAGTAAACGCTCAAGTTGGAATAGAAAAGAGGCTGGGCTGACTAACAGCGTGTCCAATGGCTCCTGCCCTGCCCTCGTTTACTTTTTTGCGGGAAGGGGAGAACCTCTGTTTTGACCTTTGTTGACCTCGGGGGACCACGAGGTCGCCCTCTTGGCGCTGGTGTGTCTGCGCATGTGTTTGGTCAAGTGGTCACTGCGCATAAAGCGGCGCTCGCACACGCTGCAGACAAACTTCTTCTCACCCGTGTGCGTCCTGCGGTGGCGGGACAGTTCGTCAGAGCGAGCAAACTTCTTGTCGCAGCCTTCCCAGCGACAGCTGAACGGCTTCTCACCTGTGGGTAGACGACTGTTACCTGGCTGTTTACGGGTAGGGTGAAAAACAACAACCTCCTGCCTGCACCCTTGCAGGCCATGCGCCTACCTGTGTGCGTGCGCAGGTGAGCCTTGAGGTGTGAGCTCTTGAAATACGTCTTCTTGCATCCCGGAAAGTCGCACACGTAGTTCCGTCTGCGGGAGAAATCCAGCGGGGAGGCCCCACTGGCACCTGAAGGAACATAGACGGGGGCGGGGGCCAAGGGAAGGAGCTTAGTGTTGCCCAGTGTCATGACAGTCTGCGACCCTGTCAGCCGCTGAGACACGGGCGGCACCACCAACATGACAGCGCCCGGCGGCACGGCTGAGCCCACCAGCACAGGCTGGGAGAGGAGGGACTGGGTGCCACCCGGAACCAGCGCTGAGATCATTCTCGGCTGCCCGCTGAGGGGGAAGACCTGGCACAGGAACGGCGAGGCCGGAGGAGGCGGCGAGGAAGACGCTGAGGTGGAAAGACAAAGGTGGTCCAAAGGTGGTGATTGCTTCTTCCGCTCGCTGTCTGGAAACAGAACGGGACTTTGTGTGGGTGGGGCAGCGGCAGGGGGTGGTGCCCTCCGAGCGTTGAGGCTGTCAGCAGTGTGGCGGATGACGCTGGTCGCCATTGCTCTGCCGGCCACCACCGCCTCGTGTAGACGCGTTGAGGTCAGGGCAGAGTCTTTGGAGGTGGTAAGTGTGCCGCCAGTCTCGGTAAAGCTCGGACTTTGTGGCGGCGTCATGCACTGCAAGTACGGACCACATGATCAGTCCTGTTGATTGATGTTAATTAGGTTAAAAAGCTCTCACCAGCGAGGACAGCGCCACCAGGTCCTTCGACGAGTCCCTGCCTTCTGAGTGCAGCGCCATCGAGTCACACGAGTCAGAGGTGGGTGTCAGTGGGCGGGGGTCAGGCGACCTCTGACCCCAGAAGCTCATGCTGACGAGCGCCTCAGCCGCCTCCAAGTCCTCGACGCAGGAGGGCTCCACCTGACGTTGACACGCAATTTACAGTAATAAGCCCCGCCCCTAGCTTGCCCCTCCCACATTTACAGTGAGCGCGTCAACAGGAAGTCACATTTAAAAGACAAAAGGCTTTTATCTTTTAAGAGTCTAGACTTGAATACTAAACTAGCTTGTTGGCGCCATTGATGCTGAGTAATATTTTCTTTTGACGTCATTGACAAAAACATGTTGTATGACGAGGATGACGAGGAAGCAACGTCAGCGCTCGAGCTACGTAGTGCCTGTGACCGCAGATAAACTAGCCCGCCGAGCGCGAGACCACAAACGAAGGCGTCTGGATGAACTGGCTTGGTCCAGCCTGAAGGAGAGGACTCACCTGGCGGGAGAGGAGCATGGCGGGAAGCCGAGCGTGCCACGAGAGAGGAAGAAGAGACGCGGGACAGCAGCTGAGGTTTCGCGGCAGACTTCAGCTGAGGCGCCAAAAAAAACAACACGAAGACGACAAAAAAGAGAAAGTGAAGAACCGCGAGCACGCAGCCAATCGCACGCAAAGGTGTAGCGAGCCTCGGCCAATAAGACGTGAGGTTGCGCGTCATCGCAACCTGGCCGACACGCCATTGGCCAGGGGGCGGGGTGTACATCGCTCGGGGGCGGGGCCAATAAGTCAGCGGTGTCAGAGTAAACCCGCTGAACCCGGTGAACCCTGCGCGTGCACGACCGGAGGAAACGTTCCACGCGCGTCTAGTCTTTTATTAATGTAAAAAAATCATATTTTTACTACTACATCAGCTGTAATGGAGTACAGGTTAGCATAATTACTAGAAATTCTCGGCACTGAAAATGTTTCATTTCATAAAATGAAAAAAACCCAGCACATAAGTGACCCCACCCACTTGCGTGTGCGTGTATGGAGGCAGTAAACAAGCTTTCTTCCAACAATGGGGGCAGAGGCAGGATGGTTGGCACTTTTGTTTAGCTGCAATTTAAAGTGTCCATCACAGACCAGGAGACACGTCTTCCTGTCGGGGGGGGGGGAGCAGGCAGACAAAGGAGCTAGTTCGTTCCTCGCTGCTTCCTGTGGCGGCGGCCATGACGCTCCGTCTGCCTGTGTGATTGACAGGGGTTGTCCTCGGCTTACCCAGGCACGTGCAGGCTGCAGAGAAGTCAACACGTGCACTCACTCACACCAAACAGGGACAAAGCCAGCATGGCGGAGAACGGGGGAGGTGGTCCCAGTTCACTGAGGTCGTTGAAAAAAAAATAAGTATTTGGATGCGTGTCACTAATTAGCAGTCGTGGTAGATGCTAAACAAGCTTGGTGGCTCTAAGATTAGCACAACATAACTCATCATCGAACTGACAGACACAAACAGTGAGCAGGTACCATGGACGCTTTAATCAACTGTGTGGTCTTAATGGTGAATGCATGTGAAGTAGAAAGAGTGAACATAATGTATTGTAAAATGTCAAGTCTGAGGTGAGTCTTTGTCCAGGCTGCAGTGGCCTCATTTGGCCTGCTGAGGGCTTTTCAGGAAACACTCGCATGTTGCCACTGTTGCTAGGCGACGCTGTTGGGCTGTTGCCATGGCGATACTACAGCGCTGCATTACCTCAAATGACCTCGTGCTGTGTTTATGTGCTCATACATTTCCTTCCTCTGAGGCGTGAGCTTTTGCTCCTGGTGGGCGCTCTCATCCCCCTAGAGAGTTGTGCCGGCGTCCCTCTGTTGTTGAAGAGACGTCTCTCCACATTCAACACTTCTTCATAGAGGTGAGCATGGCTCACCTGCAGCAAGAAGCTGAAGAGCTTCAGCAGCCACAAGAAGGAGCGTGGAAGCGTCTCCTTGACCAACGAATAATGGCTGCCACAGTGCCTGTGGACCAGACCACCTCATCAGGACCATCTGACTCTTTACATCAGTCCCAGGAGGACGGGGGAGGGCTTACCAAGGGTCGCAGCGTCTGAGCGGCGGGTGCCAGTATGTCGAGTTAATGGGAGTCAGCACTTCCTGTTTCAGGGTCATGGCAGCCTTCAGCGTGTTGTGATGCAAACTGGGACCATCGGCGCCCTCTTCGTCCCCCCAAAAGAACCTGAAAGTGGATGGAGCCACAGGGGGGGCCCGGGAGGGCTGAGAGGACAACCTCTGGAAAGACAGCTGGAGCTCCTCAACTAGTCCTACACACACACACACACACACACCACTTTTCTAGGGTTTGTTGTTGGCTTGCTGAATGTTCTGTGTTTTACTTTTATTTTTAAAGACCAGCCATTTACGCTTCCTGCTGGCATAAAGGGGCGTGGCCTTCCACTGCTTTCTGTTGGGACGCACACACAAAATTACATGTTGCTAACGCTGTTGTCAGTCACATGACAAGGCAGCTCACCTGGCGGTGTCCAAGTCTCGTCTGTGCTCAGCTCGCAGCAGAGCAGCGTGCAGCAGCCGGTACCATCTCCTCAGGTTAAAGTGGTCATGTGATGAGGCTCCATCAGCCACAAGGTCGCATTGTTTGGAGCCAGCATTGTTTGAAAATTCCCTTAAAGTTGCAGTAACGTCAGCGTGTATAAAAAGACAGGAAGGGACGTCAGCAGAGGAAGCAGGAAATAAAATCACCATTCTGAGCGGTCATCAAGGCCAAAGATGAGCTTCATGGTGACAATGATGAGAGCGGCAGCCTGGACATCATACTGAGGCAGCATGTAGCGGCGCGAAGGATCCACCGTGTGCAGCGCTGCCCCCGCCATGCCGACATGCTCCAGCACAACACACACCCAAGGGTGGAGCTCGTCTAGAGGGGCCATAGTTGCCATAGTTACATGATGACAACGCATTGGCACTAAAAGTTAACTAGCGCTTAAGCCTTAGTGCAGACATACCGGGCAGATTGGTGTCACTCAGGTAGCGCAAGCTGAGCAGTACCGGATGCAGCAGGTACCTTTGGTCAATTGAAGGAAAAGCAGGAAGTTGCAGGAAGCGTGCCAGCGCCTCAGCCTCCTCGTGCAGGCTGAGGTACGAGGGGACGCTCTGCAAGGAGACGAAGTAATTAGCACACAAGCCACGGATGAAGGACAAAAACAAACATGCGGCCACAAACGTGGACTCTGAAGATGAGCGCATCCGGGCCGTCCAGCTCCATCTCCTTAGGAAGTTGCTCGTATACGTTTACATACGGCACGTTGCCTTCGCTCACCAGCCTGGAGACACCAACCACACATTCTCAATCTTCTAAAACTTTCCAGGGCTGAAGTGGTCTTTACCTGAGTAGGTCGGCCAGTGTCAGCGCCTGGCGGCTCCAGACCAGAGCCAAGTGGATCAGAGCCAAAGTCGTGGTGATGCTCAAGTGGCTTTTTCGTGGCCTGAAGTGACACGTCAGGTATGCGGCGCCATCCAGCGAGCAGGTCGACGTATCGCTGCAGCTGTCTGCGGGTTCGACAGTAAGATTTTATAGTTCAAAGCTTTAGAGTCAAACCAGGCCCGTGTGCTGACCTGCTTGGGATTCAGCCGTGCTGGGTGGGTCTGTCTTGCCGGCAGAGAGGAAGGCTGACTCGCCTCCGCTTTCTCTGTCTGAATCCTCAGCTCGCTGAAGATGACATGAGACGTTAACCGTGGGCCACGTCCACCTGCTGATCATGTGATCTGATTGTCACCTCACCATTCTAGACATGCTGCCCCTGACAGGAGTGTGTGTGTATGCCAGCTGGCTCTTCTGCAGGAAGAGTCGCCACAGTTGCCACAACACGGCGTCTTTAAAGGCCGGAGCCACGCCCAACTTTAGCAGCGCACTCGCTTGCTTACTCAGAATGAACTGGAAGGCTTCACACACCATCCATTGACAACCTTGATCTGGGCACACACCAAACATGGACGGCCATCAATGAGCATCGCCGCAGGGCTCAGAGCTGCACAAGACCACAACAAACTGACTCCGCCTCCTTGTTCGGCTCCCTCTGCTGATTGTGGAGACTCGGGACGTTCCCAGCGTATACACTTGCGAGTCCACCTCGCGGGTTCTCTGAGCACAGAAGATCGGATGAACAGAGAAACACTGCCCCCAAATGGCCTAACAACACACTGCAGCCCTTTTATTGCTGTGGCATGACTGTCATCAGATCATGTTAGGACGATATTATATGAATAAAATACTTTATATAGTTTCAATAGTTGGACAATTGCCTCCAACATAATATGGTTAGCCAAGTCAGCATTAATAGTGCCGACAGGCATCACACCCAAATTACCACAATGAAAAAAAACATCATCATCATGACTTTTGGAGACAGACTGACTGGTCTGTCATGTGCATGCTGAGATGCTAAGGCGTGTCTGCTACCAGTGCGACAAGTGGTGGCTTTTTACCTCAATGACATTGTGGCATGACCTGCAGAAGAAGCGGTCTTCTTCTGATACGCCCCAATCCACACATGCGCACTGAGCACACGGCTCCCGGTAGTCTTGCTAGACAGACAGACACAGACACGCGCGCGCGCGCACGCACGCACACGTGGGCTGTGTGAACGATTAAAACACGGAACTGTAAAATAATACCGAATAACCCAATCTACACGTATTTGACAAAAGGACATTGACATATTCGGAGGTGACGCTCGTGGGACGTTGTGCTTGCTTCAACGATCCATCGACGACACACAATTGAATCTTTCAACATTAAAGAACAACCAGAACGAGGAAGAGGATATACACACCGTAAACTCGTCGTCCATTTACCAGCAATTAAATGTCTTTAAATAGACAAATATGACACTCGAAGGTTTCAGCTCCTCACGTGTCGTTTTTCTTCTTCTTCTTCTTCTTCTTCTTCTTCTTCTTCTTCTGTTGTTTTACGGCGGTTGGCAACCACATATAGGAGCATTACCGCCACCTTCAGTTCCGGAGTATGGGTCAGCATAAGCCCACAATCTTATGCACACACCAAAAAAATAAATAAATTAAAAAAAAAATATATATATATATATATAGTTTGTTTTGTTATATATATATATAAATATACATATAAAAATAAATATCATTTAAAAAAGTATCTTTGTCTCTTTATAGCACATAATCTTCTTCGTCTTCTCTAGTTCAGTCCACTATACAGGAAGTGCTGCCACCCAAAGGTAGAAACACGAACTGCAGCCTTCGTGTTCACGCCGATCGACGCTTTATGAAAATATGTATTTTTAATGGGATTATTACCATAGCTACGTCATTGTATCCGGGCGTGAAAGGTAACATTGCGAAATATGAATGTTAATCGGTGTTTACCACTCAGTGTGACGCCGAATGGACGGATGTTGACAGTTCATTCGGGGTAGTTTGGCGCTAAAAGCGGATGTAGATGCTAAAAATAGACCATCCAGCTTTCGCTGCCACAAGATGGACGACGATTGTTTATTTCACCATCCACTCGAAGCTTTGCACGACCTTCAACCGTCTTCTTTGGAGCTCATTAATCAAACAACAAATCAAAACACTCACATGTTGCTTAAAAACAAAGAGTTTGTTTGAGTCGCATGGTGGTTAAAACAACCAGAACATGAATACGACACAGGTTACCAAAATAAAACTGCAAGCCGAGGCATAATTAGAACCATAACGAACACGAGCTGTCTAATAAGTGGCTGAAGAGCAAAAAAGAAAGTGGGGGACAGAAGCTTTCTGATTAGGGGGTTTTACTGCGCTGACGGTGAATCGCCATGCTCGTATATGCTTTTATCGTGGAACTCGGCATACTCACTTCCGCTTGCTCACTCGCGCCTTGCTAGCTTGACTTGTCAGTTGCGCGTCTTCCTGTTTGGCTTTTTTCTGTGACTTTGTGCTTCACAGAAGACTTCAGCTGGGCCGCAAAATACTTAAAATGTAGTCTCAGTCTCCTTTCAAAAACGAAAGTGACTTTCTCTGCAAGCAAAAGGCAAACGACATGTTGCTTTTTATTCTTTTGCTTTTCGCGCAAAGTGACGCCTCGCCGAAATCAGAAGACCCGCAACTCTGTAAGTGTTGCCTTATACTCACACTTTAGACTGTATAAATACTATATATATAAATATTGGTGTATGTATACACAGTATATGTAGTCTAACAGATAATGAAGCTTTTTTTGTGGAAATACAATCATCGGATTGAGCAGTCATTATGGTCTTCATGTCACGTGTTGCCAGGCTAACAATAAGATATTTTCCATCCATCCATTTTCCTCCGCTTATCCGGGTCCGGGTCGCGGGGGCAGCAGCTTCAGTAGGGAAGTCCAGACTTCCCGGTCCCCAGCGACCTCTTCCAGCTCCATCGGGAGGACACCAAGGCGTTCCCAGGCCAGCTGTGAGACATAGTCCCTCCAGCGTGTCCTAGGTCTTCCCGGGGGCCTTCTCCCGACTGGGCATGCCCGAAACACCTCACCAGGGAGGCGCCCGGGAGGCATCCGGACTAGATGCCCGAGCCACCTCAACTGGCTCCTCTCGATGTGAAGGAGCAGCGGCTCTACTCTGAGCTCCTCCCGGATGGCCGAGCTCCTCACCCTATCTCTTAGGGTGAGTCCAGCCACCCTACGAAGGAAACTCATTTCCGCCGCTTGTATCCGCGATCTCATTCTTTCGGTCATGACCCATAACTCATGACCATAGGTGAGGGTGGGAACGTAGATCGATCGGTAAACAGAGAGCTTTGCCTTCCGGCTCAGCTCTCTCTTCACCACGACGGTCCGGTACAGCGACCGCATTACTGCAGATGCTGCACCGATCCGTCTGTCGATCTCACGCTCCAACCTTCCCTCACTCGTGAACAAGAACCCGAGATACTTGAACTCCTCCACCTGAGGCAAGACCTCACTCCCAACCCGGAGGGTACAGTCCACCCGTTTCCGACTGAGAACCATGGCCTCGGATTTGGAGGTGCTGAGTCTCATCCCAGAAGCTTCACACTCAGCTGCAAACCGCTCCAGTAAACGCTGAAGGTCACAGCCTGATGAGGCCATAAGGACCACATCGTCTGCAAATAGCAGAGACGAGATCCTAAGGTCACCAAGCTGGACTCCCTCAACACCTTGACTGCGCCTAGAAATTCTGTCCATGAAGATTATGAACAGAATCGGTGACAAAGGGCAGCCTTGGCGGAGGCCAACGTTCACCGGAAACAAGCTCGACTTACTGCTGGCAATGCGAACCAGGCTCCTGCTTCGATTGTACAAGGACCGAATGGCACGTAGAAGCGGACCATCAATCCCGTACTCCCGGAGCACCCCCCACAGGACACCACGAGGGACACGGTCGAATGCCTTTTCCAGGTCTACAAAGCACATGTAGACTGGTTGGGCAAACTCCCACATACCCTCGAGTACCCTTGCAAGGGTGTAGAGCTGGTCCAGTGTTCCGCGACCGGGACGAAAACCACATTGCAGCTCCTCTAACCGAGGTTCGACTAACGGTCGTACCCTTCTCTCCAGCACCCTGGAGTAGACTTTCCCAGGAAGGCTGAGGAGTGTGATCCCCCTATAGTTGGAACACACCCTCCGGTCACCCTTTTTAAAAATGGGGACCACCACCCCGGTCTGCCAGTCCAGAGGTACTGTTCCCGACTTCCATGCAATGTTGTAGAGGCGTGTCAGCCAAGACAGTCCCCCAACATCCAGAGCCTTGAGGAATTCAGGGCGTATCTCGTCTACCCCCGGAGCCTCGCCAAGGGGGGGTGATTTAACTACTCCAATTACCTCAGCCACGGTGATGGAACTCTCCACGTACGTATCCTCAGACTCTGCTTCCTCTACGGAAGGCATGTCAGTGGGATTGAGAAGGTATTGAGAAGATATTTTATTAACACCTGAACGATTGTCTTTTGTAAACGATATCAACTGAAGTGATGTAAATGTTGCCTTTGAAGTGTCAAGTACTTTGTGTTTGTGTCCCCGTCCCCCAGCATCACTCAGGTCCATGCTGGACGACTTTGAGGTGCTGACGCCGTCCAGCATTCACACTCACTCGGTCCGCCGCCGCGACCTTCTCACCAGCCACGTGGAGAAAGAGATGAGCTTCCACGCGCTGAAAAGGTGACTAATCGAGCAATTCTAATAATGTTATTCTGATTGTGTGACGGGACGTGTGCGTGTGCAGACACTTCCGTCTGTACCTGAGGACCAACGAGCACATCTTCACTGAAGACTTCCGTGCAGTGGTGGTGGACGCTGATGGCGAGCACGGTTACCATGTCAACAGGCACCACTTCTTCACGGGACACGTCATCGGTGACTCGGCCCTCCTCAGCCAGAGGACGCAGCCCGTCGTCTTCTTACGCTTGTTTGTCTCCTGTCCTCGCAGGTGAGGAGAACTCTCGTGTTCATGCGCATGTGAACGAGCAGGACTTCTCTGCCCACATAGTGACGCAGGAGGGGGAGTTTAACGTGGAGGTGAGGCTGACCGAAAACACAAACTTCCTGGACACATCTTCTTTTTCTCCTCCTTGCAGCCTTTGTGGAGGTTCACGGTGCCTTCTGATGATCATCTGCTGGTCTACCGCTCTGACCACATCCGGAATCACAGCCAACTGCAGCGACCGTCCGTCTGTGGCTACGTGAACTCTGATCCCCGCCACTTGGTTCCTGAAGGCGCGGGCGCCATGGAGGATGAGGAGGAGGATGGTTGTCAATTAGACCAGAAAATGACCAAAAGATTCTAACACTTCCAGTCAGGTCGCCGTGACGCAATTTCCTCTTGTTCAGAGCGCACATCCAGGGCGAGGCGTGACGTGCACGAGCACTGGAAGAACACCTGTCCTCTGCTGCTGGTAGCCGACCATCGCTTCTTCAAGCACATGGGTCGCCAGGAGGAGAGCACCACCCTCAACTACCTGGTGACCGTTCGCCTCCGCCGCTGCATCTTTTAGCCCCGCCCTCACACAGCCGTGACACACACCCTCTTTCAGATCGAGCTCATTGACCGCGTGGACGACATCTACAGGAACACTTCATGGGACGATGAGTTCTCCGGCTATGGCGTCCAAATCCAGCAGGTTTCTTCTAAGATGCGTTCACAGCTACCTCCAGTCCTTTCGTCCATGTTTCACGCATTCGTTTGCTTTTGCGACAGATCATCATCGAGAAGACGCCGACCGCCGTGGCGCCGGGAACCATCCACTTTAACATGGCGGGAAGTCCGGTGGCAGGCCGAGACGTATGGGATGTCAAGCGTCTTCTGGAGGTAACGCTCTTCAACCTCTGCGACATCAGCCATGGCGTTGGCTCACTGAGTGTGTGTGTGTGTGTGTGTACGCGTGCAGCAATTTAGCGTGGACATGGCGGACAAGGCGGCCAACGTGTGCCTGGCACACCTCTTCACCTACCAGGACTTTGACGAGGGGACGCTGGGCCTCGCTTACGTGGCGCCTGTCAAACCCGACATCCCCGGCGGTCTGTGCTCTAAAGGTGCGCTGGCAGACCTGCCTGTTCTGACCTCTCACCTCCTGCCGCACTGTCAACGCGTGTGCGTGCTCCGCAGGGTGTCCGTCGTCCAACGAGCGACTCGTCTACCTCAACACGGGCCTGACGAGCACCAAAAATTATGGCAAGACCATCCTCACCAAGGTGACCTCTCGCCTTCCCTCCACCCACTGAGCACGTCCTCGCTCACCGTAACATCGCCACAGGAAGCCGACCTGGTGACCACGCACGAGCTGGGACACAACTTTGGGGCCGAGCACGACCCGGATAATATTCCCTACTGCGCTCCCCAGGAGGACCAGGGTGGCAAATATGTCATGTACCCCATCGCTGTGAGCGGCGACCACGCCAACAACAAGGTGCTACTTCCTGCTTTTAGCGACGTACAGTAGTGTTCAAAATACCAGCAGTACTAGCAGTGTGACTAACCAGATGAAGTATATTTTTATTGCTACATGGAAACAAGTTACCAGTAGGTGCAGTAGATTCTCAGAAAACAAACAAGACCCAACATTCATGATAAGCACGCTGTTAAGGCTGTGTAATTGGCCAATCGGTTGAAAGGGGCGTGTTCAAAAAATAGCAGTGTCTGCCGATGACTTTACAAACTCCAAACTATTTTGTAGAAACTTTTTTATTTGTAGGATTTGTCAATCCTGTGAAGGACTAAACTAATATTTAGTTTTTTATAAGTGCTTCACATCTGTGTGGCATGGACTCTACCAACTTGTGGCACCTTTCAGCTGTTATTCCCCTCCAACATTCTTCAACAACATTCATCAATTCATCAACTTTTCTTGCTTTTGCTTCACAAACAGCAGTTTTGGTGTCACCCCACAAGTTCTAGGTTGGATGAAGGTCCGGGGATCGGGCTGGCCCCTCCATAACATAAGAACATAAGAAAATGTTGCTGGTTTACTAGTGTGTTTGGGGTGATTGTCTTGTTGATTCCAAGGGCATGACCTCTTCAAGTATTCTGACATATGCAAACTGATCCATGATCCCTGCTAAGGGATAAATAGTAGGAGAAACATCCCATATCATGATGCTTCACTGTCTTCACTGTGTACTGGGGCTTCATTTCAGAGTTTGGGGGTCGTCTCACAAACTGTCTGCGGCCCTTGGACCCAAAAAGAACAATTTTACTCTCATCAGTCCACAAAATGTTCCTCCATTTCTCTTTAGGCCAGTTGATGTGCTCTTTGGCAAATTGTATCCTGCATGTGCTTTTTTTTAACAGAGGGACTTTGTGGGGGGTTCTTGCAAATAGCTTCACAGTACTTTGAGGTAACTGCAGACTGTCTTTAAACGAACCGTTTTCCTCAGTCTTTCCAAGAAATGCATATTCAACAAGTGCTGCTTTCATCCTTAAATACAGGCCAATTTAACAAAATTGATCACTGATTTAATGTTACCCTGCTGTTTTTTTTAACACCCTCTTCAACTAATTGGCCAATTGCACGACAATAAGAGTGTGAATATCATGAATGCTGGGTCTTGTTTGGTTCCTGAGAATCTACTGCACCTCCTGAAACTTGCCATGTAGTAATAAAAATATACTAAGAGTGGTTCTGTTTAGTCACTTTGGACTGCTGGTATTTTGAATACTACTGTACTTCCTGCCCACAATCCAGCACGTTCAACATGTGCATGCGTGTGTAGGTCTTCTCCAGTTGTTCCAAGCGCTCCATCGTGAAGCGTCTCAGATCCAAGGCGGCGTCCTGCTTCAAGGAGAGGACAGTCAACGTGTGCGGGAACTCGCGCGTGGAACCTGGCGAGGAGTGTGACCCGGGCCTGCTGCATATCAAGTCTGACCCCTGTTGCACTGCCGAGTGCCGCCTCCGGCCTGGTGCACTTTGCAGGTGAGAGGTCGAAGCGGTCAGGCAGGCGAGCTAGCTTAGCATGCTAACATTAGCGTGTGGCTCCCAGCGACAGGAACAGCGCTTGCTGTAGGAAGTGCCAAGTGGAAGCGGCGGGCGAAGTATGCCAGGAGCCCATCGACGCCACCTGCAAGGGTCGCTCCTACTGCACAGGTGGGTGCACATGTGACAGGCTGGAGGTCCAACGTTACATCATCTGGGTCCACAGGGTCCAGCAAAGACTGTCCTCCGCCGGAGAATGCGCCAAACAAAACGTCCTGCTTGGACAATGGCGAGTGTCAGGACGGCGAGTGCGTCCCCTTTTGCCTCGCCGTCCTCAAGCTGCAGCCATGCGCCTGCAACGGTAAGCCCGTGCCCCGCCTATTGGCCAGGGTCCACTATCTGCCTCCATGTGAGCATCGTCGTGTCGTTGCAGAGACCAACGCTTCCTGTAAGGTGTGCTGTCGTGGAAGCGGTGGTGCCTGCGTCCCCTACCGGGACCCGGATGGTCACTTCCTGTTCTTGCGTAAAGGCAAACCATGCACGGTGGGCTTCTGCGACGGCGCGGTAAGTAGTGTGCACACCGGCGGCGTTTGTCCGAGCATGATGTATGCTGCCTGCAGGGCAAGTGCATGAAGCAGGTGCAGGACGTGGTGGAGCGTCTTTGGGACTTCATCGACAAGCTGGACATCAACACCTTCGCCAAGTTCCTGGCTGACAACATCGTGGGCTCTGTGGTGGGGTTCTCCCTCCTGTTGTGGATCCCCTTCAGCATCCTCGTACACTGCGTGGTACGTCCCCCCTCCCTCCTAACCTCACACCACAGACAGCAGTGGCTCTCAACTGGTTTGGCTGTGGTACCCACCATCACCCCTCAATGACAATTGTTTTCCAACTCCTCAAAAAAGCGTAAAGGGTCTGTTTGCAACGCGTGAGTGGCAGCAGTCAGACAGTCCTCTCTGTGGCACGCTCTTCTCCAGCAGGTATCTGCTGCTGTTTCGGACAAGCGCCGCGTCGTTGTCCGGAAACATGGCATGCACTCCGTGGCAGCGTAGCGAGTGAATAGCACAGACAAGAATGCAAGGTGTATTCACGGACATCGGGTCATTACATTTGTTTCGTTTTTGTGTAGTCATAGACCCGTGTCCCACTCAAAACGGCTCCACAACCCAATAGTCCCGGCTTTAGGGTGTTTTGTTGATAATCTTATGTTTCCCATTAGGACAAGAAACTGGACCAGCAGTACGAGCAGACCAACAAGTCTCTCTTCTTTCCCAGCGTAAGTAGATACGCCCATTCGTATGGCTCTTCCTACTTCCTTAAACTGGAATTTTCCCCAGAATGCAGAACTCCTGAGTACCCTGGAATCTGCCTCCGTGCGAATCTTCAAACCTTCCTACCCGACGTCTGCCGGCCCACGCTTTCAGGCTTCTAGCCCCGTCCACCCAGACAGCCCCCGCATGGCCACCATCAAGGAGGACCCCAGCTTTGACAAGGAGGCACTGCAGGAGGCATTTGGACGACCGCAGGGAGCTGCGCCACGTTCCTTCGAGGACCTGACAGAGCAAAGCGTGGCTCTCAGAAAGCTAAGAGTGCAGCGTCACGTGGACGCCAAAGAGACGCAGTGCTGACCGGCCAATCACAGATGCTCAAGAACTTTGCGTTATCGCTGTTGCCATGGTAATACACAAAAATGGGATGATTTTCAAAGCAAACGTTTCCTTTAATCAAGAAAAATAAACATGATAAAAAAGACATCACAAAGTAGGCGTGGTTTCTCAGAGGGGGGGACAAAGGGCGTCATAAAGCCGATGCACGGCGACTTCCAGCATCTCCCTCAGAGACTCGTCCTCTGCGCACGTCACATCCTGCAGGTCACAGAAGTCAGGTCAACGTAGATTAGCTTCACTGTGAAGCAGATTTCACCAAACGGAAAATGTGCTGGGTTTAGACCAGTGGTTCTCAATTGTTCTCCATCGTGCCCCCACTGGGAGACAAATGTTTTCACCCCCTTTGATACTTTTGAGAAACTGCTATTTATCTGTACTCTACAGTCTGAACTTTGAACTCTAAACTGCAACGAAACGGAGAGCAGCGGAGCATTCATACATGCTGGCAGGTCTGCACCAATACTGAAGTCCTCCCTGCCTCTCACGCCCCCCTGACAGTTCACCCCATCCTCCCAAGGGGGGCTGCCGCACTATTTGAGAAGCACTGGTTTAGATTGTTGTGAGACGGGTTAGTTTTACCCTACTGATGACGTGTTGCACCGCGAGCGGCAGCTAAAAGTGCCGACAAAGCAAACAATCGACACTCACTCTGCTCTCTGGGTCCACAATGGCCGACACTCCGTCCACGCTGACTGTTACGTGTTTGTCGTCTTTGAAATGTACGCAATCGTCTCCGAACATGTCGCTGCACACACACACACACACACACACACAGTCATTGGTTCATGTAATAAAATAGTTGACCTCATCCGGTTTCATCAGTCTTACGAACTACAATTCAGACCGGGTGAGACTCACTGCAGCATGAGTTCCAGCCTCTCAATGAAGACTTCCTGGTCGAAGGTTTCTGGTCGAGCTTCCAGAACTGAAAAGCAAGCAAAGGTTTGGTGACAAAAGGCGGACAGATATCGAGCGGCGGCGCGCTGCCTTCACTGACATTTCTGAGCATTGGGGTTGGACTGGACCTCCAGCACCACTGTGGTCACCACGTCGGCATACATGTCATTCAGCGGGTTGGCGAGCCACTGAGGAAACGGCACAAAGGTTTGATTGGCAGTTGCAATGACATCATACTTCCGCGTTTAAGGTCGGACCTCCAGCAGCACCATGCCGCCTTCATGGACAAGAGTGATGTTCTTGAAGATCCTGAAGGTCATCTTTTCTGCTGCCTCCAGCTGTTCCACATCACCTGAACACATCATCATGAGGCATCAACACTAGAAGCTCTGCTGGGATGCGCGCACACACACACAGGCGTCTCACCAGTGAGGCATCTGAGTTGTGTGACCAGCAGTGAGATGGGTCCCGTGTAGGGGATGGCTTGCGTTTGTGTGACAGTACCAACGTTCAAGTCGGTGTACTCTGAACAACAAAAACATTCAGGTGGTCATCTTCAAACTGGACATTTATTTGTGGCAGGCCACATTGAACACATTATAATGGAACTGTCTGTGAATCACTACAACTCTACAGTAGGTGGAGGGATGCATCCCAACACTGCAACTCCATGAGGCATCCGACGATGACATCACCACCACAAATAGATGCAGTCCTGTGGGAAACACCGACTTAGCATGTGGTCACACACACACACACCTGAGAGGTCGGAGGGAGTGAGGATGTGATAGTTGAAGTTTCTCTTGACCAGGATGCCAGACACGCGCTGACCCTGAGCACACTTCCTGTCTGCCAGCAAGCCCATCACCTGCAGCAAAGCATCCTGGGATGTCATCATCCACTCACAGAGACATTGTCATCAACAACCAACCTTGGCCAATTTTTCTCCTCTGAAGTTCAGCGTGACGGCCTCCGTGTTCCTGGGGTTGTGGACCTCAATGTGGACTTCGTCATTGTCCTCATACTCGCGGATCAATGCCGCTTTCAGGCGCGCCATCTCGTTCTGCTCGCCGTGGACCAGGATCTGCAAGAGACCTCCAGTTAGCATGGGAGCGCGCGGCTAACGCACAGCCGAGCGCTCCTGATGAAGACGGCGACCGCCGTTTACCACATGTGGCGGCTTGAGAGCTCGGATGAACTCGCTGGTCTGCTGGTAGTCTGTGTGCGCCGAAAAAGAGATGTAGTCCACGGACATCTTAAGAGGAAGCTTCTGTCCCGACATGGTGTTGATCTCCTCAGGCTCCGTCATGATGTGCTGCAAGAGAAAAGGAGTTGAGGACGATGACACGTTCTTCTCATCATGGCTGAGATGACACACCTTGGCCAGCGTTCCCTCCACGCAGTAACCAGCGATGATGACGCCGTTCCTCTTGTCCGTGCACCAGCTCTCAAACAACTCTCTGGACAAACCGCTTTGCATCATTCCAGGAGACGCCATTACCACGCTGGGGCCGATGTCATCAAAATGGTCCATGCTCTGTCACGCACGCGCACGCACAACCATTCATCCACTAATCAATTTCTCATCAAAAGTCGGGGCTTCCTGTGCGAGGGCGCGCTTTTACCTTCAGGTTGCTGATGTGCTTGAAAACAAAGGGGTTGTTGACGTTAATGGCTTTGCGGATCTTGTCGTTCATGGCGTTGATGTACGTCTGGTAGACGGCCATGCACTTCCTGGCCAGAGACGATGCATAGTAGATGGGAATGTCATGGAGCTCTGGATGGTTCTGCCAATACTCGTCTGGATGTGTGGGAAAAAGTCTAGGTGTCAAGAGGAAGTAGTAAAGAGAGACACACACACACACACACACACACACACAAACACACCCAGGATGAGCAGAAGCTCCTGGGCTCGTCCCAGTGCGAAGACGGGAATCAGACAACGGCCTTCCCTGTTCACAATGTCGTGGACGGTGTTGCAGAAACGCGCCTCGCGCTCCTCCCTCTTCTCGTGGATGTGAGTCCCATAGGTGGACTCCTGAGACACAGCGCACGTGACGTCACCACGGTGACCGTCGCAAACACGTAAGTGTGAGAAGAATCAGCCGACCGTGATGAGAATGTCGGGTTTCACGCTGGGTATCTCAGCCGCCATCAAGTGTCTGTCCTCCTGACGTGAGAAGTCTCCTGTGTACAGCAGCTACGCACACGCACGGGAATGTTTGCGAGACAGACAACGGCTACAAGAAGGTCAAGAAGGACTTTTACCTTAACGCCAGCGATCTCAATCATGAACATGGCGGCGCCCAGCACGTGCCCGGCATGGTAACACCAGAACTTGATGCCGGCCACTTCCTTGACCTCGTGGAAGTTGATGGTCTCAATCTTGTCCATGCTCTCCTCCAGGTCCGTCTCCGTGTACAACATGTCGTCCGCCGAGATGTTGCTGCGGGCGCAAAGTCGTCGTCATCTTGCCGTTTCATTCGACGCCCTCCCCGCAGTGGACCTACCCACCTGACTTTGACGTAGTCCGACAGCAGCCAGCGGTAGATGGCCTTGGTGGCGTGGGTCATGAAGGTGCGCCCCTTGAAGCTGGTCTTCTGCAGGAACCAGGGCAGAGCTCCACAGTGGTCCAGGTGGAAGCTGAGGTCAAAGGAGGACATCGTCAAGTAGCTTATCCATCAGCGATGAGGAACGGTGGACAAGTGCTACGGACTGGCTGATGAGCAGCAGGTCCACCTCGGCCGGGTCGATCAGGTCAATGTAAGGCAGCGCGTCCATGCCCTCCAGGCCCGGATGGATCCCACAGTCCAGCTGCAACACCGCACCGACAGATTACGTAACACGACGACACATGATGGCTGCGAACCCGACCGACACGGTTAGTACCATGATCTTCCTTCCTTTGAACTCCAGGATGATGCAGGACCTTCCCACCTCCTGGCCTGCCCCGCTGCAGTCAACGTTGCGTGAAAACGTTTTGAAAGGTAGAACGAGCGGCCCAGGTGAGCATGGGAGGACATACGACAGGCAGGTGAGTCTCCACACATTCAAAGGAAAGCACGGCGCCGTGTTTAGTGAAGGGAAGAAGACGGTTTGCGAACTCACAGCGGACGAATGAGCAGCTGATCGCTCTCCTCCGCCGGGACTGGTATCTCTGGTTTGCGTTTGGTTGTCATCTTTAACGCAGGCAGTGTCACACCTCGAAGCCCAAACAACGCGAATTCAAGACAAGAAGTCTCGCTTGGCGCTTCTTCCGGTGTTTCTCTTCTTCTTTGGTCTCGGGCGGGACTTCGCGGTCACAGCGTCCGCACACCGCCACCTTGTGGCCGCGGCGACGTCCTGCACGCGCCGGTCAATGATTTGCATCTTGCGCGAAGCACCGCGTTGTGGTTTGCTTTGGCTTTTCTATTCAGACAAACGGGAGCGAAAAACGGGGAGATATTTTCTGGTCTTGGTTCGACGTCAACGTTACTTGACGGGAAGCGGGGGGCGTGGCCTACACATTGCGGTCTGGGGGAAGGGAAGCAAAGTGGGACGTCCGCTCAGCTGACGCCGAGCGGGGCGCACGCAGGAACCCGAGCGTGCACGCGTCCTCACCTGAACGGAAGTACACCTGAAGACCAATTGGAAAGAGTCTACCGCGTCCAGGTGCGCGCGCCCCCACCCGGGGCCCTACTCGTCTCGTCTCCTTTCCGGGTTCGAACTCTCCCCTCGGCCATGCCGGACATGATCAGCGTCACCGAGTTCGTCCGCGAATGCAATGAGGACTACAAGGCCCCCACCACGTCCAACTTCTCCACGCGGATGTCCCACTGCAGGAACGCCGTGTCCGCCCTGGAGGAGGTAAGAGGTCAGGGCACGCCCGTGCCGAGGGAATGCAGAGGTCAGGGGTCAAGAGTGTCTGCGTTTGACAAAGAAAGAAAGAAAAGTCATGTAAAGCTTCACAGGAAGTCATGTGATGCCAACCATGTTACATCGCAACAGGAAGCACAACTTCCCCCTCCTATTGCATGCTGGGAGGACGCACTTGACTTCTTTTCTGTCCACTCATCTTCTCGGTGTGTGTGTGTGCGTGTGTGCGTGTGTGTGTCTCATCAGGTTCTGGATGTGGAGCGCTCGGTTCTGTCCAAACTGAAGAAGGCGGTGAAGGCCGTGCATGCGTCTGGTCTGAGTGAGACCTCACCTTATGCTCCATTCTTGACATGCATGTTGCCATGACAACATCATCAACACACACACACACACTTGTTAGAGGCGGTTCCAGCATGGCGGGCAGGCAGCATTTGGCCCGTGGAACATTCCTATCGTTCCTGCTCATGTCATGGCATGCTTAGGGTGCAGCTTCCCTCATCACAACAAGCCGTGTGCGTGTGTGCGTGTGTGTGTGTGGCAGCACATGTGGAGAATGAGGAGCAGTACGTGCACGCCATGGAGAAGTTGGGCGACAACTGCGTGTGCAACGAGGACGCCGAGGTGGGCTCCGCCTTTCTCAAGTTTGCCGTTTTCACCAAAGAGCTGGCGGCACTCTTCAAAAACCTGGTGAGGATCCACAAGGCCGCCCCATTCACTGTTGTCACGGCGACGTGCTGATGCGGCGTGACTTCGTGTTGTCAGATTCAGAACATGAACAACATCATCACCTTCCCACTGGACAGTCTGCTCAAAGGGGACCTGCGGGGCGTCAAGGGGGTGTGTTCTCTCATACACGCTAACAGGAAGTGCTAATCTGATGGTTGAGGTTGTGTGCCATGTGTCCTCAGGACCTGAAGAAGCCCTTCGACAAGGCCTGGAAGGACTACGAGACCAAACTGTGAGCTTCATCTTCACTCTGTGCTTTTATTTTGATAGGCCCTACTGAGTTTTGCGCGTTGACCCGTGCAGGTCCAAGCTGGAGAAGGAGAAGCGTGAGCACGCCAAGCAGCATGGCATGATCCGCACCGAATTCAGCGGCGGCGAGATCGCCGAAGAGATGGAGAAGGAACGACGCATGTTCCAACTGAACATGTGTGAGGTGAGCTTGCCTGGGGGTCAGAGGTCACTTTCAGGGACAAACAGGAAGTGACATGCGACGCTGTCCTGTAGTACCTTCTGAAGGTGAACGACATCAAAGTGAAGAAGGGTGTGGACTTCCTGCAGAACCTCATCAAGTATTTCCATGCCCAGTGCAAGTATGACGGCAGTCATCCTGTTCATCTGTCACTCATCCTGCCATTCGTTCTCTTACTTCTTCTCTTAAGATTTTTGTCGCTCATCCTGTCAGTCAATCTGTCCCTCGTTCTGTCAATAACCCTGTCACTCATCCTATTAATTACCCTGTCCACCATTCTTTCAATCATTGTATCACTCATCCTGTCAATCATGCTGTCACTCACTGTGCCATCCTGTCAATCATCCAATTGATTATCCCGTCAACCATCCTGTCACATGAACACGGTGGTCTCAGTTTCTTCCAGGACGGCCTGAAGGCTGTCGAGAGTCTCAAGCCCTCCGTAGAGAAAATGGCATCTGAGCTGACGGGGGTGAGGATGGCGCTGTGACATGTATTTGACCTTCAACCTTTGTCTGAGGCGCGTTCCTTCCTGTGTAGATCAAACAGATGCAGGACAGCGACAGGAAACAACTGGGTCAGCTGAGAGATGTCCTCAAGGCGGCGCTGCAGTCTGAGAGCAGAGAGGTACAGTAGCTGTCTTTGATTGACAGGCCAACCAAGAGAAGCCCACACGGGCACTAAAGGCTGCGTGTGATTGACAGGAGACCTCGGCCAAGCAGAAGGCTGGATACAGTCTGCACCAGCTGCAGGGGAACAAGGCCCACGGAACCGAGTGTTGTGGTGTTTTGTACAAAAGGAGTGAGGGGTGAGTCTGCACGCCGCTTCCCATCATGCAGCAGTCAACATGGCTGCCGTCACTGCTCTCATAGCAATTTTCTGTGGCGTCTAGTTTGAGGAAAGTCTGGCAGAAGAGGAAGTGCTCGGTGAAAAATGGTTTCCTGACCATCTGGCATGCCACGGTAAGCCACACCCACATGTACAAACGTATTACACTCAACATGCCATTGGACTCCTGAATCCGCTTGTTTGCTTTGTCAGGCAAACCGGCCACCTGCCAAAGTCAACCTGCTCACCTGTCAGGTGAAGAAGAACCCCGACGACAAGAAGAACTTTGACTTGATTTCACGTAAGCGCCCAACATGACTCCAATACGTCTGGAACTCGACTACAAGAAACCTGGAACACGGCGAGAACAAATCTAGAACACAGTTAGAGCACTGCTTTCACATGTACTGAAAATTGACAAGAACATGACTGGAACACATCTGGATTACGGCTAGAACTGTACAAGTCTAAAACATGACTATGCTGCACTAGAACAAATCCGGTACATCGCCTAGAACACGACTGCAACAAATGCCTACAGCACAGCTAGAACAAGACTAGAACACACAACATGACTACAATTCGTCTCGACTGAAATTTGTAGCACACAGCTAGAACATGACCAGAAAAAACCTGGAACAAATCTCTAGAACACAGCTAGAATACGGCGAGAACAAATCATTACCACAAGTAGAGCACAACTGTGACACGGTCAGAACATTGCGGGGATGCAGCTAGAACGGGTCGGCAATGCCGCATGCGGCTCCCTATGCTGAGCGCGGTGATTTTCCTTAAAACACCAAAGCAGGGGAAATACTGAATGCGTTTTCGAAAAGAATATGAAATATCGGACTCGCCGCCAAGTCCGAAAATCCATCTAGACTGTCTTCTGACTGCTGATTGGATGAGCAAGGGAGGGGGAGGTAAGCTGGTGTAGCAGTGAGTTTCACCGCGGTCAAGGAGGTTTGAGTCTGAAACAAGTTACTGCGCAGTAAAATAAAAGAATGTCATTAACGGGAGCAAAGCAATATTTTTATACCGAGAAGTGAGCAGTAGCTATGTGCTCACAGCCGTGACACGCTAATCGGCGAGATGGAGACTCCGGCAGAGGCAGGTTATGTGACTGACTGTGCACTCACAGCTCAGAACAATATGTGCTTACGTTTTTATGTTTGCAAATACAGTGCGGTAAAGTTGGATGTCGGATATTCGGCTCTGTAGCTACAGTGGTAGTCCTCCCTCACCGTGCCCGGACTGCTCTCTAGTGGTGCCGCTCTAGCCGCTGGCTGTTTTTCCAGGGGCCGTCGATAAATTACTATTTTGGTGAAGAAAAATGCAAATACCAGAAAAATTTCCGAACGACGTCAGGAAAATCTGTTAGATTTTTCTCTAGTCGTTTTGAGAAAATAGGGTTTGGAAAGTCTAAAGATTTAACGGAAATTGAAAAAAGCGGGAAAAGTTACTGGAAGAGGAGACAAAATGGCTCTTTTGATGGTAAAGGTCGCCGACCCCTGAACTAGAATGTGACTACAGCAAGTCCCTAGACAGGAACACGACAGGAACACTGCCACGACGCGACTAGAGCAAAACCGTACCGCACAAAACACGACTCTTAACACAGCTAGAACATGACTGTAGCAAACTTGTAGACCAGAGCTGCAACTATGCCACCGCAAACCTGTAGCACACAGAACACGACAAGAACAAACCTGGAGCCCGACAGGAACGCTGCTCGAGCACGACGACAACAACAAATGTATAGCCCACGGTTAGATCTTTACAAGTACAAACCCGGAAAATGACTAGAACTCAGACAACAGCTGGAACAAATACGGCTACGATACGACTATAGGGCATCTATGACATGGTTATAGCATTGCCTATACACAGCTGGAACAGGTCAACAGGACTAGAACAAACATGACAAGAACCAAGCTAGAACACGCCTACAACACACTATTAGAACACAGACATGGCGAGAACAAATCCCTAAAACACAACTAGGACCAGATCTACGATAGGACTAGACATCTAGAATGCGGTTGAAAGTGTAGCAGGTAGCAGCTAGAACTCTACTAGAACACGATTAGAGCCAATCCGGGAGTAGAATACGGCCTAGAACATGGCTAGAGCAATTGTTAGTTGGCTTTGGTGTATGAGAAGGTGCCCAAGGTGTTTGTGATGCTCCACAGACGACAGGACGTATCACTTCCAAGCAGAAGAGGAGGCAGAGTGTCAGATGTGAGTAGCCTGATGTTTGACACTCGACTTGTGACGTGCCGACCTGTGACCTGGGAGGTTCTGTGTGTGGCAGATGGGTGTCGGTTCTTCAGAACAGCAAAGAAGAGGCTCTGAACAAAGCCTTCAAAGGAGACCAGGATGAGGGAGACAACATCATACAAGAGCTCACCAAAGCCATCGTGCAGGAAGTGAAGAAGATCAGTGGCAACACTGTCTGCTGCGACTGCGGCGCTCCTGGTGAAGACCATGCTAGCATGCTAGCAGTTCTGTAGTGCTGTTGCTAAAGTGCTAACGGTTAAAAAACCATAACTGTCTTCCTGCAGGTCCCACATGGCTGTCCACCAACCTCGGGGTGTTGATCTGTATCGAGTGCTCAGGGATTCACAGAGAGATGGGAGTCCACTACTCCAGAATCCAGAGTCTGGACCTTGATGTTTTAGGAACATCCGAATTGCTGGTGAGTCCCCTTCCCTGTTCACATTCGTCCAACATTAGATGTTGATTGGAGGAGACCACCAACTCAGAGTTGCTGTTGTTCAGCTGGCCAAGAACGTGGGAAACGCCAGCTTCAACGACATCATGGAGGCAGAGCTTTCTGGGAAGGGCGTGTCCAAACCTGACCCGAGCAGCGACATGTGAGTGAACGTGCAGCATTCCAAAGAACTCGGCAAAGAACTAGAATGTTCTGCTTCTGCATGTCCAGGCAGACCAGGAAGGACTACATCACCGCTAAGTATGTGGACAAGCGGTTCGTGCGGCCACTCTGCGCCGATGCCGAGACCCGCATGAAGGTTCTGTACCAGGCTGTCCGCAACCGAGACATCCTGTCCCTCATCCAGGTGTACGCCGAGGGCGTTGATTTGATGGAGACGGTCCCACAGGCTCACGAGCACGTAGGATAAATCTTTTCCGGCCTCTTCCTTGCAACTGTCCGCAGAGATGCTCACTGTGGTTCTAAATGTGATTCCAGGAGCCTGGCGAGACAGCGCTCCATCTGGCAGTCCGCATGGTGGACAGAAACTCACTCCACGTGGTCGACTTCCTGGCTCAGAACAGGTGGAGTCACATGACTATGAATGAAAGCGCTGACAGTGCTAACAATGTTTGTGTGTAGTGCTAGCTTGGACAAGCAGACGTCCAAAGGAAGCGCGGCGCTGCATTACTGCTGCCTGACGGACAACAGTGAAAGTCTCAAACTCCTCCTGAGAGGAAAGGCTACCGTGGGCATCAGTGCGTGTGCACGCGTCACCACGCTTAACCTCTTTGGCCAATGTCAGCGTTAGCACGTTTCACCCATGCTACTGTGTGTGTGCAGCTAACGAGGCCGGAGAAACGCCACTGGACATCGCCCGACGACTTGGACACTCGCAGTGTGAAGACCTGGTGAGAGTCGCCCCCATGAGCTAAAGTTAGTTAGTGACTCAGGCAATGAAAGCTGTGCTAAGCTAAAGCTAAGCTAGTTAGTGACCCAGGCAGTGAAGAGCTATGCTAAGCTAAAGCTAAGCTAGCTAGTGACTCAGGCATTGAAAGCTGTGCTAAGCTAAAGCTAAGCTAGTTAGTGACCCAGGCAGTGAAGAGCTATGCTAAGCTAAAGCTAAGCTTGCTAGTGACTCAGGCAATGAAAGCTGTGCTAAGCTAAAGCTAAGCTAGTTAGTGACCCAGGCAGTAAAGAGCTATGCTAAGCTAAGCTAGCTAGTGACTCAGGCAATGAAAGCTGTGCTAAACTAAAGCTAAAAGTGACTCAGTCAATAAAGAGTTATGCCAAGCTAAAGCTAATAGTTAGTGACTTCGGCAGAGAACAGCCTTGCAAAGCTAAGCTAGCCTTGTGTTTGCATGTCAGCTGATCCAGGCTCAGACAGGAAAGTTCAACGTGCACGTGCACGTGGAATACGAATGGCGTCTTTGTAACGACGACCTGGATGAGAGCGAGGACGAGCAAGAGGACAAGGTAAGATGTATTCAGCAGATCACGCGCCCACGTTACGAGGGTCCTTACCGTGTGACCACACCCCTTACCCAGCCCAACCCCTCCCGCCGCGAGGACCGGCCCTTCAGCTGCTTTGTGGGCGGAGCCGGTGCAGTGGAGGTGCAGGATCGACACAGGTCTCAGGTCCCCAGCATGATGATCAGCAATGAAACCTACGGCACTGTGCTGGACCTCCATCTGCCCCCAGGACCCAACCCTGCTCTGCCCCCCAGAGGTCCGGCCAGAGGTCAGAGCGTTAAACTCCTTCCCTTATTTTGCACGGCCGCCATCTTGAAGTGTTAATTATATGAAGTGACTTGCAGGACCCGGCAAACCTGTTGCCATGGAAACCATTGGGCGACAGCGCTCCTCGTCCGACCCCCCCAACCCAAACGCCACTAAGAGAAACACCTCCACGTTCGGTGAGTGTCACTTCTTGTCCTCCAGCTCCGCTGATGTGACGTGACTCCTGACGTTGCCTCCCGCAGTTCTCCCTGTGGTTCCTCCCTCTCCACCACCACCTCCTCCTCCTCCAGCCAATCACAAGGCCAGGAGCATGCCCCGCCCGCCCACTGCTGCATCACCCCCGGTCCCGGCTCCGTCTGCTATTTCACCGCCCCCCACCACCAACAAGCACAACGTACCCCCAGGACCCACATCACCCAGCAGGTAAGTTCTGGTCCATGCTAGTCTGGTCTGGACTTAAGTGGTCCACAGTTGTGTGTGACGTGTTAATGTGTTTTCAGCTTAGCTCCAAAGAGGTCACCCTCTAGAAGAGCTTCGGGACAGAAAGGAGGTACACACACAACACACATGCACAGTAAATGGGTCACGTGTGTTCTTGCATGTCATGTGATCTTATGTCATCCTTATGTCGTCATACAGATTCTCAGGTCCAGGCCCCCCGGAGCCACTCTCCCCCGACACCCAAACCCAGAACCACCTTCAGTGTGAGTATTCACGCTTACTGAAGTGTGTGTGTGTGTTTTTTTACAGCGTGTGTGTGTGTGTGCGCAGATGTCCAGACCCAAGAGGGTGCGAGCCATCTACAAATGTTTGGCGGACCACCCAGACGAATTGACGTTTGAAGAGGGTGAGGTGATTGTGGTGGAGGGTGAGGAGGACAGCGAGTGGTGGGTGAGTACTTTTCCCCGCCCCTCCAAGGCTGATGGGAAGTGTCTCTGATTGGACACTCTGTTGTTATCCAGGTTGGACACGTGGAAGGAGAACCTGCCAGACGAGGAGTGTTTCCTATCACCTTCGTACATTTCATCACAGAGTGACCACGTTCTATGTTCTTCTGGACCACTCGTCTTACTTGTCTTTATCTTCACATGTCCATTAAAAGCTTTGCGACTTTGTGACTTTTTTTTTTGTCTTGTCCAGCATCATAACAGCTGAATGGGAGTCAAGCTGCCTTTAAATGCTGAGCAAAATTTCCTTGCCAAGGGAGACTTCATAATCCAGATGAGTCTCCCTTGGCATTTGACTGCGTTTATTATGAATTTTGTTGTGCCACATTTCAATGCCGAACCTGACCTGAAAAGGGATTGATGGGGGGTGGTGGTGGTGGGGGATATAAGAAAGGGTGCAGAAGAACCTCACAAACATATTTTAACCATATTATAAACAACCATGATAATCACAATTTTAGCAACAGTCACAGAGCAAAATGAGCAAAAATACAGGGGAAAAAATAATACACATATATGTATACATATATATGTGTGTATATATGTATATTTTTTTATGTGTATATATATACACATATACATACACATATACACACACATAAATATATACACTCATGTATATACATATATACACATATATATATATACATTCATATATATACATATATACACATTCATATATAAATACACATATATACACATATATATATACACATACATACATATACATGTATACATACATATACACACATACAAAATACATATACATGTATACATACATATATACACATACACATGTATACATACATAAATACACATATATACATATACACATATATACACATCTATATACATATATATATACTCATCTATATACACGTATATACACATCTATATACGTATATATACACACATATATATACATACATATATATATACACACACACACACATACATATATACACACAAACATACATATTTACTAATAATGATAAACATAAAAAAAAACAAGGAGAAAAGAAACAACAAGGAGAAAAGAAACAGAACCTCTTGAACAAGGACCATCCAGATGACACGTGCAACAAATCTACATGAAATCTACATTACTCTGCAGTGACAGGATAACTGCATCAGAGTGAAACAGAGAATGAGGAGATGTTCGTGGTGAACACCGCCATGCAACCCAAACCACACTCCCTCCAAAAGCTGCAAAGATGGGGGGAGGGGCCGTTCTTCCCAATCACACCTCTCCAGGTCTCACTGTCGCTGCCAACATGAGTGTTGAACCATGTGACCTCATGGGGGGGAGGGCACCCACGTTACCTTTTAGGGCTGTGCCCGACTGGGCCCCATGGGTGCAGGCCCGGCCACCAGACGCTCGCCATCGTGCCCCACCTCCAGGCCTGGCTCCAGAGGTGGACCCCGGTGACCCGCCTCCGGGCGAGGGAAAATGAAGTCCAATGTTGTGATTCATGATCAGGGTCTTTTGAGCCACTCTCTGTCTGGTCTCTCCCCTAGGAACTGTTAGTCATGGGTGACCCTAACCAGGGGCATGACAGCCCCTGAAATTTAGCTCCTAGGATCAGTGGCACACGCAAACTCCTCCACCACGATAAGGAGGTGGCTCAGGGCTCAAATATATGCTTTGATATTTTTTCTAAATATTTATTTCATGTAATCTCTAACTGTCAATGGCTTCCCATCTCATGTACAGCCCAATGTTGCCAACTTGGCAATTTCCTCACTAAATCTGGAGACTTTCCAAACCTTATTTTCACCAAACGACTAGAGAAAAACATAAAGACTTCTCCCGACGTCGTTGTAAACGGGAGATTTTTCTGGTATTTGCACTTTTCTTCACCAAAATAGTAATTTATTTACAGACCCTAGAAAAACAGCCAACGGCACTTCCCGTAGAGCAGTCCAGGCACGGTGAGGGAGGACTACTGCTGTTGCTACAGAACCGAATATCCAACATCCAACTTTACCACGGTGTACTTGCAGACATAAATGTGAAAGCCAATATTCTTAGTCAGTATAGTCAGTCAGCTGACGCTGCACATAACCTGCCTCTCCTGGAGTAACCATCTCGCTGATACAGTATTTCATATTCTTTGCAAAAACGCACATTTCTCCTACTTCGGTGTTAAAAAAAAAGCGCTTAGCAAAGGGAGGGCCAACAAGGAGGCTGACCCCTGATCATGACTAACCACGTTTATTCGGGAAAAAGTCACTTAACACGCAGTTACAAACACAACCGTGGTGACATTTTTTTCTCAACATCAACGTTTTTTAAAAGTTTCTCGCGTCAACAACAGCTAAAAAATAACAAGTGCTCTTGTACTCGTGTCTACGTTTGTTGTGACATCTTTTGATTAATAAAACTGTTTTCCACCCTAGGCTAACTCCCACCAACAAGAAATGGGACATGGAATGATCCATTGCATGAGAAGGGACGGGCAAGCGTTCCAAACACTAATTATAAATGATGCATTTTGATATGTAGTTTTCAGCACGTGAATCAAGACCAAAAGTACGTGATGGAATAAACTCAATAATCAGTTTGTGTGAAATGTTTTGGGGTGCCCTGGAAATCTCGGGGCCTTTGTTTTCCTAATGGTAGGTGCGCCACTGCTTCTATTTCCATGTAAATTATGTAAATTACACATCTACAGCACATCCAAGGCCATATCTACTTCATTCCTTGGAGAGTACATTTTCTGCCTTGACTGTCAATGCTGTGTCTGTTACTATCACCTCATATTTATGTTGCGCCCCCTGCTCCACAGAGTAGGAGAGGTACGTGGTTCCTTTTAAGAGTGAAAATAAAGGAGAGTCTTCACTTCACCTCGCTTTATTCAAAAGAACACCGATAACCTTCAGCGCAAGCGCACAAAACAACTCTCACAGGGAAAAGCAATCAACCCGAGAATGATCGAACTTTTCAAAATGTAAATTGTACACATTGTATTTGTATTTTTCTTAGTACTTCAATCATGTTATTATATGCAACAATCATTGATCAAAAATAATACAATATTAATCTTTTTAGTTAAAAAAACCCTGTATATTTCTTTATTCGGCTCCTAACCTGTGTAATCTGCTTTTCCAATCTTGTGTACAAAGCGCTTTTAATATAATATCAATAATTTTAACCTGTCACATGCTCCCCCTCAAAATAGATGTCGTCCCCAACATCAGCACATGTAAACGACTGAGTATGACTGTCACAGTACAAAATACAACAAGTGCATGCTCAACTGATTCTAAATGTTAACAGACTGGAACTCTTTTCATACATTCTGTTTTTATAGTACCGGCCGCACGGTGGATGAATGGGTAGCATGTTGGCCTCACAGTTAGGAGGTTCTGGGTTCGAATCTCCATTGGGCATCTCCGTGTAAAAGTTGCATGTTCTCCCCGTGCGTGCGTGGGTTTTCTCCGTGTACTCAGGATTCCTCCCACATTCCAAAAACATGCATGTTAGCTTCATTGGCCGCTCTAAATTGTCCATCGGTATGAATGTGAGTTTGAATGCTTGTTTGTCTATATGTGCCCTGCGATTGGCTGGCGACCAGTGCAGGGTGTACCACACCTCCCACCCAAAGTCAGCTGGGATAGGCTCCAGCATACCCGCGACCCTAATGAGGATAAGCGGCATAGAAAACGAATGAATGTTTTTATAGTAGAAGTCACTCACAAGTGTCCATTTCACTTTGGGTGCATAACCTGTGCATAATGTGATACACAACAACAGACTTTTTCCCTTTATATTTTTTTTCTTGTCATTTTTTCTTCATAATCAGTCTAATGTAATAGCATTTCCTCAAGTTTGGGTAGATGAAATGATCACCAACACATTGACCATAAAACTCTTGAGAATAATTAGGATGACACTGTACCATGGCTCGGTCTGTTGCGTAAAGTAAGGCAAAGTTTCCATCCTACAACAAGCAGGTGTACCCAGTGTATCATAAGTGAATACTTTTGGTTTCCTATTTCACGTCTGGTTCTCTGAGTCCCTTTAACAGGATCATGGTAGGTAGGAGAAGAAGATGTGCGTGGCAAATGAATGCTCAATTCCGCTGGTAAGTCTACTACCTGACCCATGTCATCCTCTAATGGCTGGTCAATGGCCGCAGCTTCAGGCTCTGTCTCCTGCTGCACCTCTCCAGGTTGGTTGTCCTGCTGAGCTGGTTCCGTGGTCCTTTCAGGGGGCGGCGAATCAGGGCGAGCTCTCAGGTGAATTGGCACTGGATAATACTCATCCTCATCATCGTCGTCGTACTCCTCTGAGGGAATCTCTCGTGTCTCAGCTGATCTGGTAGTGACATTTTTCTTTGACTGAGGCTGCAAAGAAGTCTCTGAGGGTAAATGGCTACTTGCCCGAAGAAGATTAGGTGCAATGTTCTGGATCTGCCCTTTCCTCTCTCAGGTTTAAGTTTGTAAACAGGAATGTCCTTGCTCACTTGACAAACTACTGTATGCACAACATCCTCCCAGTGGCTTCCCAGTTTGCCTGGACCCCCACATGGAGTCAAGTTCCTGACTAAAAGTATGGGACTTTCATACCCCGTTTCCACTTCTGCATGTAGCTCTGATGGTTACTATCACCCTGATCGGTGTCCGGGAATGAACTGAACAACATGTCCACTGGTAACCGTGGTGACCGCCCATAAAGTAAGTAAAATGGCGAAAAACCCGTCACTTCACTTTTAGTAGCGTTGTAAGCATACACCAGTTTGTTTAGTGAGTCCTTCCAGTTGCTCTTTTGTTTCTCAGTAAGCGTCTTCAACATCTGAATCAAAGTCCGATTAAATCGCTCAACTTGCCCATGGCCTCGTGGGTGATACGGACTTGTTCGGGAGCCTGCAACTCCACAATACTCCTTGAGTTGGGCAAAAAGCTGGTTCTGAAATTCACCACCTTGACCATGATGGAGTCTCAGGGGGAACCCAAACTTTAAAGCATAGTCATTAAAGATTTTGTCTGGCGCTGCCCTTCCAGACTTGTTTGTAGTGGGGTAAACCTGAGCAAACCGTGTAAAATGGTCAACAAGCACAAGTGCATACTCATAACCACCCTTACATTTATCCAAGTGTAAAAAGTCAACTGAGACAAGTTCCAAAGGCTGAGTAGTAACTATGTTGGTGAGCGGTGCTCTTGTCTCACGGCTTGGTCTCTTATTTTTAAGGCACACACTGTCTCATTACATAGTCCTCTATCTGCTTCTGCATGAAAGGCCAGTAAAACCTATCACGTACCAAAGATGTTGTTCTTTCTACACCATGGTGACCCATTTCATCATGCAGTTCTTTAAACACCGTTGGCCTGTGTTTTTCAGGTAGCAATAGTTGCTTCCTGTTTGTTGTGCGTCTGTACAAAACACCCCTCTCGTTAAACTGCAACTTGTCCCACAAGACACAGAACTTGTGGACAAAGCTGTTTGAGTTCTGAACCCCAGGGTTTTGTCTCATTCAGTTTGTATTTGACAATCTGACCAATGACGGGATCAGTCTCTTGGTCTTGTTTGATCTGTGCAATAGTAAGTGGAGCTATAGCCATACTCATTGACACTGTACTACTTTTAGCTGAAATACCCATAGACCAGGCTGCATTAGACTCACCCTGATGATCACCTGCCTGTGTGGCTGCACCTACAACATCGTATGACACTTCTTTTGAACACTCCTCCATGTAAGTCTCCATGTCTAAAGGCATTCTAGACAGAGTATCTGCATCTATGTTCTCTCTACCGGGGCGATACTTTACACAAAAATGGAAATCTGCAAGTTCTGCAACCATCTACACCCAGTAGCATTCAACTTTGCTGTTGGCAGAACATAAGTAAGCGGATTATTGGCGCTAAATACTGTAAAGAAGGGTGCATAGTACAGGTAATCACGAAACTTGTCTGTGACTGCCCATTTTAGAGCTAGAAATTCTAACTTGCCTGAGTGTAGGTAGTCATTTTTCTCAGCTGCAGTTAGAGTCCTAGAGCCATAAGCTATTACGCAAAGTTTTCCGTTTTGTCTTTGATACAGTACAACGCCTAGTCCCTGGTTAGAGTCATCTGTATGTAAGGGCTGTGAAAAGTCTGGGAAACCAAGAACAGGAGGCTGAACCAAACAGTCTATCAACTGCTCTAAGTACGCGAGGGGACACTGTTCTGTTTCATTGTCTTCTTTCGTGTATACTTCTGAGTCTCTGCTGTCAAAGGAGCTTTAAGTCCGTCATACAAAGGACTAGCAATACGAGAGAAATCCCATTGTCTCTGAGACGTCGCAGTCCTCAACATGACCTTCAAAAGTCCTGCTGAACACAAGAATATCGTCCATGTAAGGAACACACGTCTCGTCCCGCAGTCCTTGCTCCATACATCGCTGGAACGCAGCTGGCACGTTCATAAGGCCGAAAGGGACCCTAATCCATTCGTAAAGGCCCCAGGGTGTCACAAAGGCGGTTAGATGTCGGCTCTCTTTGGACATGAACCCCTGGTGATATGCCTTTCCCTGGTCCAGCAATGAGAAGATGGTGTTTCCTCCCAAGCTGTCCATAACATCCTGTACCCGGGGTATGGGGTGTAGATCTGGGTGTGTCTTGCGGTTCAGCTCTCTGCAATCGATACATAAGCGCAGCGAACCGTCTTTTTTTCTTACACAGACAACAGAAGACGAGTAGGAGGAAGTAGACTTTTCCACCCATCCCTGCGCTATCAAGTCCTGTAGGTAGTCCTTCATCTCCCTGTACAGCGGCTTTGGTACAGACAGCTACGTTTTTGAAACTGGCTCGGTGTCCTTTAGCAAAATGTCCATTTGCAGATTTGTCACACACCCTATGTCATCATCTGTCTTTGAAAATGATTCTGACTCCTCTCTTAACATTTGCTCAATAGTCTTTCTTTCATTTTCATCCAGGTCTGACAAGTCCACAGGAGGATCCCATTGCTCACTAGTAGGCACGCATCCTGTGGTATCCTGCACATGGATCTTGTTGACGGCTGCAGATGGGAGGTCTTTGCTGAAGATGTTAGCAGGATAAACTGACCCTACTGACTGCACTGTACCAATAGTGGTTCTTCCCGATAGAATAATGTCATGCTTGGTAGGGTTTTGGACACTGATAGTAATCTTTGGAATAGACCCTGCTTTCACTGTAACCAAGGTCTCAAAATACTCTAAACCGTCTGGCCACTGTGGGTTTTCACAAGGCTGAAAAATCAAAGTAATGTCCTCTTTGAATGTTTTAGCCTGCACCCTACATTCAACACACACTGAACTCTGGCTGGGTACACTCGCTCTCTTTTGCTGTCTTCACATTGTACTTGTGTTTGCCCAACTCTAATTGCTTTTATGAAAGTTGTAGCTTTGTTTTTCTTAACATGTGGAAAAGCTACTTGCACTGCTCTCAGAAGCTTCTCTTTTTCCCCTGAGTTATTTTCTCCCTTCATGCTTTTTGAAACCAAGCACTCGATAACATTAAAGCCAATCATTGGACATTGTTGCTTGTTACCTTTAAGCACTAGAGCAGGTATGAGTAAGAGAGTCATTGGCAGTGAGTTTGAATGGTACGACCCACCCTACATATGGCATGTCTGGGCCATTGGCTGCTTCCAAATGGAGGGGTTCTTTTGGATTAATAAGATCACTCACATTTCTCAATGGTAACTCGGGTAAGTTAGTGTCTTTCCAGGACTCATCAATAGCACAAACCTGTGAGCCAGAGTCCCAAAGTGCTTCAACCTTTGTACTCCTAAAAAGCACCGAATGACACATTTTCTTCCCACTAACTGCCTGACAGAAGGTATTTTGTCTTGTTGACTTGTTTCTCATGGAACTCCCTACTGGCCTTTTAATACCACCACATGTGTTTGCTCTGCATTTAGTTTTGTGTGTCGGCCAGTGCTCCCCTTGACACTTTTTGGAACAGTACTGGGCGTTCCTACACACCGAACAACATTTCAAACTTTGCGTTAGACTTTGTCTGGCACAACTGTAACAATACTGGGACCTTTTTATGTCACTGGTCACACCACGTCCCCCTGGGTTGACCCCGTCTAGTTTAAAGGGTTACCTCCATTCAGTTTCCTGGTTTCTGTGCTGGGCAGCCTGCTCTAAAATGCTCAATGCTCCCACATCTAAAACAGTGATGACAATAATCCTCACCTGCCACAATGCAATTTGAACACCTTGGTTGTGGACTGTGCTTTGCCTCTCACTGGTGCTGGGCCTGGTGCTGGGTAGTACGGGTGGAGAGCTGCCTCGGGTCGCTGGCGATAGTAATGCCTGGTAGATGGATCCAGCTGTTGCTGTGGGTACGGTGTGAAGGTCTGCATTGGTAGTGGTCCTCAAGTCCTCTGCTGGTGGCAGGTTGGGCCACAGCTGTAGATTTCTGCATGGTCTCTCTGATTTGGGACACCTCAGCTCACAATTCCTTTAAAAGTACTATCTCAGACCGCATCTCTTTAATTTCAGACAACAGATCAGGTATGGAGCGGCTGTGCTTGGCTTTTGGACTGTCCTTTTTTCTGCAGGTGCTGGGGTGTCACTGGACTGGACAGTATTCATTGTGGCGGCTCGGTGGGGGACAGCATGTTTTTTTCTTGTCGTGTTGTTCCTGTCCATTGGCACATGCAATATTCCCCTTTACCAGAAGAACTTCATCAGACGTCGTGTGCTGAAGAAGGTAGGGCTGCATGTCACTCCTAACATTGTCGCTCTGCAAACCTGTTGGGATGGTGTGCATGAACAAGCTTTGAACCAAGGCAGGATCATATTCTAGACCTGACTCATCTTCCTGGGAGGCAAAGAGAATCTTCTGGCAATGGTCCATGGCTCGCAGAAGTAAGTTTTGAGGAGTGTCTTTACTTCTCTGAACTTCTGATGAAAGCTGTTTGTACAGTTCAGTAGCCCCTCTCTCCTGGTGGTGAGACCTCAAGATCCTCCGCAGAGCTGGGAGAGTAAGATCACTTTTACTTTCCAGATAACTTCTCAACTGCAAGCCTGGGGTGATGGCTCCAATCACTGCATCAGGATCTCATCTTCATGGTAGCCTTTCCTGAGCCCGCTTTCCATCTGCCTGGCCAAACTAGAAAATGTGAGCTTGTCTTTTTGTCCAGGTTACCCTGTTTGGCCGGATATCTTAAAGTCTGCATGCCAAATGGCGTTATCTGGGGGCGCTGAAACTCGTCTCTGCATTGGTGTGCTTTGTAGACTCAGTTTCTTATTCATTAGCCGATGCATAGCTTCCTCTTTTGCTTTAAGTGTAATCTGTAATGCATCCACTTCTTTCTGCAGGTTTTCTTTCTGTTCATCTTCACTTGCTAACTCTATCCCTGGCATCTTTGCATTTTCAATCACGTCCTTTATATTGAGCAAATGAGACATTTCCTCATCTTCGAGCTTAGCAAACTCAGGTCTTTCGACATAGTTTGTGACAAGTGCTGGCCTCGGGTTTTCTCTGCACGTTGCTCTTTTTTCAGTCCAAATATTTGTAGCCCATTGCATATTTTTAGCAGTTGTTTAACATTCAGTCCGTATAATATACTTTTAACTGCTAAATGCACTTTCTCCAGTTCCGACTCCAACTTTCATCAGAGAAGTAGGCATAAAACAGTTCAGCGTAGGCCTCTGCCAACTTCGTGATACGACGCTGCCCTCTAGCGGTGGCTGTGCGCACTACAGCTACCACTTTTGCACGTGTTGCCAGAGCCCCGGTGAAAGTCGGCGATGCCTCGTGTCTCCGATGCGAGGGTTCGTGGAGGGATATTCGGCTCCAGTTTACCTTCGCCGGGCGAATTTTTCTCTCACCAAACATCCCCGCGGTGCCTCCAAAATGTTGCGCCCCCTGCTCCACAGAGTAGGAGAGGTACGTGGTTCCTTTTGAGAGTGAAAATAAAGGAGAGTCTTCACTTCACCTCGCTTTATTCAAAAGAACACCGATAACCTTCTGCGCAAGCGCACAAAACAACTCTCACAGGGAAAAGCAATCAACCCGTGAATGATCGAACTTTTTATCAACATGTAAATTGTACACATTGTATTTGTATTTTTCTTAGTACTTCAATCATGTTATTATATGCAACAATCATTTATGAAAATAATAAAATATTAATCTTTTTACTCTTCTTTTAAAAACTGTATATTTTATTTAATCTTCTTTTCCAATCTTGTGTACAAAACACTTTTAATATAATGTAAAAAAATGTAACCTGTCACACTTATACTAGGAACTTGTTGTCTGTACTACAACAATGTTCTGTCATCATTGTTTATACTCCACTCATTACTATTATCATTTATTATGATTATCATTCATCGGGACTGCAATAAACTTAGTAAGTGCAGGAAGTGTACAAATGTATTGAAATAGCGGAAAATCTTACAGGGGTTGGATTAAATAAGCTCTGCTTGCTTTTTCATACTCCTTTTGGACATGTGGAACTGTCGATTGTATTAATTGATGTGTTCCAATGTCATTTATATGCATTTTCAAACCAAATGAAGCCATTACCATATCAGGGTGTTCCATATGAGTTGCACTGGTGGCCCACGTGATGGTGACACAGAACGGTCAGTGAGCGTCTTTCACAAACTTGGACTTTGACCTGAGCTTCATCTTCATCGTCATCGTCATGTCAGAACGCAGGGCAGCCGTTTTGTCAACGCGGCTGGACTTTCTCAACTTTAATGACCTTGCCTGTGAGAGCGTCGGTGCCAAGGTCAGAAGAATGAATGATAAATGGCAGCATGTTATGGGCTGGTGAGTCATTTGTGTGTGTTTGCAGATTTTGTTTGCCACTGACGAATGGTTTGCTCCGGCTGCTAACCTGCTCAAGGTATGCTGGTGCGATGATGTCACCACTGTCCGTTTTTCGTGTACAAAGTGATGCAAATATCCTGGTTTTGTGATTCGGTGGTTGTAGTCAATGTTTGTTGTTAATTGTTACGACGGTGTCTTAGGGCCACATAAAAAATGAAAAAAAACTTTTACGATTTTGAGATGAAAAGTTGCAAATTTACAAGAAAAAAGTTGTACATTTATGAGTTTTAAAATCATAATTAAACCTTTGACCCAGGTCAAAAGTCACACAAGTCCCCTGTGTTAATAGCTGTCTCAGGTCATGCCTGTTTAATGAAGCATTAAAATCTTAAAGATTTAGAGAATTACGTTGTAAATTTACGTCAATAAAGATCGTCATCTTACGAGAGTAAAAACCGAACTGTAGAGTGTAGCGGTGAGACGCCGCAAGCCCATGTTAAACTGGTTGTGTCCAACTGCTCTGTTTTGCTGTCCCGTTATAAATAAAAGCTTGTCTGAAGCCAGAGGAAAGTTTCCTTCCTTGCCAAGCTTTCATAAAAGGAGACAGCAAAACAGAGCAGTTGGGCACAAAACAGATTAGCTTGGGTTAGCATCATCTCACCGTTACCCTCACGTATCCCGCCCCCTCTACATAAAGCAGTCTCAGGCAAAGAAGGAAACTTTCCTCTGGCTTCAGACAAGCTTTTATTTATAACGGGACAGCAAAACAGAGCAGTTGGACACAACCAGGTTAGCATGGGCTAGCGTAGTCTCACTGCTACACTATATGCCCCGCCCCTCCACATACGGCTCATAGCGGTCTCAGGCAATACCTATAAAATGATGTTCTGACTTTTATTCCCATACAGTTAGGTTTTTACTCCCGTAACATGATGATCTTTATTGCTGTGATTGTGCAGTGCAAAAACTAAGATACACTTTATGTGAATGTTGGTGTTAGTGTGTGACATTTAGTGCTGGAAAATGCATAGCACTCCCGGAGTGAAAGCTTAACTGCACTGGAAGGTAATATGCAGGTTCTGTCAAAGGTAATGTTAATCATGTAAAAAAAAGACATACTGTATTTCCCTATTCATTATAGCTCCGGGCGAGAAGCGGGCTACACCCTGGAAAGGTCGGCCATTCACGTTCACACTCAGGGACTTACCATTGCCTAGTGTGCCGGGGTTTTCAGGGGCCCTCAAACATTTCATTAAAAAAATTATGTTTTTTTTATTTAAAATTTAGTCAATTTATATGACTTATTACTGTTTTAGTCTTCATTCACGTGCTTAAAACTACATCAACACCCATCTCCTTCTCATGCAATGGACTATTCCATATTGCTGCACATGTGCAAAAACAACGTTGTTGGCGTGGTGTGGAGGAAGATGAGGCAGAGTTCTCGAGGGGCGCAGAGAAGGTGAGAGGAAAGTGCAAATCTTTTATATATTAATAAATAACTATATACACAGCTTTTTCATAGTCATAAGTAAAAATGTAGACATACAACAAGAGTGGTTGCTAGTGGCTAGCCTGTGTGGTGTGGCGAGGTGTCACTATGACTCCATTGTAGTTCTTTGGCATAACAAGGTTAATAGCAAGAATAATAATAACAATGTCGCTGTAGCTTGGTTAGTATGCAGGTCCAATTACGTAAATGGAGCATTGTTGGTGCTTTTTGAGCTTTTTCTCAGAAGGTTTTCTAGGCGGAATAGCTGCATTCCAATACATGCATTTCTAGCTTTTAGCTGTTTTTATAGCTTTAAAACTTTTGTCAGTGCAGCACAAATACATCCCTGCTCACATTCATATCTATGGGCAATTTAAAGTCAGCAAATAACCGAACATGCATATTTTTGGAATGTGGGAAGAAACCGGATTACCAGTAAAACCCACCCACGTGCGAGGAGAAAACGCAAACTCCACACAGAGATGCCCAAACGCAGATTCAAACCCAGATCCAGAACATCAGGTGATTTTAGTAGCATAGCAGTTGAAATTAAAGAATAATATTTTATTTATTTTAAGTCATAATACTATGAGAGACAAACAAAACATCAAAGTTGATTTTTAGAAAAAAAGTTATAATGTTCCTAGAACCTGTCTTAATGTTTTAATGTTATGGGAATAAATTCATAACAACAAGAAGAAGGTTGTAATTGTAGGAACATTTAAAAAAAACTCCCAGCAGAAAAAAAAGATGGAACTATGCAAGAAGTCAAAATATTATGCCAAAAATGTAATAATATTATGAGGAAAAATAATGTCATTTTAGCAGCATAGAGTTGAAATACTAAACAAAAAACTACTTTATTTTAAAATTACTATACTTTAGGAATAAAGTCATAATATTACAAAAAAAAGAGGTACATTTGGAACATTTAAAAAAACAGGTTTGTTTTGCTTTGTTTATGAAATTAATTACGTTACTTTCTTTAGCTGATGAAAGCATAAGCATCATGGCAACACCGAATATATATCTCTGATAGTCCGTTCAATGGCACCCTCGGAACAACAAAAGCGACACTCTGAACATCAAAACAAGGTCTTTGTTACGCATTTACAGTATGTGTGGTCTAAATAAACAGAAAAGAAAAACAATAAGGAGTTGTTCTTATCACTTACTTTGTAACTCTTAATGAGGAAGTTCAATTTGTGCAACACATGAACTCAAAACTCAAACTCAAACGCTTGAATTTTGTGGTGTCTTTGAACACAACCCCTCAATGTTCAATATAACAGGGTTATAGCACCAAGCAATGTGCTGACATTCAATAAAGTATTGTTTCTGTCATGTCTGCTATCCTTTAACTTGATTTCAGTTTCCGTTTATTTGTAGCTGTTCCTACATACACATACAAACCATCCTGTCCTTGCTTCATGTTTCTCTCAAATAAATACAGTAAAAAATGGGCATATTTCGGACACCATTACAAATGGTGATTAACCATGATTAATTTGTTTGAAAGCAGATTAAAATTAAAAAATAATCGGATTCAAATTTCTAATCATTTGATAGCCCTAGTATGTTGTTAAAAAATGTACACGGTTTGGTTTATAAAATGTAAAATATCAAAGTGGCCCTCGTTTCCACTGATTTGAAAACATTTGGGTTTCAGTCTAGGCAATATGAGACCCGCCAGCCACAGTTCGGCTTTTATTTCCGGGTTTAAGGGTGACAAACAAGCAACTGTGAAATTGGGAGAACATGGAAAATAAATCAGGACCATTGCAAAATCATTGATCGTAGTGATGAAATGGGTGCACATTGACAGGGGCGGGACAGAACATGTGCTGGCGATGCTAACATGCTAAGTTTGCCATGACGTGGTCGTCACCACGCTGTGACGCAACGTTTTCCACAGCAGGAGCCTCCGCAGTTCATTGCGTCGGCCTTCACAGAGTTCGGGAAATGGATGGACGGCTGGGAGACAAGGAGGAGACGAACACCCGGTGAGTGTCGGACGGCCCCTGCTGGGATCCACGGGACCTTCTCGCTTCCTGTCACTCGCCAACGTGCTATTTCTGTTGTCAGGTCACGACTGGTGTGTGATTCAGTTGGGTGTTCCAGGCCGTGTGTACGGTGTGGACGTGGACACGTCTTTCTTCACTGGGAACCACCCGCCCCACATGTCCATCCAGGGGGTGTGTCTCGGTAACAAACACAGTGTCTCAGCGCCCCCAAAAATATTCCTACATCATACCCTTCCTTTTTTTCCAGAACAAGAGCCGGACCTCAGCCTGGAGGGAGACAGAACCGGCATGGCCGCATCCGACAGCCAGCTGGCTGCCGTTGCCAAAGTAATACCCGTCCCCGTAGCAACACGACCGCCTGTCACTCATGTTGCTAACATGTCACGCTATGTGACTGACAGCTGGGCTCAGAGGCATGGCCAGAGTTGGTGGGCCTATCAGCGCTGCAGCCAGGATACGCAGACAGTTGCCACAATTACTTCCGGGTCCACTTCCCGCACAGGGTCACACACCTGCGCCTCAACCTGTATCCTGGTACACACACACACACACAATCAGATGTCCAGTCAGATGTCACGCTAGGGCAATATTTTCAGATGGAGGCGTGGCCAGATTGCGGGTGTTTGGAATTGGCCAAAAAGATTGGTCTTCAGTTCCGTCCAGTCAGGACATCGACTTGCTCTCTCTGGCCAATGGAGGAGTCTGCCTTGGCTTCAGTGACGCCCACTTTGGCCATCCACGCAATATGATTGGTATGTTCTATTTTTAGCTCATTTAACCCTTTTTCGCCGTGGACTTCACGGTGTAGCGCTAACGTGACGCTAATGTGAAACCAGCACAATTCTAATAATGCGTGTTACCGGGACAATATGTGAAGCATGCTGATACCGTCTGTTGGTGTTGCAGGTGTGGGTCGGGGCGCCAACATGGCTGACGGCTGGGAGACAGCGCGCAGACTGGATCGACCCAAAAAGCTGCAGGTCATGAAACAGGAAGTGTTGTTTGGAGTGGGGCCGGTGGATGAAGTCACAACATGTGTGTCGCCTGCAGGCGGACCAGCACGGCATCCTGCAGCTTCCGGGTTATGAGTGGGCGGTGTTTCGTTTGGGTCACGCGGGGGTCGTCCGTGCTGTGGAGGTGGACACCGCCCACTTTAAAGGTGTCACACGCCACTGATGCTCCTCGGTGTATGGGAACGTTTTTGTAAGCGTTTTACCCTTGCAGGTAACTTCCCTGACTCCTGCAGGGTGGAGGTGTGCACTTTGACCCCTGAGGAGGAAGCTCAGTGCGTGGGGACAAGCTGGAACTGTGGGAAATGGCGCACCCTGCTCCCACCGCAGAAGGTCGCCCGCGTCACGTTAGCTTAAAGTGCACACTGCCGAATGCTGACGTGTGCGTGTGTGTGCAGCTCCGTCCTGACGACCATCATGTGTTCAACATGGATGACACGCACTCGCCCGCCACTCATGCCCGCCTCATCATCGCTCCAGACGGTGGGGTCAGCCGCTTGCGACTTTGGGGCCGACCCGTCTTTGCTCGCTCTAAACTCTGATGGGAGTAATACCACGCTCGCATTAAAGCTCTACGTTGTTCTGACACACTGCAAGCCAGCTTTATTTTCTTGCTGTCCACGCTGACATCTTTTTAGGCCTGTCATTCTAGTGCCTGGTACCGGGGTCCGTTTGAGATACAGAACAATGAGGTGGTCATGTCACGTACTAGAAACATTTGGGGCGGAGGGGACACCCCCACTTCACCATCTGCTGCTCACCAACGGTCAGGAGTGGACAAAGAAGACCCACTTGACCCACTTAGATTGTCCATCTGATGACCTCCGACCCCCTCGGTCTCAGTTTGCCACCTTTTGTGATGCTCTTCCTGCTATAATGTGTTGGCTTCCGTCAGGTTCGGTCTAGCCTCTCCTAACAACATGCTCTTCTGTCAGAATGTTCGATATTACTCATCATTTATATTCGTATTGGTGAATCATAGTTATCCAAATTAATAATGGTAATCATGTTTAATAATAGTCAGGGTGTTTATTATTGATTTAAGTGTTTAATAATACCCACCGTGTTTATTATTAGTCCTAAGGTTTAATAGTAATATTTAATAATAGTTATCATGTTTCCTTATTAGATTGCGGTTACTTAAAAAAACAAAACAATGGAAGCGGCCGAGGAGCCGGTGGGCGGTGCTCGGGTTCTGATTGGCTGTAAAAGCGACGAGGCGGGAAAGAAGTGGCACAAAGCTGCTCAGCCATTTGCTAAGTTGTAAGCGAAGGCGGGTACGAAGCTGAGCAGTGATTGGCTGAAGGCGGCGTGGTCGCGCGCACTCCCGGTAGCTTAAGCACAGGTCCAGATAGGCTGACCCGCTCATAAGAACCTACCACGACGGTACCGGACCGCCCGAGACAAAGTCCATTTAAGAGTACGCGGGTAGCTTCTGGGCCGGCCCAAGAAAGTGTGCGGGTGACTGCCGGGAGCAGCTAATATGGTACAGCCGGTTCCGCACATCAAACGACCCATGAACGCCTTCATGGTGTGGTCCAAAATGGAGCGCCGGAAGATCATGCAGGAGTCGCCAGAAGTCCACAACGCTGAGATCTCCAAGCGGCTCGGAAAGCGCTGGAAAACTTTGGACGAGTCCGAGAAGGTTCCGTTCATCCGCGAGGCAGAAAGACTCCGCCTCCAGCACATGGCCGACCACCCGGACTACAAGTACCGACCCAAGAAGAAGACCAAGACGGACGAGGTCGACAAGAGCGGCAGAACCCCAAACAAGTCTAAGGGCAGAAAGCCGCTGGTGTGTTCCGACAGACGAAGGCAACGGGCCGACTACGCCCGGTACCGCTACGTACTCAAACGGGACTCTGGTGACTCGGAGGACGACTCGGACGAAGAACCGGGTCGCTACCATAGTTTAGGGTCTTCGTCCACAGAACCGGAAGAGTCAGGTCGACTCTTCTACAGTTTCAAGAACATCACTCGGCAGACCACCGGAACGTTCTCTCCCGACTCTTCGTCCCGGTCCGGGTCCAGTTCTTCCTGCTGCGGGGACGACCTGGACCAGGATTTTCCGGCGGAGGGGTCTGACTTCCCGCTTCGTCTCCACGCTTCCTCGGAAGCGGCGAACCTGAGCCTGTCTCTGGTAGACAATGACTTGGACCTGAGCGGTACCGAACGGAGCCGAAGGTCCCACTTCGAGTTCCCGGACCACTGCAGCCCCGAGCTGAGCGACCTGATCACGGGCGACTATTCGGAACTAGGCTTCACCTGCTGAGCCGAACTCTTCGTTGAAGTTTTACTGGACTTTTATTTGATGAAATATTCTATTTTTCTATTTTTTGCCTGTTGTTAGGTCAAGTGGCACAATTTGAGTTCCTCTCCTTGTTTTTGTGCAATACGTAGAAGGGAACCGAATAAAGCAGCTCAACCGACTCTGGTCGTTTTTGAAAGGGGCGGGGAAGCTGCGTGTTCTGGCCACGTGACCGTGCACGTTAGCTAGCAGGGTTAGCTCGGCGTGCCGGCTAGCGGGGTTAGCTCGGCGTGCCGGCTAGCGGGGTTAGCTCGGCGTGCCGGCTAGCGGGGTTAGCTCGGCGTGCCGGCTAGCGGGGTTAGCTCGGCGTGCCGGCTAGCGGGGTTAGCTCGGCGTGCCGGCTAGCGGGGTTGGCTCGGCGTGCCGGCTAGCGGGGCGGGGCTGTCCTGGAAGAACCCCGGAGACGAGACTGAGGTACGAACTTGTGTCCCAGGGTTCGGAGGATGTAGTCACAGACCGGTGAGACATGCCAGGCTAACTTAGCACAAGAAGTGATTTTGGTGTATAGAAAAGCGGCATTTGTTGTGACATGTCCTTTTTGTCTGAACCTTGACCCCTTCATTGCAATCAAACAGGAAGCAGCATCAATTTTTTATTCATCATGCACATTGATATACTCCATTAATCCATTATAGCAACAATATTCTAACACTTGACATTAGACACCTTGGTACTTTATTGACTAAACTTTTCTCACTGAAGGGGGAGGAGTCTACTATCTAAGGCAGGGTGCAGCTGGTCTGATCGGCTATCAATCACATGCTTTTATAAACATCAAATTAACAAACTGGACATTGGATGTTTTCAAAAGAAACTAACAAAACAAAAACATCAAGCGCTAATTTGGACTCACGACAGTTAGCATGCATCGACACACAACAACGGCATCAACACACAGGTCACATGATGCTGCAGGCTTGTGATAGGCCAAGTGGAGGTGGGGTTACAGGATGCTCTCACGCTCCTCGCCAAAGGCGACAGCATCTGCTGTCATGGTGCAAACCTCTGGGGGGTCTCCAGGCTTAAGACCCCTCTTCAGGTGGACCACTCGCACATTCTCGTTGTTGGGACTGGGGCGGATGGTGTCGGTGGAGGGGGCAGAAGTACGGGGCGCCTGGCGGTCTCCCTGCTGGGCATTGGTGTTGTTGTTAAGCGTGATGCTGCTGGGAGTGCGGTTCATGTTCCAGGTCTTGGAGCCGGGCCAGGTGTCGTCAGGACTGGTGGCCAGCAGGCTGCACTGGTCCTCGGAGCAGATGGACATGCGGGTCACAGCAGCGTCCTGGAGAGCAGCCGGAAGGTCGTGTTTCCCGGCACCACTGTCCTCATCCAGCTCGATCAAGTTGGACCTGTCTAGCTGCGACAGGTCTGCCTCCTCATCCTGCAGGGAGTGGTTTGGAGAGCTCTCGTTGGAGCGCACGCCTGAGTCAGACGAGTCCTTTTTGTCCAGCGTGGCGTCGGACAAGTAGTCCTTCCCCTTCAGAGCCAGCAAGCACATGCCCGTTTTGGCGTCTGCCGCCATCTTGCCCTCTTTCAGCAGCTGCGCTTCGGATTCTTCGGACTCTTCGTCATCGCTGGTCAGCTTCTGGTAGCGGAGACCACCACCCGCCTTTGACTTCAAGTCAGCGGAGGCTGGGAAAAGGCCGCCTCTTTCTGAGGAGGTCTTGCGGGCCAGCAGGGACTTGGAGGATCCATGGTCTCCCTTCTCATCTTCCTCTGTGATGGGATCCAGAGCGTCGCCGTTGGCTGCAAAGTCGGTGTTATCAGTCGCCATTTTGACGCATGCCTTCTTGCCAAAGGACTTGCGTCCATCTTGTTCGGCGGCGTCCTTGCTCTTGTCCTCGCAAGATGGTGTCATGAAATGTCCAGGCTGAGGCTGGACTAGCTTTTCGCCACCACTACCACCCACCTCCAGCTGTGCCATCTGAGCGATGTACTCCTGGTAGGCATTGCGGTACTCCGCCTGCTGCTTGTCAGTCAGTTTGGCAATGTCGTTGCTCGATTCCTGTGAGTTGAGACTCGTCATGCTGCTGGTCCGCTGAGGTCCCGCCTGAGGGCACACACAGCACACAAACATGGAACCGTCTATGTGTCCAGCAGCGTTGGCATAGCACTTGATGCTAATGTTCATGTTAGGTTGGACTAAAAAGCAAAACTCACCATCCACTGTGCGTTGGCGAGACGCGACGGCTCGTCCAAGCCTGTGTTCAGGTCTTCAAAGCTCAGGCTGAAGCTGTACAATGGAGACACGTCGCTGGGGGCGTTGCCGGCACGGGGAGGAACCACGGCCCGCCGGCCCACGTCAGGGTGTCCTGCCACAACGCTGCCTTGCTCACTGGTGGCCTCCTCATGCAGCACCTGACTCTCCACATGCCGCATTTCCAGCACCTGCAGAAACAGGATGTCAGGTCACCACGTGGTGCTCTAACTCGTAAGTGTAGCGAGTGTTTTGGCGCATCACGGTGGCTCTGAAGAGTTGCCAGTCTCCAAAGTTCATGTTCATCTCCTTCTTGAGCTCGTCCACGTTGCACTGCGACAGAACTCGACCGTTGACGTTGGCCTGAGTGTGCAAACACAACGTCAGGCTTTACACTTGGGAAGGCGGAGCATTGCTCGCTGGTTGTGCCAATCACTGACCTTCCTGATAGTGGCTGTGTACGCCGCCAGCATGCTCTGGTCGATGCCCTCCATGTGACGCACGCGCTCGCACACGCTGTCCGTCGTCATGGAGCTGAGGAGGGTGGGTGGAGTCCCCGACGCCACAGAGGCCGAGCCCTGGAGGAGACAATGCGGCTCATGAACTGGTCTTTGCGACATCATATGACCGTGCCAGCTTCGAAAGCCTTCATCGGGCTTTGCATGAAACAAGACAGGTGCATGCTGGGAAATGAATCCAAAACTTCAAAATGCAAACTCCTCGCCCTCCCCTGCACACCTCGTGTGTGTGTGTCACAGCTGATGTGGTACTTACAGGAGTGCTGTCCCGGGGGAGGGAGCTTTTAACGAGCAGACGAGGTACGAGGTGTGATGGGTAGGACGCCATGAGTGGGCGTGGCAGCTGGTGAAGGTGATGGGGGAAATATGGCTGGCAGAAAATCAACACAATGAAAATGAAATGCAAACAAGCCACCGCTCATTTCCTGTCCAGTGACGCAGGGTCACCTTATGGAACGGGCCGACTCAACCCAAAAGAAAAAAGATGATGACGTCACAACAACAGGTCTTTCAGTCGGACAGCCCACCTGACTCTCAGGCTCCTCCCGTAACTGTAGGTATGTGTGGGTGTGTGCATGGGCCAGAACTCACCCTGTTGTAGAAGGGGTGCTGTGGTCCCGCCATGCCACTGTAGTAGCTGCTGTGAGGCGGGGGCGAGACCACGCCCCCCACTGGCGGATTGAAGGGGCCCGTGAAGGAGGCGGAGGGCGAGCAGGTGGATGAAACTTGACTGTACATAGAGGTGGGCCGGGGCTGAGCCTCCTGCAGCGGGACCGAGGGATACGTGACGCCCATGTTCACCTGCTCCCGAGCAGCACGGACATCTGGATAAGACAAAAAACATCTGGATAAGACAAAGAAACATCTGGAAGACAAAGACACGAGAGAGGTAGAGAAGGAGACACCTGCAATGATTTCACGCAGTTTGGGGTCCAGGTTGACAGTGCAGGGCAGGAAGGTCCGAATGTCCCGGACTGTCAGAACCGGCGTCCGTGAGGACAGGAAGACTTCAAAGCTCCTGACGTCTCCGTCGATTTCCAGGAGAGGTTCCACATCTTTGGTGGTGGGGATGTTCTTCAGAACCCTGGTGAGAAAAAAGGCTGACTCGTAGAACCTGGTGGGTGTGACATTTGACCTCCCACAAGTACACAACCCCGGACCTCTCATAAATGTTCTTGAGCGCGGCAAGGTCGGGGACGCCATCCGTCTCCTCCAGGTACAGGATGAGCCAGGACGTCCTGTAAGGCCACTGCTCAGTCAGGTTGATCCAGGACGCTAAGCGGTCCCAATTAAACGAGATCTGATTGGCTCTCAGCAGACGACCTGCACACATCACATGACCTTCATCAGTGTCGTCTACCCACATAACAATAATAACCAAAGGATCAAGACTCAAGGTGGGCACATGAGGTAGCTTGTCTTCTCGACTTCTTGATGTGCTGATTGGTCACTGATTGATTGACATGGGTCACGTGACTGACCTGTCACAGACACAATGTTGAGAAGTCTCCTCATGGTCTGAGGACTGATGTCTGTAAACCAGTCCTCCGTCACCATCAGCTTGGTCAAGTCAAAGGACATCTGACGAGTCACTGAGCGCTGAACCTGCCGCCGACGGTATGTGTCCTGCACACAGGTCAGAGGTCAGGCTTTTATACAAACACACTCACACACACACACACACGTACCCGGCGGTTGAGGGTGGTCTTGCTGCCAAACTTTGTCAATTCTCCCAAACTATGCTGAGACACCTTCCTGTCCAACTCCTCGTGCCAACCTGCTGACGTGACAAAAAGTCAGAACAACCAAGTAGCTTCTCAAAATAAAACCCTCACCATCAGCATTGGCAGCGTCCCCATTAGCAGGCGTGGCGGCGCACATCTTCCTGGCGCTGGACAGTCCCCTGCTGTTGAGGAAGACGGGCATGTGGACGATGTTCCTCATGTAGTCATGTCCGTTGATGTTGGAGTCCCGCAAAACACTGTTGAGGTTCTGGTTGATGGCCTTGATGATGATGTGCGGGTCGCTGGCAAAGATGGAGATGAATGGACCTTTGGAGAACAAGACTCGGACCTGTGGAACAACGCCACTGGATATGAGTCTGCTGCCTATCAAAATAAAGCACCGTCATCTCACCGTGTCGAGCATCTGAAGAACTTTGTCCTGTTCGCACGAGTCCAGTCCATCAATGATGACCGCCAGCCTGGTTTGGTGCTGCGTGAAACCGTCAATGGTCTTTGCCATTTCAGCCATGAGCTCTACCTCGCTCTTGAGGACCTGCAGGACACGTTAGCTTAGAGAGCAGCCTGTCCTTCACGCAGACATCACGGACGTTCTCCCCTCACCTTCATGAAGCCTTCGCTCTTCAGCTTGTGCATCCTGTTGGCGGCACTGTGCAGCCTCTTCCTCTGCGAGTTCAGCACTGAGTCGGACACCCGCCACCACGTGCGGCAGTTCAGCAGAAGGGCCGCGCCCACCACGCTACCAAGCGCCAAAAGCACGCCATTCACTGTCTGGTTTTCCCTGTCCACACGAAAGACGGCCAGCAGTGCCACGCCGCTGACTAAGCACACCATCACCAGTGCAAAGAGCACAAAGGATGGGATGCAACACGTCTTTTTCCACTTGCTCTTTCCTGGGTGCACACAAAAACAACACTGTGTGTTTGTGTGCTCTATGTTGGTGTGTGTGTGTGGTACCTTGTGTCTCTTCAGTCTTAAACACTCTAAAGAGGCGTGTTGCCAAGAATCCAAACTCTCTCTCACAAGCATCGGACAATGTGCCGATCATTTCAGCCATGGATGTCTCGCCACCAACGCTTGACAAGCGATTATAATCTGTAAACAGAAACCTGCAAGCACACGCAATGACATCACAGTAACATCAGCAGCATTCATGACAGCACATGGTGTAACCCTGCGTGTTACCTAAAACGCACCCAAACCCTGTGTGTTGCCTGACAGGTGAAACTTAGTGTAACCCTGCATACCTGACAGGCAGAGCTCTGGTGCTTTGCTCCGGCAGTTCTGGCGGGTGGACAAACATCAGCTTGAGGAGGAGCTCCAGATAGCTGACATGGCGGGCCAGAGAGCTGCTGAGAAGCCACGCCCAGTTCCAGTTGTCACCCTCGCGGCGGGCGCCAAAGTAAACCACCACTGCAGAAGGACACCCACACCTTACAGATCCCAGAGAAGCAGAAACAGGAAAGTGGATAGTATGACGGCGTGGAGCGCACCAAAGAAGAGGTAGAGCAGCGCCAGCAGGCTGAGGGAGACCGCCATGGCGAGCCTGGGGTCAAAGGTGAAGCCAAGCACGGCGGCGACTGAGCCGCAGACAAGCAGAGACAGAAAGACCACCAGCCAGGAGAACCGAAACATTGGCTCAATCTGCTGTCCCGCAAACGTCTTCATCTCGTCTGAAGACAAGAGGACGTGAATTGTGTTGTTGTGATGTGTAATGTGTGTGCGTGCGTGTGTGTGTTCGCTCACCCTCCAGCTTCTTGAGCAGAAAGGACTTGCCACTGCCCCATTGGGCGTACAGGCCCACACAAATGGGGGGCTGCATGGTGGGCTCACTCAGGATGTCGGCGAGAGCGGAGCTGTAGAGGTCGTAGCCCAACATGTCTCCGTCTGACTCGGTGGGGGACAGGTGACCTGCGGGGGGAAGAGCTTTTGAGCGGTGGCTGAACAGATCGGATTGCAGCGGCGGCAGCCGAGGGAGAGGACGTACGAGCGCCGAAGATTTGGGTAAGGATGCTCTTTTGGTGGCTGCAGTCAATGTTGTATGGTGTCTCCCCCGCCTTGTTGGGCCGGTACAGCAGGCGGCCATCCTTGGGGTTTCTCAGGAGGAGCTCGGCCAGACGGCGACTCCGCCCCCGGATGGCAATATGGAGGGGCGTGTCTCCTTTCTGGGACAGACAGGCAGAGGAAATGTCACTTTCACTTCAGTGATCAGGAAATGTTAAGATTTTGTTTAAAATATTAAACTGCTGGAGATACAGGAAGTTATTATACAGTATTTTGACATGTAATAAGTCTTTTATTGTGAAGGAGTCTCACTTTGTCCACGGCGGACACTTTGGCGCCTTTGTCAAGCAACAGCTCCACAATCTCCACACTCCTCATCTTGGTGGCTTTGATCAGCGGTGTCTCGCCGTCCTGAAACAGAAAGTGGCCGTGACCTCCAGGTGGCTGGTGCAGGTGGCGTGCTAGTGGGCGCGTCTCACCTTGGTGCACATCTCTGTGTCGGGGTTGCACTGGAGGATGTCCCTCACCATGGTGGCATTGCCTTTCTCCACAGCCCAGTACAACGCAGTCTTACTCTCCTGAAAACACGTCTTCATCAGCGTCTTCATGATTGGCAGCGGGGACCTTTTGGAGCCTTAAGGTGGTTACCTGTCCTCTGATGTCGATGTCGGCGTATTTGTGCAGCAGTGCCCTGACAATCTCAACGTGACCCCCCCTCACCGCCCCGATCAGCACCGTGTCTCCACTCTGAACACACACACAGTGTGAGTGCGACTGTTAAAGCAAAGATGGAAGGGTTGCGGCGTCTCACTCGATCGGGGATGTTGATGTAGGTGCCGGCATCTAACAGGTCCTGCACGATCTCGGTGTAACCCTCCTTGGCGGCGATCATCAGCGCCGTGTTGCCGTCTTTGTCGGTCATGTTGACGTTGGGGTTCCTCTTGAGAAGCTCCTTCACTACATCCGTGTAGCCACCTTTCACCGCCACGATCAGGGCTGTCATGGAGTTCTGTCCACAGTAGAGCGACGTCAAAAAACGTCCACGCTTTTTACCGCAATCAGCCTGCCGACTGCCAGCTTACCGCCCCCTCCTGGTCAACATCAGCGCCGTTCTCCAGCAGGTGCATGACACAGTCAAAATGGCCTTTCCTGGACGCCCAGATCAAAGGAGTGGTCCCGTACTAACACACACACACTAAAGTAGAGTCGGTGCTCACACAAAGGAGTGTGTTCTCTCGCCTCACCTTGTCGGAACAGTTGACTTTGGCTCCGTTCTCCAGCAAGAGTTTGACGATGTGGGCGTGTCCTCGTCCAGAGGCCCAGATGATGGGATACACGCTGTACTGCTGCAAGGCGCATGGCATTATCTCATAATGCTGACTAGAAAGTGGAGCAGTTGAACACGTGACTACTCTTGAAAGAGACAGGTGAGTTACCTGCCCCGTCGTGTTGGAATTGGCCCCGTGCTCCAGCAACACCTTGGTGACCTCGATGCGACCTTTGTAAGCCGCCCACATCAGCGCCGTCCACCCTCCCTGACACACAAACAACGCATTACGTTACAGCGCAACTCCAGGCCTTTGGTTAGCTGATCAGACAGGAAGTGCACCATGTCCCGATGCTCTATGTAGGCGCTGTTCTCCAGCAGCTCCTTGACAACCTCCACGTGACCCTCCTTAGCGGCCGAGATCAGCGCCGACCAGCAGTCCTGTCAACACGCGCAGTCGTGGTTACCATGACGATAGACCTCTCGTCGCACGGCAAACGCACTCCGACGTCCTCCCTCCCGGCAGCTAAGACCAGCTTGACTGTGTGATGGTGCATTTGCTTCACTCACCACGTCGTCCAGGTTGACGTTGGCTCCCCGCCTGATGAGCTCCTGCACAATGTCCAGGCTGCCCTGCTCGGCCGCCAACATCAGCGGCGTCTGCCCGTTCTGTGGGCCACCAACACCACCAAGAACCATAACCCAGACATCGCTACCGGTGAGAGTTGCTCGCGTTGGCATGAGGTCGAGCACTTACGTCGCTGCGTCCGTCCACTTCCTTGAAGCGGTCCAGATGAGCCCGGAGCGCGGTCAGGTTCTCCTCCTCCACGTGGCTAAACAGGTTCTGGATGGCCAACGTGGTCATCTTGATGGAAGTGGTGGTGTCCATGTTGGTGGTCTGTCAGTACGCCTCCTGCGGGGGTGCACAAAAGACGCGACACGCCGTCACTGCGCCCCCTGCTGGCCGCGAATGGCACTGGCAGTTGAGATGACGTCATCTATCGCAACACTGCGTCACTTTTCATATTTACGCTGGCGCACTAATCAGTTATTACAATAATTGCAAATCAATCAATAATATAACGGCGACGTCTCATGCGTGATATGATTTTGAGGTCATCAAACCAGGGCTGCTAATAATAGAACATGTGATGGTGACGATTGTCTGTCCGTGCATCTAGTGTGTCGAACGTGTGTGCGGGATTTCCAAGATGCCATTTTAAACCCGGAGGGCCAGCCCGTCGCGGTTGCCATGGAAACAGAAAATCGCCTGCCCGGCCGAGTTAGCGTCGTTTCTTCCGCGGCCGCGTGCGATCGACGCGCCCGACGTGGCAGGTGTCAGTCACGCTTTGAAGGACGCTGCCAACTGACGCGCTTACCAGAAGGAAAGGTTCGGTCTAGTTCGAATGGTAGAAGATGGTGGCGTGCAGGTTGGCTTCTTTACTGATGGACGTCAGCCAGAGATCTTCATCCTAAACGACAGCAGCCATCTTGCTCAAGACGAGGTGCACGTCCAGTCGGCGTCAATCACGCACGTACATCCGTTTAGGCGCGACAAAATAAGAGCACGGCCGGTGCCACGTCTCGTGGCACATTCATTATATAACTATTTTCATTATTGTTCTGCCTTTGCGTGCATCTAGCTTTGTAGGCTTAACTTTGTAACCAAATCACTACCCTACTAACTATGGTAATTTGACACGAGGGCCAACCGGTAACTTTGATTGTTTATTTTGAAAGAGATGTGACCACGGCCGAAGTCGGGCTCTTTACAAGTTACTCGTCTATCATTGATGGAATGCAGAACAAAACATTTCCAAGTTCACAGCGTTTATCCCCGCTGGCGTTCCCACAACGTCAACTCGAATAAAATGGAGGTGATTGAAAGAAGGATGTCGTCCTATGGACGGGAAAAACAGGACAAGGAGGAAAATGGATCTGTCACTTTGGGCAGGTGTGTTTCCTCCAGAATAGAAAGTCATGACGGAACTAGTGATGGGTCGTTCATGAACGATTCGTTCATTTTGAATGAATCTTAAATGTGACTCGGGACTGCCTGAGCCGGAAAGAGAATTGATTAGTTCACCTCTCGAGTCTTCAGGTTTGAGTCCTTCGTTCATCACGTGACAGTCCCACGTGGGACCCAAGCACATTATGTTTCTAAGTAAAATGGTAAATTGAGAGTTTTGCCTTTCGGCTCAGCTCTCTCTTCACCACGACAGACCAATGCAGAGTCCGCATCACTGCAGACGCCGCACCAATCCGCCTGTCCATCTCGCATTCCATCCTTCCCTCACTCGTGAACAAGACCCCGAGGTACTTAAACTCCTCCACTTGAGGCAGGACCTCATCCCCGACTCAGAGATGGCACTTCACCCTTTCCCGGGCGAGAACCATGGACTCTGATTTGGAGGTGCTGATTCTCATTCCAGCCGCTTCACACTCAGCTGCGAACCGATCCAGTGAGAGTTGAAGGTCACTGCTTGATGAAGCCAACAGGACCACGTCATCTGCAAAAAGCAGAGACTGAATCCTGCGGCCACCAAACCGAAACCCCTCAACGGCATGGCTGCGCCTACAAATTCTGTCCATGAAAGTAATGAACAGAATCGGTGACAAAGAGCAGCCCTGACGGAGTCCAACCCTCACTGGAAACGGGTCCAACTTATTGCCGGCAATGCTAACCAAACTCTGACACCGGTCATACAAGGAACGAACCGGTAACCCATATTTCCGGAGCACTCCCCACAGTATTCCTCGAGGAACACGGTCAAATGCCTTCTCCAAGTCCACAAAACACATGTAGATGTGAACTCCTAGAACTCCCATGCACCCTCAAGGACCTTGCCGAGAGTATAGAGCTGGTCCACAGTTCCACGACCAGGACGAAAACCACACTGCTCCTCCTGAATCCGAGATTCGACTATCCGGCGGTTCCTCCTTTCCAGAAATAGACCTTACTGGGAAGCCTGAGGAGTGTGATCCCACGATAGTTAGAACACACCCTCCGGTCCCATTCAATTCCATTCCATGGAATAGAAGACCACCACCCCGGTCTGCCAGTCCAGGGGCACCGACCCCGACGTCCATGCAATGTTGCAGAGTCGTGTCAACCAAGACACGCCCAAAGCATCCAGGGCCTTAAGGAACTCCGGGCGGATCTCATCCACCCTCGGGGCCTTGCCACCAAGCAGCTTTTTGACCACCTCGGTGACCTCATCCCCAGAGATAGGGGAACCCGCCTCTGAGTCCCTGGGCACTGCTTCCATATTGGAAGGTGTGTCGGTGGGATTGAGGAGGTATTCAAAGTATTCCCTCCACCGGTCCACAACATCTCGAGTCGAGGTCAGCAGCACACCGTCCCCACCACACACCGTGTTGACTGTGCACTGCTTCCCTCTCCTGAGACGGTAGATGGTGGACCAGAATCTCTTTGAAGCCATCTGGAAGTCGTTTTCCATGGCCTCTCTCCGAACTCCTCCCATGTCCGGGTTTTTGCCTCAGCAACTGCCAAAGCCGCAGACCGCTTGGCCTGCCGTTACCTGTCAGCTGCCTCCAGAATCCCATGGGCCAAAACGGCCTGATAGGACTCTTTCTTCAGCTTGACGGAATGCCTCAAATTTCTGGGATTATCGCCACGACAGGCACTGACCACCTTACAGCCACAGCTCCGATTAACCGATTAACACAAAAACCCTCGGACTCAATGTCCGCTGCCTCCCTCAGAACTTGGTCAAAGCTCTCCCGCAGGTCAGTCTCCTTCTGACAGGGGACTCTGCCAGATGTTCCCGGCAGATCCTCACAATGCGTTTGGGTCTGCCAGGTCTGACCGGCATCCTCCCCACCATCGGAACCAACTAACCACCAGGTGGTGATCGGTTGACAGCTCCGCCCCTCTCCTCACCCGAGTGTCCAAAACATGTGGCCGCAAGTCCGATGACACAACCACAAAGTCAAACATCGAACTGCGGCCCAGGATGTCCTGGTGCCAAGTCCACATGTGGACACCCTTATGCTTGAACATGGTGTTTGTTATAGACAATCCGTGACGAGCACAGAAGTCCAATGACAAAACACCGCTTGGGTTAAAATTGGGGGGGGGGGGGCGTTCCTCCCAATCACACCTCTCCAGGTCTCACTGTCGCTGCCAACATGAGCGTTGAAGTCACCCAGTAGAACACGGGAATCCTTACCCTTGTACTCTCTAGTACTTCCTCTAAGGACTCCAAAAAGGGCGGGTATTCTGAACTGCTGTTTGGCGCATAAGCGCGTAGGGAAACTTTTATTGCATATGTCATCAATTGTACAGAACAGGCAAAAAATAAGACTGAAACAATCAAGATTGTTGTCAAAGCAGCAGCAAAGTTTTTAAATATGAGAGAAATATGATGGGGGAAAAAGTAGAAGGTGAATTACAACAGGTAGAGAAGACAGAGAAAAGTTGATAAAATCGCAAATCACGTTTATTCCACAGTGGAATGCGAGAAGCCTTATTTCGAACGGTCAGGAATTGAAGGGATATATACAGAATATGAAAATAAAACCACATTTAATATGCATTCAGGAAACTTGGCTTAAAGCAAAATTTACTTTTGTCATCACAGGGTATACAACAATACGGAAAGATAGGAAAAGCGAGCAAGGAGGGGTGTGTGCCATATTTATTAGAGAAGATATGCAATATAAGCATATGGAAGATATGCAAGAATAAGAAATGGTGGGTGTTGAAATATGGAACAACAGAGAAAGGTATAAAGTCATAAATTATTATAATCCATGCAAAAAATTGCAAGTAAGGCAACTCCAAGCTTTAATGGATCAATCAATAGTTTGGTGTGGTGTTTTTAATGCACATAGCACAGTGTGGGGAGAAAGTAATGACAGGAATGGGGAAATATTAGAAGAATTTGTAGAGGAGAAGGACTTGGTGTGTTTAAATGACGGATGAATGTGGGAACGGGTAAAGAAACAACAATAGATGTAACAATAGTATCACAAGTGCTAGCAAGCAAGGCAACGTGGGAAGTAGATCAAGGGAACCCTATAGGAAGTGATCATTACCCAATTCATATCCAAATAAATGCAGAAGAAAGAATGGAAACTATCATAAGAGAAGGGCGATGGAAATATGATCAGGCAAAGTGGGATACATATAGGAAAATTGCAGATGTTAAGTTAAAAGAGGTGAAGTTAGGAAGCAGCCAAACAAAGCATACCAAAGACAAGAAGTACATGTAAAAGGAAAAAAATAGTACCATGGTGGACACAAGAATGTACAGAAGCAATAAAAAAACGGAATAAAGCGTTCCACATTTTTAAAAGGACACTCAATTTTCAAGATATGTTAGAATAAAAAAGGAAACAAGCTAGTGTAAGATATGTAATAAAAAAGACAAAAAGGGAGTTTTGGAGGAGGTATTGTGATACTATAGATAGAAATACATCATTAGCACAAGTATGGAGAATGATCAAGAAAATGGCCGGGCAATGGAAAGAAAGTAGAAACCATGTAATGAAAGATGGAAGGGAATGGATTATTGGAAATAAAGAAAAGGCAGAATTGCTGGCAAGAACATTTGTAAGGGTGAACAGCACAGAGAATTTAGGAGATTATGAAAAGGCAAGGAGGGAAGAAACACTTAACCAAAACCAAAATATTCTGGTTGGAAATAATGGATATGAAAGTATAATAGATATGAAATTTTCAATGGGAGAATTAAATAGAGTATTAAAAGGGATAAAGAAAAGAGCCCCAGGTAAAGACCAAGTAAATTATCTAATGGTTACCATTGTAAGTAGTAAAGGTAAAGAAACTGCTAAACTTATACAATAGGTCATGGGAGGAAGGGAAGTTACCAACAGAGTGGAAAGAAGCAGTTCTAATACCGCTGTGTAAACCTGGTCCAAATCCAGGAGAGGCTGGAAAATATAGGCCAATAGCGTTGACGTCTAATTTAGGTAAAACAACGGAAAAAATGATAAATCTAAAGCTGGTTTATCATCTGCAGTCAAAGGAAATATTAAAAACTTACCAAAGTGGATTCCGGAAAGGAAGAAATACGAAGGAGCCAGCAATATGTTTGGAAAATGAAGTTAGGAAAGGACAAATTAATAAAGAAAGTGTTTTTGACAGAGAAAAAGCGTATGATATGTTGTGGAAGCAAGGATTATTGATTAAATTAAGTAGAGTATGTGTCAAAGGAAGAATGTACAGGTGGATAAAATATTTTTTAACAAAAAGGAAAGTAATAGTGAAAGTGGAGAATGAGTACAGTGGTAAATGTGAAGTGGAAAAGGGAACTCCGCAAGGAAGTATATTAAGTCCAGTATTATTTTTAATAATGATAGAGGATGTTTTTAATGAAGTAGAAGGTTGAGTAGAGGTTGCATTGTTTGCAGATGATGGAGTCGTGTGGAAAAGAGGAAGGAATATAAAGTATATAGAAAGGAAAATACGAGAAGCGGTCAATAAGATAAAAGATGGGCACGGGAGTGGGGTGTAAGATTTTCTGTAGGGAAAACTAAAGTCATGAATTTTGCTAGAAGGAATGCTCCAGATTAAAATGTATGGAGAAAATATAGAAGAGGTTGATAAGTTCAAGTATTTAGGTATATGGTTTGATAAGCAGGTAAACTGGTCATATTAGTAAAATCATAGAAAAAAGTAAGAGGGTACTGAATATTATCAGGGCTTTGAGGGGCAGAAAATGGGGGGCTAGTAGAATGGTAATGAAAGAAATATATATTGCATTAATCAGGTCGGTTATTGATTATGGATGTATAGTTTGTCAATCTGCATCAAATCGGTTACTTGAGAAATGAGATAAAATACAATATCAAGCGTTAAGACTGCGTTGTGGCGCTACAAAGACAACCCGGTTGCAGCTCTCCAAGAGGAAATGAATGAAATTCCATTACAAATGAGGAGAGACCAGTTGGCAACAATGTACTGGGCTAACTTAAAAGGATACAAGAAAACACATGCAACAGAGAAAGTGCTGTTGGATTGTCTAGAAAGAGAAAGGAAAATGGTTAAGAACTTTGGACGGACAATAGGGGAGATAATAAAGGAAGTTCATGTTGAGGAAATTGCCCAAGAGTTCCAATGGCAAGCATACCATACTGGTTCTCCGAAAGCGCTATTGGTGATGTTCAGTTTATGGAAGGTAAAAAGTTAAAGAGTAATCATACAGAAAGAATTATAGAGGAAAAATATTCTGGGTACACAGGAATATACACAGATGCATCAAAAACAGCAAGTCATAAAGTTGGCGCAGCAGTAGTTATTCCACGAAGCAAGGTTGCCTTAAATAAAAGAATGAATGATTATCTATCTTTACAGGGGAACTACCTGCAATTCATCTAGCAATGAGTCGGTTCGAAGAAAATAAGCCAAAGAAAGCTGTCGTGTGTTCCGACTCCAGTAGCGCGTTAAACAAGTCTAAAAAAGATACGGTCAGAATCAAGACAGGATATAAATATTGGAAATAGTTCAGTCAATATGTAGATTAAAAAAGATAGGAATTATTATTGCATTTATTTGGGTGCCGGCTCATGTAGGCAATTAGGAAATGAATTGGCAGATAAATATGCAAAAAGTGCAACACGAAAGGCAGAAGTAAATTTAGAAATAAGTTATAGCAAAGAAGAAGTTAGAAGTAAAGTTTAGAGTGAAATCAGGAAAAGTGGCAGGAGAAATGGAAGAGTGAAGCAAAAGGTAGACAGTATTATCCGATTCGGAGGTGTGTAGGAGTAAGAAGGGAAGCTAGTAGAAATAGGAACGAAGAAGACATCATCACAAGAATGAGGTTTGGGCACGCACGTCTAAATAGTTCTCTAAAACTACTAGGTAAACACGGTACGGGTTTGTGTGACTATCGTAAGACTATCGTAAGTAGAAAACATAGAGCATGTATTCATGTATTGCAGTAAGTGTAATCATGAAAGGGAAAACATGAAGAGGAAGTTAGAAAGAGAGAATAACAGGATGGCAGTCGAGGATATATTAAGGGTAGATTCAAGGCATAAAGGGATCAGGGAAATGCACACTTTCTTGAGGAAAACAGGTTTGGATAAAAGAGTGTCGTTTATTCAATTAGTAGGAGTATTATTTAGGTACTAAATGGGAACGGGAGTGGGGTAGAAGATTTTCTGTAGGGAAAACTAAAGTAATGAAATGTATGTCATTGAATTGATTTATTACTTTATTAGGATTATTATTATTATTATATATGCATGTATGTATATATGTGCAGTATATATATATATATATATACATATATATATATAGATATAGATATAGATATATATATATATATTAGCATTGCGATCCACACTCCAGATCAGAAGGTGGCGGTAATGCGCACCATAAGAGACTTGCCAACCGCCAATAATAAAAAAAAACAAGAAGAAGAAGAATTAGACTTCCCGCTCCGCCAACAGGTGGCGCGAACCAGTCGTCCCAACGCTCATTTGGTCGAGTAAGACGTCACTTCCGGGTGGTTTGTCGCGCTCGCCCGTGCGAAGATGTCTGCCACAGAGGACGACACGGAGCTGAGGGACCTTCTCATCCAGAACTTGGAGAACAACGGAGTTCTAAACAAGCTCAAGGTCCGTGTAGTCCACCTTTCCTGTCGCCACACACCCGTTAACGCGTCAGGCTAGCTCGTGTTAGCTTGTCTTAGAAAAGGCAACGCACTGGGGGGTAGAAAAGGAATGCGTGTGACGTGAGCGTGACGTGTGAACGGAGAACCCTGCTGACGAGTTTGTTGTGTTGCGTGCTAGGCGGAGGTGAGGGCTGCCGTATTCCTGGCCTTGGAGGAGCAGGATCGACTGCAGGTGCCGTTCACGTGAGCTGGAGGCCATCTTGTCTGTCTTGGTTCGGTTCACACTTCGCTGCTCCCATGTCCTCAGAACAAGACGCCGTTGGTCAACGACAACCTGACCAAATGTCTCAACACCAAAGACGGTCAGCTCCTTCTTGCTGTTTATGTTCACCGGCAGTCATGTGACTAGGGGGCGTGCTCGAGCCCTGACCACTCGCGCCTCCGCAGGTCGTCTGGTGGCCGGTCTCATCGTGGACTTCCTGCAAGTGTTTCATCTGGACTTTAGCCTGGCCGTCTTCCAGCCGGAGATCCACACGGTAGGGCGTCAAGAGTCTGACCTCACCCGCGGTGACATCATTGGATGTTTGTGTTTGCCAGCAACTGAGCGGTCTGGACGGTCGTCAGCTGCTCTGCAGGGAGCTCGGCCTGCCGGAGGCGGAGCTTCACACGAACTCACCTCTGCTCCTGGAGCTCGTCAGACGAGGGCGACACAGGGTCACGGCCATCACGGAAGCTGAGGTGACATCATCTTTTTGACGTAGCGCTCGTGCGGGTTCATCACACGCCAACTGCGAGTGGGCGGAGCTCTGATTTCTTGCTTGACGCGTCTGGGTTTCCATGGCGACACGTAAACTCTCACTGAGCTAGCCGACGGTAGCTGTGCTAACAGCTCGTGTCTTTTCCTGATGTCCTCCGGACTGCTTCCAGGTGGTGTCCGACGCGAACAGAAACCCGCCTCCACCTGTCAACATGGTCTGTGTAGCGTCATGTGACATTGGCGTGTCACAACTGGCGTCCCCTGTCAGCTGATCATGTTTCCGCTTTGCCTTATGTAAACGTGCACGTGAGCAGGTCTCAGCTGGCGAGGAGGAGGACAAGCCGCAGGACTGCAGACCCCTTAAGGAGGCAGCAGACAGCAAGGCCTTGTCTTCAGCTCCAGACCAGTGTTTGGATGTAGATGTGAACGTGGAGGACCCTCAAGATGAGGATGATTCCTTTTTTGATGACCCGCTGCCTAAACCTCAGAGGACCTATGGCTGGTGAGGGTCTTACTCCTGTGTCCTCCCTCTGTTATTGGTGGATGTCCTTTGATGGTGGTGTCTAGGCAGGCGGACGCTGGCGGCAGCAGAAAGCCTTCGGAAGTATCGCAGTCAAAGGCAGAGCAGACGCTGGAAGGAGAAGGCAGCACATCAGAAAGGAGTCCGTGTCAGACGAGTGACTTTCAGCTTCACGATGTGAGCGATGTCTCACTCTGTCCCTTTCCTAACACATTGTCTTCTTGCAGCATCACATTCTCGGGAGGAGGGATTCCGCGACCAGAAGGTCCGCAGCAAAGCAGATGAAGGCGGGTCGCTGCATTTAGGTAAGACGGACATGAAATACTGTATGTCCTCGTAAACATGACCTGTGTCCCCACAGAGGACGACGTCGAATACGATGACGACGACTTCAACAGGTACGCTTAAGAGCATCTTTTCGGGGGAACAATGTGAACGTGTCGTTCACCTCCAGCGTGCCTTTCAGCCACCGCTCAGACCACTACAGGAGCGAGCTGAGCATCAGCGAGGACATCGAGGAGGTTTCCATTGAGGGACCTGACATCAGCGACAAGGTGACGGCGCCCAACTCACACGTGCACGCTTTTGTTACACGTTGGTTTAACAGACGGTCATCCCTGTGTGTGTGTGTGTGTGTGTGTGTGTGTGTGTGTGTTTGTGTGTGTGTGTGTGTGTGTGCTGCAGCAGGAGGACACTGCGGACCTGAGCATCTCTCAGATGAGCCAAAGTCATGGAGTGGACTACATGGAGGAGGTGGCCTGACCTTCTTCCTCTTGTACAGTTTTAATAAACCAATAAATGTTCCTCACATGACANAGTAATGCGGTCGCTGTACCGGACCGTCGTGGTGAAGAGAGAGCTGAGCCGGAAGGCAAAGCTCTCTGTTTACCGATCGATCTACGTTCCCACCCTCACCTATGGTCATGAGTTATGGGTCATGACCGAAAGAATGAGATCGCGGATACAAGCGGCGGAAATGAGTTTCCTTCGTAGGGTGGCTGGACTCACCCTAAGAGATAGGGTGAGGAGCTCGGCCATCCGGGAGGAGCTCAGAGTAGAGCCGCTGCTCCTTCACATGGAGAGGAGCCAGTTTAGGTGGCTCGGGCATCTAGTCCGGATGCCTCCCGGGCGCCTCCCTGGTGAGGTGTTTCGGGCATGCCCAGCCGGAGAAGACTCCGGGGAAGACCTGGAGGGACTATGTCTCACAGCTGGCCTGGGAACGCCTTGGTGTCCTCCCCGTGGAGCTGGAAGAGGTCGCTGGAGACCAGGAAGTCTGGACTTCCTTACTGAGACTGCTGCCCCCGCGACCCGGATAAGCGGAAGAAAATGGAATGGAATGTGTTTGTCCACAAATGTAATTGGTTACCATGGAAATTGGTTTATTTATATATAAAAAAAAAAAGCTTCAAGTATGTGGAAGAATGTGGCTTTAGTTTTGTATTGGTCCGGGGAGATGGTTGATGAGATACAAGACAAAAACGTAAATGACACTGAAGTAGCGCGTCTACACCTTCGGTGTTGCGTCCCCTTTGTCAACGTGTCAGCCTAACTCCCCAGCACGTGTAGCTCACGGATTGCCAGTTGTTATAAATGAGCCATTCAAAAGATTGGACTCGGTGAGCATCACAGTGCGTGGCTAACGGTTATTACAATCATCAGGTTGTAATAACACCACATTCCATTTTCTTCTGCTTAGCAGGGAAGTCCAGACGCCACTTCTCCCAGTACCCAAGGCGTTCCCAGGCCAGCTGTGAAACATAATCCCTCCAGCGTCTCCTCGGTCTTTGCTGGGGCCTTGTCCCAGCTTGGCATGCCCAGAACATCTCACTAGGGCGGCATCCAGGAGGCATCTGGACTAGATGCCCAAATCAACTGGCTCCTCTCGATGTGAAGGAGTAGCGGCTCTACTCTGAGCCCCTCACCCTCTCGTAGGGCGAGTCCGGCCACCTTACAGAGGAAACTCTTTTCAGCTGCTTGTATTATTTTGGTCGCGACCCAAAGCCCACGACCACAGGTGACTGGGAACACAGAGCAACTGGTAAGTTGAGTCCTTTTCAGCACTTCTCGCACTCGTGAACAAGACCCTGAGATACTTGATCTTTTCCACCTGGGGTAAGACTTTAAGGGACCTGGCAGCCAAGACAGTCCCTCATCATTCATAGCATCGAGGAACTCAGGAGCTTTACCACTGGGGAGTGTTGGGGCCTCAGCCGGGGTGATGGTCCCTCTTGTCTGCGACTGAGAAGGACCTCAAAGTAATCCTTCCACTGTTGGCCAGTGGAGGCTTTCGTCCCCACTCCAAACAGCGTGGACCGCTTTCCCTTAGTAATGAATTACCTTACCCGTTACTGGAAAACAACCAGGACGTCCTTTCAATGCCGTTGCTCCCAGCACTGGTCCCAGTGAATGTTCTTGTTCACAGAAACAACACCAGTTTGAGGCAAGCAGCTTTTATTGCTTTATTTGGCACCGAACAGACGGCGTGTCTGAAAGCAGTAGAAGGAAGCAGAATCGAACTCACAGTTGCTGTCCTTTCCGTTGATTACCAGCGTTACCAGCAGGATAGAGCTGTGTAAGAGCAGAGTGTGTGCGCGCTAGTTATGACCAAATCATCTTTCTCCAAGCTTCAGCCAAGGAAGATGGAATTCTTTTGGCGTTTTGAACTGGGCTTCGTAGGAGAACAGAAATCAGAAGGAAAAAGCTTTTGTCTACTCACGTCACCTTTACTCTCTGCCGCATGCAAGGCTCCTACTCCGGATCAAGTGGTCCTAAACATTTCACAAATGTGCCAGACTACTGTTGAAGTGTCTAGAACCACTCGACCAAGGAGGACCAGGACCACAGAAGACCAGGAAACCAGACAGGTGGATGAGAAGCAACCGGGCGCTTATTCCCTCCCTGCCATCCAGCCTCTTCTTTTATACTCCGCTCAGACCCGAGCCGACCCGACCGGTCGCACCGGGCCGCCAGGCGAAGCGATGATGTGGACTGGATGGTCCTGCTCCACCTGTCGGAGTCTGACTGTGGCTTGGTTGACTTCCAAAGCTCCAATGTCTTCAAAGACGTAACTTGAATGAGTTGTAATCATTCGTGTCATCTTTGTTGCGTTTTGATTCCACTTGATGAGCTGAGATGAACATTCGGGGCATTAAAGATACTAAAAGTAATCCGATGTATGCTGAGCTATCTCAGCTCCGTGTTGACTCCAATCATCAACGCCGTCCATTTTCTATGCCGCTTGTCCTCATTAGGGTCACGGGTATGCTGGAGCCTATCCCAGCGGGCTTTGGGCGAGAGGCGGGGTACACCCCGGACTGGTCGCCAGCCAATCGCAGGGCACATATAGACAAACAAACATTCACACTCTAATGGACAATTTAGAGCGGCCAATGAAGCTAACATGCATGTTTAGCATTCCATCATATTATTTGTATTTTAATTGACTAGACAGATCTGACGATGTCATAATGGCCCTGCCTGAGCGGGACACGTAGGGGTTCCTCACCCGAAACTTGTCTTATCTGACGTTTCTTTGGCTGGACATGCTTCCTGTCACAGCAGACATCACGTGACGGGAAATACCTCGCCCGCATTCCAAGGACCGGTCCTTATCGGCGCTAACCTTGGCAAACGCCTCTCAACATACTCCTGCTTATCTCCCGGCCCCGTGCGTGTGCGTGGCACGGGGTGTGTCAGGAATGTCACCTGACCTCATTCTACTGCTAGGTGTGTGTGCTGGGGAGGGAGGCCGAAGGTCAAACATTAGCCAGGTGGTGGAGGAGGCAGAACTTCCCATAAGACTGCCAGCCAATCAGAGAGAGGGCGTGCTGAGATTTGTGTTTATTCTTTTTAAAAACTAACGGATGGAAAAGGGCCGCTTATCCATCCAAACACGCCATGATCGTCCAACCTTTCGCTCGTTGCCAATCCCAAGTTTGGTCACCACAGACATGACGTTAGTCAGGCACAGAGCGAGCAAGCTTGCTGCCCATTGTTGTTCACGGTCGAGGTCATCATTTGCGTGCCGAGATGATACGTATCATTTTTTTTATTATCGGGGGGAAACGGTACTGGTACCTTTTAATTGGAATTCTGCCATTTGAAACCTTCACACCAAAGTTTTTTTCATTGGAAATGTTTTTTTTTTGCTCGATTCGTCACTTTTCTCCTCAGTGACCTTTCATACAAAAACACACACTGGTCAATCATTACACACGCACACACACACACACACACACACAGCTGGTTGTGGTGGTCTCTAAGGTAAGACGCCATGTTGTCGATCTTGTCTTGTCTCCACTTTTATGTGCTGCTGGTTTGAGATTATGGTCTGTACATGCTGTGTACAGTAGATTATGTACACAAAGTACAGTATTTGGTTCTGTAGCGAAGTGCAGTAGTGCATGCATGCAGCAGCATGGTCCCGGTTTTTTGTTATGGATTGCAGGGATCTGTTCTGCACATGAAGTGGACGGAAGTGTTAAAGAAGCGCAACAATGTCCCAATTCATTTGCCCCCTCTTGTCTTCCTGTTCTCTCAGCAATGTTGTCTCTCTCGCGCCACGTAGCGTCCTCTTGTTATGGCGGCAGACGCTCGGCAGCGACGCTCATCTCTGGAAACGCAGCATCCAAGTCAGTCACTGTCGCCTTTTTACTTTTGTCTGTCTTTGTGTCTCCGCATGTCCCAGCGTGATTCTCAGTGTGTCTCTCCATGCTTCTTGGGGTGTTCATGCACCTGTCCCATCAGGGCAGGGGCCGTGAAAGCCACATATTTTCAGATGTGTTTGGGCGAGAGGCGTTTTTAAGCCACTTGAATAATTAGTAATTAGTCTCTGAACTGGATGGATGAAAGTGCTAAGAAGGTTTTATGGTTTAGGCAGGGCAGGGCCTGGTCAGTACTTGGATGGGAGAGCTCAGAGGAATACCAGAATGGGAGGGAGTAAACTTTCCTTGGGCCCTTAGGCAAGGCACTTCACCCACATTGCCTAATATAAAGATGTGGTCGGAGGGATTGATGGCGCACACTGGCGGCCTCACTTTCCGTCAGTCTGCCCCAGGGCAGCTGTGGCTACGTAGTGGCTTTGATGCAGCGCATAACAAGTGTCATTCATTATTATTATATTCTGAATGTTATTTTCAACACTTTAAAATGTCAGCCAAAAATATTACACAAAACATTACAAACAAAAATATGTATTTAATTGTAATAAAAATGTCCACAATATTTAAATTTTATCCCCCTATTTAATTTCCCCCCAAGCTAATATTCCAAAAATGACAACTTTATATTGTCTCGCTTGATTCTCGTAATATTACGACATTGAAGAAATAGAAATGAACTCTGAGCCACTAAACTGACATTGTTTTTACTCTTTACATTACAAGTTTACTCTCGTAAAATTGTGACTTTTTTTTCTTATATTTAGACTTTCTACTGGTAAAATCATAGCATTTTCTTTTTCATTTTTCTTTTCTTTTCTTGTAATTATGACTTCATTCCTGTGATATTTGGACTTTATTCTCCTAATATTACAACCTCTTCCACCACCTAATTTTCCAGAAATGGCAACTTTTTTTCTCTTAATATTGTAATTTTTCAATTTTTGCTGTTTCCTTAAAGGGCAGCCACATATAGCTGCATCCCAACATCCATTTGGCCAAAGGACTCATCGCCATCCTAAAGATAAACAAATACAAGCATTAGTGAATAAAATGACCGCCGTTAAGAAGCGCGCCCGTCTAAAGGCTTTGGCATAAGAGCATTGTTGAGGCAATGGCTACATCTACCGGTCACAGTTGGTATTACAGACACTTGACTGGCCATAATACGGTGTCAGGCTAAATGACCATATTTTTACAGACTATGTAAATATGCAAATATTGTTGATCTGATATTCTCTGTATTTTTTTATATTGTTCTTTAATTATTTTATTATACTGCATTGTTAAATGTAAGAATGTTTGTCTTTTTCTTCCACAACTGAGCTTCGGTAACCACGCAGTTTCACTAAAGTTTTTATCATCTATAATAATTAGGGATTTAAATCTTTGTGGTAAACCATCCGATATACAAATACAATAACAACATAACATTTTATGTAAAGGAATATCAATATCGGATACATGGGCTATTATTTTATTCAAAAATAATATACAGTCGGAAATACACCATTTTTTCATGTTTAATGCGAGCTGCGATATGGCCCACTGTTTGACGGTCCTTGAACGCACCTTCTCCGCTGGCACACACGACACAGATGAGACTATTACTGTATATTTACCCTTTTTCTTTCACCTTATATTTGCTCCTACTATGTGGGAATGCACAACGGTAAGATCTTTTGACCTGAGTGCGAATTGAGTGCTAATGTGCATATTTGTGGTACACAACTTCTCCGAAAACTCCGGGTGGATGGTGGTTCTGTATTTATTTTGTACTTAAACTTTGAGGATGTTCTTGTCACACTTTTGCACAATCCGTACAAAATAAGATAAATGAGATGGCTGTAACGTACATTCATTCATTCATTCTCTATGCCGCTTATCCTCATTAGGGTCGCGGGTATGCTGGAGCCTATCCCAGCTGACTTTGGGCGGGAGGCGTGACAAACAACAATTCACACTCTAATGGACAATTTAGAGCGGCCAATGAAGCTAACATGCATGTTTTTGGAATGTGGGAGGAAAGCGGAGAAACTTTGCAAACTCCAAACTGAGATGCCCAATGGAGATTCGAACCACGAACCTCCTGACTGTGAGGCCAACGTGCTACCCACTCGACCACCGCGCGGCCTTTAACGTACATACGATGGCTATAATGCTAGTGTCAATCACACACTGTATGGATGGCAGAACAATACCTGCAGTGCTCCAGTAACTTCTCACTTCTCCCAGAGGCGACGTACTTCGTCACAGCAACACAAAAAACGTTGGTACTTGTCAGACAGCCATCTGCCAGCACTTTAAATCAAAACTTGGCATCAAAATACCCTTTTCTTTGCCTATTTCCGCTCAATATTTGCTCCCGCTCGCAGCATCACACAAAACTGCATCCGTTTACGCGTCATTAACGTGTTACCTTTGTGCTTCTTGGCGTGTTTCAGCATGTCTCGGTGGGTCTCGACATGTTTCTGTGTCTCAGGATGTCTGTCTTTGTATCGCGGTGTGTCTGAACATGTTTCTTAGTGCGTCTCAGACTTTCTAAGCGTGCCCAGACAAGTGTCCGTCCAACACGTCCTCAGGATGGTGAGGGACCGGCTGAAGAAAGAAGTGGACAAAATGAAGATGTCGGCGTTCAGACCAAGTTTGGTGGTTTTACAGGTCAGTGTCAAACTCTCACAGGTGTGACATCAGTACACTGACGTGTGTGTGTGTGTGTGTGTGTGCAGGTGGGAAGCAGGGAAGACTCCAACTTGTACATCAGCAGCAAAATGAAAGCTGCAGCTGAGGTTGGTCAACACGTTGGACACCCGCGTGAGGGACGTGTGACGTGTGCGCGTCATCATGCAGGTGGGCATGGACGCCACGCACGTGAGGCTGCCTAACACGTCCGCACAGGATGAGGTGGGCGTCATCAGTTTTCAGGTCGACGGCGGTGGGGAGGTGTTGACATTGTGACGGCGTGGTAGGTGCTGAGGACCATCATGTCCATCAATGCGGACGCATCGGTGCACGGCCTTATCGTCCAACTTCCTCTGGACTCCGTGCACGCCATGGACCTGGAGCTCATCACCAATGCTGTCTCACCGCTCAAAGACGTGGACGGGTGGGGTGTTTTTCTTGTTTACTTTCTTTAAGCAAGATGTCTTTTCATCATGAACACCAGTACAGTGTGTGCGTGTGCTTAGGCTGAGTTGCATCAACGCAGGGAAGTTGTCTCGTGGAGATTTCAACAACTGCTTCATCCCGTGCACGCCCAACGGCTGCATGGAACTCATCAGACAGACAGGTCTCGCGCGCGCACACACACACACACACACACACACACACACAATGCTACAAGATGCTAACAATGCTACACGATCCTAAGAAGGAGTGTAATGCATTAGACGGTCACCAAGCCACGCCTCCCGTGTCGGCCGCAGGTGTGAGCGTGGCGGGAAAACACGCGGTCGTGGTTGGCCGCAGCAAGATCGTGGGCGCGCCTATGCACGACCTGCTGCTGTGGCACCACGCCACCGTCACCACCTGTCACTCAAAGACACCCGACCTACCTGAGCAGGTGACGTCCCTTGGGGGGGAAGATCACGAGGAGGAGGAGGATGACAAGCGTGCGCTTCCTGTCAGCAGGTGGGCAGGGCTGACATCCTGGTGGTGGGGGCGGGGCGAGCAGAGATGGTGCATGGTGATTGGCTGAAGGAGGGAGCGGTGGTCGTCGACTGTGGAATTAATCACGTGGCAGGTGAGCCGTCACGTCAATAGCAGCTAGCGGTGAGCATTGGCATCGCTGTCCTCCACTACGCTAGATGAAACCAAGGCGAGCGGGAAGCGCGTGGTCGGCGACGTCCACTACGCCTCCGCCCGGCAGAGAGCGGGATACCTCACGCCGGTTCCAGGAGGGGTGGGGCCGATGACGGTGGCCATGCTGATGCAGGTAGGAGGCGCCAGACGGGACGTTACCATGGAAATGCTGATGCTGAGCGTTTGTCGTAGAACACGGTGCTCAGTGCTCAGCACTTTCTCGCCAACGTGGACGACAAGGACTCGCAGTGACGTCATCAAAATAAAAGGCTTTCCTAAACTTGATGAAGATTGCGACCAATCTGCAGCCAGTGGGTGCGACTTAAATGATCTTTCCAAACACTTTCTAACTGATTTTGTAATGTCGCCACGACGACTGCAACTGCTTTGACTGGTCACATGATCCAGAATGAAGCTGCTGTCAAAATAAAAGCAGAAAGACAAGCCAGCTTGTTTGAGCAGAGCTTTTACTTTGAAAACAAAAACTTCACATCAATGAGCGTGTCAATAAATTAAAGTCATTGTTTTAAGTCAGATGTCTTCCTGTCATGTGATTGGGCTGCAACAGGAAGTGATGTCATCACTCACCCTGTCCGCCGTCGGCGCTCTCCTGCGAGATCTCTGAGTCGAGTGAGTAACAAGAGCTGCCGTTGTCCTGCGCGTCCCTGTTTGCCTCCTCGGGCAACACGCCAGCTGAAGCCCCGCCCCCTGCACCGAGCTCCCCGGTGCCCTCACAAAGGTGGGCGGAGCTGTGGAAGAGTTGGCCGCAGAGGCGGCTGTGGCGGTGGTGGCGTGCAGGTTTGGCAGTATGCGCGTACATGTGCTCCTGCAGCTGGCTTTTGTGAGAGAAGCGCACGCCGCACACGGCGCATGTGATCTTTCTCTTACGAGAGTGCGTCGCGGAGGGGGCGGGACTAAGGGGCCCCGCCCCCTCCGCTCCTGCACGGCTCCTCCTGAGCTCCGCGGCCAGCTGAGTGGCGAGTGCCCGGCTCTGCCGCAGCGCCTCCTCCAGGCAGCCGGCATCCAGATGTTCTGCATCCGTGTTGTCGCTGCCGTGTGTCAGCCCCTCCGTGAAGATGGCGGGGTCGAGGGCGTGGCTGAACAGGTGCTCCCGCAGGCCCTCAGGTGAGGAGCAGCGTTGGCCGCATCGAGGACATGTGAGGACCGCTGACCGCTCCTTGAATGCTCCGCTCTGACCGAGGCCCCCGTCCTGAGGTGGACACCACGCCCCCCGGCCAACATCTCCTCCCTCATCATCCGGATGCTCCTGCTTGATAGCGGCCGTAACATCCAAGTCGTCCCCGGATGCCACGGAGCGGACGTCCCGCAGCGAAGAGGCTTGGCCGTGTGATTGGACGCCTTCCAGACCCACGGTCAGTGACAGCCCGCCCCGCGCGCCCCCATCTCCCGCAACGGTCTTGGAGAGCGCGGGCGCCTCCTTGTTGGCCAGCTGGGATGAGATCTGGATGCCGTACAAGTTGGACATGCGTACCGGGTCTACAGCAGCGTCTGCCGCGCCATCGCTGCTCTTGCGACACAGCTGGTGGGCGTGGAGGAACTTCATGCCATCCTCCAGCCGCGTCTGCTCCACCGCTTGCTTGGGACAGGTGCCCGTGTACATGACGTGTAAAAGGTAGCTGAACACGTCGGGTTGGATGTCGGTGGGCTGGATCTTGATGCACTCGCTGACACACATGCACACACACAAATGCGCGCATGTTAACTTTAACAATGCTGGACCTTGCAATGTATGCAGACATTGCGCCGGCTGCTGACGTTCCTAACAACGCTAGACGTCGCTATGGTTACTGATTTTGCTAACATTGCTATGGCTACTATTGTTGCTAACAGTGCAAGACTGTTATGACTACTGATGTTGATAACAGTGCAAGATGTTGCTATGGCTACTAATGTTGCTAACAATGCTAGATGTTGCTATAGTTACTGATTTTGCTAACATTGCTATGGCTACTGATGTTGCTTACAGTGCAAGACGTTGCTATGGCTACTGATGTTGCTTACAGTGCAAGACGTTGCTATGGCTACTGATGTTGCTTACAGTGCAAGATGTTGCTATGGCTACTAATGTTGCTAACAGTGCAAGACTGCTATGAGTACTGATGTTGCTAACAGTGCAAGATGTTGCTATGGCTATTGATGTTGCTAACAGTCCAAGATGTTGCTATGGCTACTGATGTTGCTTACAGTGCAAGACATTGGTATGGCTACTGATGTTGCTAACAGTGCAAGAAATTGCTATGGCTACTGATGTTGCTTACAGTGCAAGACTGTTATGACTACTGATGTTGATAACAGTGCAAGATGTTGCTATGGCTACTAATGCTGCTAACAATGCTAGATGTTGCTATGGCTACTGATTTTGCTAACATTTCTATGGCTACTAATGTTGCTAACAGTGCAAGATGTTGCTATGGCTACTGATGTTGCTAACAGTGCAAGACGTTGTTATGGCTACTGATGTTGCTTACAGTGCAAGACGTTGTTATGGCTACTGATGTTGCTAATACTGGTAGATGTTGCTATGGCTACTGATGTTGCTAACAGTGCAAGACGTTGCTATGGCTACTAATGTTGCTAATACTGGTAGATGTTGCTATGGCTACTAATGTTGCTAACAGTGCAAGACGTTGTTATGGCTACTGATGTTGCTTACAGTGCAAGACGTTGCTATGGCTACTAATGTTGCTAATACTGGTAGATGTTGCTATGGCTACTAATGTTGCTAACAGTGCAAGACGTTGTTATGGCTACTGATGTTGCTTACAGTGCAAGACGTTGCTATGGCTACTAATGTTGCTAATACTGGTAGATGTTGCTATGGCTACTGATGTTGCTAACAGTGCAAGACGTTGTTATGGCTACTGATGTTGCTAATAGTGCTAGATTTTGCTAAGGATACAGATGTTGCTATGGCTACTGATGTTGCTAATAGTGCAAGATTTTGCTATGGCTACAGATGTTGCTATGGCTACTGACGTTGCTATGGCTACTGATGTAATTGAGGCGAGAGACCTGCTCTGGTGGATGAAGATCATCTTGAAGTAGTTGGAGAAAGCGGCCAGCACGGCGCGGTGGGCCTTGAAGTAGACGTTTCCGATGGCGACGGTGCAGTCACACAGGAAGCCGAACTCTCGCTGCACGTTGAGCTGCTGCAGCAGGAAGAGGCTGTGAGCCGACACCTCCATCTGATGACGTCACAAAACACATTTGCATGTTGGACACACCTTTCACCAATTAGGACAAACGCACGCGCACACTTCTTTTGCACGCGCAGCGCAGCAACAGCGCTGCGTGGGGGCGCGCGCGCTGCCTCGCGTACACATGCACACGCCTCCGTCACGCGTCTCCGTCATTGTACTGTCCTGCAGCAGCGTGCACGTCGCCATTGAATCGCTCGCGCGCATGCACGGGGGTTCACCAGCAGCCTGTGGCTGATCGATGTGCTGATTGATGTCTTACCGCCAAAAGAGACGAGCGTCGTCAATCAGATGATTGTTTGGGCGCCAAACTGCGTCGAGTCTCGCGATATCTCATGGCTCGGCCGGTCACGTGAGCGCTGTCAGAATAGAGCACGCACACACGCTCACGTTGTCAAGAAAATGTTATGTAGAAATCATCTATATGTGTATTTGATACGCATTCGTGCATATTATGTCTAAATCATGTCAAATATACATTTGATATGATTTATTTCACCATAACATAATTACTTATGTCACTATTAAATCTGTCATATCGTCTCCATTTTCACATTCATTCGGTTAACATTAACAGTAACGTTTATTGTTGTAATTCATGTAAGAAACATTAACAATAACGTTTATGAATTCCCAGAGGCCTTTATTTTGACGGTCACCGGAAGTCCTTTATTTTGTTCATCGTATTCCAGAGGAGGTTTAGACGGAAGTTGTTGCCGCAGCAGTCGTCTTAGAAGAAGAGGAGGAAGAAGAAGAGGTAGAAGTCGGTTAGGAGAAGAGTAGAAGCTTGTTAGGCCAACATTCCCCCGCAGAATATCCGTCCTGCTCAGCCGCGCTTTGGCTCGCCTTGGGCCGACAGCAGCAGCTACGACGCCGGCCTCTGGTCCTCGGGTGAGTCGGTGTGGACGTCCTGCTGGCGGGGCGGGGCGGGGTGGGGTGTTTGCGGGGGACATGTCGCTGTCTGGGCGCCAAAGGAACCGACTACCTTGTTCCTGTTTGTGTTTTCGCAGTAAAGTGTTCCTTCCGGCTCCGGCCTGCCTTGATAACGTGGAGCTCATGCGTGCTTAGACGCTCTCACTCCTACCTCGTTGTGTTCTTGTCAGCTCCGCCACTTCCACCTGGGAGCTAATCAACTCTATCTTTACACTTTCTTTCTTTTTGGAGGCGCAGGCGCAGGGACTTCCGGTGTAGTGGACGCTGCGTACTAGCCTGTTAGCTTGCGTGCTATTTAGCTAGCTAGCGAGCTCCATCTTGGCTCCCCGCTCAGCGCGCGCCCACTGACATGACGTGGCCTCATCCGATTGGATTGATTTCAACCTCGTGGTCTTTCCGGCCATAGAAGCTCAGAGTGGATGCAACACAAACACAAGTGTTACTGGGGTGGGTTCACGTAGTCTCGCTAGAACTAAAGTCAGTGTTTTGATGCGTTTCCACTTGTTTCGTCATGTCCGCGTGCTCGATTGGCCTGCTGTCAAAGAGGTGAAACGTGTGGTGTGCTGTGGTCCTCAGGGCGATGGCGAGGTCGAGTCACAGCGAGCACGTCCTCCGGCAGCTCAACAACCAGCGCGAGTGGGGCTTCCTGTGCGACTGCCTCATCGCCATCGGCGACATCTACTTCCGGGCGCACAAGGCAGTGCTGGCGGCCTGCAGCTCCTACTTCAGGATGATGTTTATCCGCGACCAGCAGGGGGCGGCGCGACTCGACCTCAGCAACATGCAGATCAGCGCAGAGTGCTTCGACCTCATCCTGCAGCTCATGTACCTGGGCCGCATCGTGGCGGGCAGTTACGACTTTGATGACCTCAAAGCGTCTATGGCCTACCTGCAGATGTACTACATCCCAGACTCTCTGGACGACCTCAGGGACATCCACGCCACCAATCCGACCCCATCTTCCTCCGCATCTTCGTCCAGCTCGTCAGCGGGGGCGTCTGGCGGGAAGATGATGTTTGGTGTCCGCATGTATGAGCAGCAGAGGCCCACGCCCGCTAAGGAGCCGGACCGCCTCATGAGAACTGTCAGCGGGTACGAGGGGGGGGCGACGGAGGACGGGCCCAGTGTCCCCATCTTGTCTGCGGATGTAGGAGTGGAGCAACCGTGTGACCTGAGGAAGAGGGCAGCAGGAAAGAGCGGCACCCTCAAGGAACGCCCTCGTTTTGGCCGCACCTTTACCTGCGACGACTGCGGCTTTGTCTTCAGCTGCGAGAAACTTCTGATTGAACACATCCTGACATGCACCAACAGAAAGGCTTTCCAGCCGGGCCACCACCCGTACACGGACGCAGCCGCCGCCAAGGCTGAGAGCTCCACCTCAGACAGCATGGAGGAACACGGAACGCTCTCTGACCTGCTCGTGGATGGCTCAAATGGTGAGGCGAAATCTACCTGCTGTTTTTCGGTCAAGACTGAACCGCATGACAGCCCTGATGCCCATCGCGTCGAAGATGGCGCTCTGGGGTCTGCTGATGTAGCAGAAGCAGCGCAAGGGGTAGATGGCGAGGAGGCCCCCGGCGTCTCCGGTGTGGATGAGCGGTCGTGCGACGCTTCTGAAACATTGGGCCAGTTTTTGGAGGTGAAAGACGAGAATGGCGAGGGCGCCCCCTGCGAGCTGTGCGGGGCGTTGCTGAGCGAGGACGACAAGTCGGCCCACTACTTGTCCAGCCACATGGGCCACATCTGCGCCTGCGGGAGGTGTGGCCAAGTGCTAATCAAAGGCCGCCAGCTGCAGGAGCACGCAGAGCGCTGCGCAGAGTCCCTCGGCGGCGAGTCGGACTCGCACGGCGAGGATGAGGACGAGCCTAATGCGGCGGAAGATGGGGCGGAGCTAGCCTGCCCTCACTGCGGCCTGCCCTTCCACAGTGAGAGCCTGGCGCTGGAACATGCCGTGTCCTGCCGCGACCCCGACCCCTTGCACTCGCCAGGCGGGCCCGACCACCGCCGCAAGCACTTCTGTGCCATCTGTGGCAAAGGCTTCTACCAGCGCTGCCACCTGCGCGAGCACTACACCGTGCACACCAAGGAGAAGCAGTTCACCTGCCAGACCTGCGGCAAGCGCTTCCTGCGCGAGCGCCAGCTGCGGCTGCACACTGACATGCATCGCGGCGTGGCGCGCTACGTCTGCCCCGTGTGCGACCAGGGCACCTTCCTCAAACACGACCACGTCAGGCACATGATCTCGCACCTGGCAGCGGGCGAGACCATCTGCCAGGTGTGCTTCCAGATCTTTCCTGGTGGCGAGCAGCTGGAGGAGCACATGGACGTGCACCTGTACGTGTGCGGCGTGTGTGGACAGAAGTTCCGTCTGCGTAAGGACATGCGCAGTCACTACAACCTAAAGCACGCCAGGAGACTGTAGGACGTCTTCACCTCCATGAACTATGTGCCAAATGATGGGTCACTGTGCTCTCACAGGCGGGGCCAACAGTATTCCAGTTGGGCTTGGAAGGGTTGGCCTGTTAGCATGCTAGGCTACTTGCAGTGATCGTGATGAACAGTCTCATCGGACTTTTATTAAACGTTTCTTTTGTCAACAAGTCTTTTGTTTGCGCTCACGCACTTCGTAGACACTATAAAATGTGTTTGGCTCAGGCGCTGCAGCCTGGTGTCTTACATGGGAAACGGGGGAGGGGCCTGGCTGCGGCACACTTGAACAGCGGTCCGATTGTCAGTCAGGCCAAATATTGGATGAACTTTCATACATGTCCTGCGGTTGGCAGGCGACCGGTCGGCGGTGCACCCCGCCTCTCACACAAAGTCCACAAGCCCATCACTTAGGAAAAGCACCATAGAAAATGTATGGAAGGATGAGTGTTTAATACATAGCAGCATATCATAGCAATAACAGTCATCCTACATCATGTGATGTTGCACATTGCCAGCCGGATTGATCATGTGTCACCAGCAATATACGTGGTTGGTCCTGGTTACGCTTGTGCACATTTGACACAATTGGAAACATGTACAGTAGTGACTTCTAGGACAACCGATAGCGACTTTTCTTACCGAGGAGTGGGCACCAGTGCACCCACTACACGAACAACGTCTTACATGTGACACAGTTGTAAATATTCTTACCACTATCGTTATCATTGGAAGTCTGTTGTGCAACAGCATGTTGATGTGCGGAGTAGCAACCAGTTGGCAACATTAGCGTGTTGCCATTGCGTCAAGTCTTGCCAATTTGCTTATCCTCGTCAGGGTGGTGGGGGGTATGCAGCCAAAGAGGGCGAGAGGCGGGGTACACCTGTGGCTGGTTGCCAGCCAATTGCTGGGCACATATCGACAAACAAATTATCACACTCACGTTCATACCTACGGGCAATTCAGAGTCGCCAATTAACCTAACATGCATGTTTTTGGAATGTGGGAGAACCCGGAGCACGTAAACCCGGGTATTTACCAGTGTTTTTACTGGAGAACTCCACACCGATGCCCAAAGGAGTTTCAAACCCAGATGACCCACCAGGTGGCCTAATGCTTAGCGTGCTGGTCACACAGTCAGGAGATCCCGTTCCAAAAACCTGCATAAATTGTCCATAAGTGTGACTGTTTGATGACCAGTACAGAGTGTACCCCGTCTCTTGCCCAAAGTCAGCTGGGATAGTCTCCATTATACCCTCGCAACCCAGGTGAGGATACGCGGCATAGAAGATGGATGGAAATCACAACCATTTATAGGGAACTTTTAGTTTTTCTAGCAATTTGCTCCATACACCTAAAAACAATGCAACTTTCAATGCAATCAGAAAAGGCAGAGGAGATCCTGGAAGCATTGCTTCATGTGTGGACGTTAGGAAGATGTCTGATTTAGTCTGTGTAGCAAATGTTTGCGAACAAAGGTTTGGGTTTTATGTAAGTAAAAACATATTTCATCATTTGGCCTCCAGTGCTCCTGCCAGCGGGTTCAACAAACTCAGCTGTTCAAACAGCAGCCGAGGTCAGGGGTCACAGGAATTGGTATTAAATAGTGGTGGCGAGCGTTGCTGCGCCACTTGTAGAGATGGCGTCCTCGTGCTACATCGCCGTGCTGCTGTTGTGCTCCGCGGTCGGGCTGCAGGCTCAGACCACAGGTCAGTGCTGCACTGCAGACATCAAGGAACCATGACTTGACACAACTTTTGACCTCATGCCTTCACCTTGTCCCCACAGGGCCCGTGGCGTTCTCCGTGGCCCTGAAAAGCGACGATGACACGTCCGGCGATCACGGACCCTTCAACACGGAAACCACGGTGGTCTTCAAGAGGGTGGTGACCAACTTGGGTAACGGCTACGATGTCAACACAGGTACCATGTCACCTGCAACGCCACCTTCAAGCACAATGACTCCTGCCACTGTGGGGCGCTAGCAATTCTTGCAATGGCATGACCTTTCCCCCCTGCAGGTATCTTCACAGCACCCGTCAAGGGCCTCTACTACGTCACCTTTACCGGCGCCGCAGGGGAGTCAGGGTCAATGAATGCGGCCCTGATAAAGAACGGCGTCAACATGTTCGCCATCTACGACAACAAGCACCAGCACAGCAGCGCCACCAACGGCATGGCGCTGGCACTGGAGGTGGGAGACAAGCTGTCGGTCACCTTGTGGGCCAACCAGAAGATGTTTGACCAGAGCCGACTCAGCACTTTCACTGGCTTCCTTGTCAGCCCCATGTAAACACTGCAAGTCACATGACCTCATCTTCTGCTTGGAAAGCTAATAAAAGTTCACCTTTCATCC
>QODF01000426.1:653019-715863 GCA_024372805.1 Oostethus manadensis | reverse complement strand
TATTACTCTTTTTCTCCAGACAGACATTTAGATACTAATAGTAGATTGTTGTCCTCTCCCAGAGTCTAAGCCAAGCTAATCAATCAAAGGACATTTCTCTCGTTTAGTTGGAACAATGTGACTTTTTCAAGGACTGCTTAAGTCTAACTCAGAGCTCAGACACAAAGTTCCAAAAGTTAATAGAAAGTGGAGTGCAGACTTGGTGCTGGCGGCTTTTTTTCCACCCAGAAAAATCTTTCCAGGGTACAAGAAAAACGACAGCAGAGCGACTGAGCCGGTCTCAGCGCAGTAATAATTAGGATATCAATAATAAATGTGGATTTCCACTTCCAGAAAGGAAGAAAGTAGAATTAGCCGCAGGATTTTTCCCGCTTTCTGGTTCTTGTTATTCGGATGCATAGTGTTGATTTGGATGGCATTTTGTCAATACTTGGCAGCCCAAGTCCATTTGGACAAATCCTGCAGCTTCCCAAGTGCTTTTTAAAGTGTCATCCAAGTCATGGTCTTTGTGGCCACCGGGAAAATACTTTTTCTAAAAACGCAGTTTCAATTCTAGAAAAAATCATTTGTAATTGTAAAGGTGTGTTTTTTCTATATGATTTTTTTTTTGGTTTAAAATTCAATTTTTTATGTAATATTATTAATGTTAAAAAAGTTTTATCATATATAACCACAATTCCGTTTTATAAAAATTACGACTTACTTTTCAGTCCTTTTTCATTGCTTTTAAAATTTTGTCTTTTTACATGTGATTTTTTCACTCTCTGGTGAAATTACTACTTTGTTTTTGCATAAAATTCTTAATTTTATTATCAAATATTGAGTGAGTATGCATTCATATCAGTGGTGAACATATAAAGTGCATATTTATACATAAATATACATTTATAAATACATTTTATCCATTTTTTTTGTTATTTTCTAAAAAAAAAAATCCCTTTTTTTTCTTAAAATGTACTTTTGCAAAATCACTTACTCTAATAAATCTTTTGACATTTTCCCCTCTTTCTTTGTCATGTATGTTTTTATGTACTTAATTTTAGAACTCAATTTTTGTAAAATTATTACTATATAGTATATATTATTACTAGGTTAATATAAATACTCTATCACTATATTATTACTGTATAGTCTACTACCTTGTCAAAGCCTCTTCTCGCTGCAAAACATAGTAGTCCTAAAATAATAACATTATCTGAAACATGGCTCACTAAGAACATCGCAGACGCTGATATCAAACTTTTAATAGATACTTATTTTGAATAAATTAAATTGAGCAATATTTTTGTCATCTTATAAATGCAACTAACATAAATAAAGAAATAAGTAAAGAGATCAATATAAAAACAAAACTACCTTAAAAAATTATTTAAAAAATTAAAATTCTAATGACTTCAATAAAAGTGTAGAAATAGTCCAAATAAATAAAAATGACTTAAATAAAAGTGGAAAAAAATACTTCAATAAAAGTGGAATAATAAAAAATAAAAATTACTTAAATAAGAGTGGTAATAAACAACAAATAAATAAAAATACAAATGACTTCAATAAGAGTGTAAAACATAATGAAAGTAGTAAAAATAGTAGTAAATAATAGTAAATAGTATATAATAGTAAATATAAACATAGTATATATTATTACTATAAATACTATATTATTACTACATAGTCCACTACCTTGTCAAAGCCTCTTCTCGCTGCAAAACATAGTAGTCCTAAAATAATAACATTATCTGAAACATGGCTCAGTAAGGACATCGCAGACGCTGATATCAAACTTGATAACTACATCTTCTATGGCTCAGATAGAGGCTCTAGAGGTGGTGGGGTTTCTACCTATGCTTCTACAGAACTGAAATCCCACGTAATTATTCCAAATGTGAAACCTTTACATTTTGAGAGCTTGTTTGTTAAGATCACTTTTCATAAAAATAAACAGTTAATTATTGGAAATATTTATAGACCTCCTACAGCCCCAAAAGATGCATCTGTAAAGAACATTATTTCTACTCTTTCTTCACTAGGAAGTTCTAGAGAATTTATCCTGTTAGGGGACTTCAATTTGAACTGGAAGGATCCTTCCTCTTTAACTGAACGTAATATGCTCAATGGTGCTAATTTGACTCAACTCATTAAAGAACCTACCCGAGTTACTCAAAACTCGCAATCTCTTCCCGACTGGATTCTAGTCTCCCACCCTAATAGAATAAGTGAATCGGGTGTTCTTTCAGACTCTTTCAGTGACCACTCTATTGTATACTGCATCTGGAAAATGTTTACACCACGCCTGGGAGAACGGTGAGCTTATTAGTCTGTATAAATATAGACATCGAGCGTGGGACAAATATAGACACTCTAGGCTTGCATTAGGGTCACGGGGATGCTGGAGCCTATCCCAGCAGACTTTGGGCGAGAGGCGGGGTACACCCTGGACTGGTGGCCAGTCAATCGCAGGGCACATATAGACAAACAAACATTCACACTCACATTCATACCGATGGACAATTTAGAGTCACCAATTAACCTAACATGCATGTTTTTGGAATGTGGGAGGAAACCGGAGTACCCGGAGAAAACCCACACACGCACGGGGAGAACATGCAAACTCCACACAGAGATGCCCAACGGAGATTTGAACCCAGGTCTTCCAGATCTCCTGACTGTGTGGCCAATGTGCTAACCACTCAGCCACCGTGCGGCCACCCTATATAGTTTTGGAAGCAAATTTGCTTGGTAAATCTGGGAGTTATAATAATAATATGACTATCAATAATGACATTTCTAATGATCCTGCTACGATTTGTAGTGCTTTTAGTTTGCTCTTCTCCCAGTCACCTCAGATCTCGTCTCCGATGCCTCATCCCTCCTCCAGGCTCCCGAACTCTCAAGCCTCTAATAGTTCGTTTTCATTTACAACAATCAATGCAGTTGATGTTCAACTGGTCTTTAGTAAGCTTTCGGCCAGTAGTGGTCCTGGCCCCGACGGCCTTGAGGGTAAGTACATCAAAATGGTTTCACATGTTCTTTCACCGCCATTAGCTGCACTTTTTACCATGTCCTTAAGCACCCGTACCTCTGGCCTGGAAATGCACCAAAGTGATCATCTTTCACATTATAATCCGTTATCTCAATGCCAGTCAGGATTCTGGAAAGGTTTTTCTACCACTACAAGACTTTTCAAATTCGCTAATGATATCTTTTTCAATTGGGATAATATTGGGATGCAGTGGTGCTATTTTCATGGACTTAACTAAAGCCTTTGACCTGGTTGACCATTATCTGCTTTTAGATCAACTGTATTCTGTTGGTCTCAGTAGACCTGCTCTTCTTTGGTTTATTTCCTATTTTCATTGTCGCCGCCAGTGTGTGTCTTATAGGGGCAGTAAATCAATTTTTATAGGCATAGACAGAGGCATTCCTCAAGGTTCCTCTTTAAGACCACTATTTTTTTCTATTTTTATTAATGATCTGCCACTTTCTTGCACTGATTGTGATATTCGCCTGTATGCAGATGGTACTGTTATATATTGTTCCAATCGAAAAATGTCTCTGACATCACTTATTCTTTGCAACAGGACTTTGACTCAGTGCAGCGGTGGTTCTTATCCAATAAGCTTCTCATTAATAAAACTACATCACATTCAATGTTATTTCAAAAAAAAGGTAAGTCTGGCTCTAACACCAAAATGGAATTTCTTTTTTAGATAAATCCCCCCTTGAGTCTGTTGAGACATTTAAATATCTGGGCGATTGGCTTGATTCTGACTTGTCGTTTCAAACCCATGTCACTTCCATTACAAATAAACTAATTTACCGTTTAAAAATATTATACCAATCAATCAATTGTTTTCATCTCCAAGTTAGAAAGAAAATTGTCTCTCAATTGCTACTTGCCAGTTTAGATTATGCAGATATTCAAAACGCCACAGCGTCTTGTCTTCACCCACTTCATGTTGTTTACAATAGTCCATGCCGGTTCGTTCTGCGCTGCCCTTATGGAACACGCCACTGATGTATGAACATCTGTCGTGGCTCAAACTTTCCGACAGAAGGAAAAATCACTGGCTTCAGTTTATGTTTAAATGTATTAATCTGGATTATCCTCCATATCTTGAACAATATCTTATACCTTACAGTACTTTCTCTAATTTGCGCCACACAGATAATTTATTCTTTACCGTTCCCAGAGTCAAAAAAGAGCTTGGTAAATTTGCGTTTCAGTTTAGAGCCCCTCCTGACTGGAATGTCCTCCCCGCCACCCTAAGATCTATATCCTCTTTTTATATGTTCCGTATTGCTCTCCTGTGTCACTTAAGAAATGTCTGTCTTTGTTTTTGATTTTCGATACTGTAATTGATTTTTGTTTGGGGTGAGGCTTTGAGAGCTGGTGTGTGTGTGTGTTTGGATTTTTTTTTTTTTACATAATGTTGTGTATTATGTTTATCATGGCACTGCTGTCTGCGGCCAAATTGTTCAACTGGAGGACCCCCTTGAAAACATGTTGCTGCATCTCAAGGGGCTAGTCCTCTTTAAAACGTGAAAAAAGGAAAAATAAATCAAACTTTCAGTTAATCGACTTGCAAGACCACGCCATCTGTTGGATTCATCACTACTGCACTCTGGCGCGTGCAGATGGCGCCACCAAACCACTTTCTTTTTAAGCTACCAATAAAAAAACATCATTCTTTATCATTTAAAAGCAAAGAAAAGCACAAAGAAGCACAAATACTCAGCTTTTTATTTAATAGTACCACTTTTTCTTTCCGGTTATATTTATTATTTTCTTGTTAAATCATTTATTTTTGGTGAAATAGCAGACCTTTGCTCCCGGACAATCTCTACATTGTCATATTAGGATACTTTTTCTTGTAAAATTCAAACTTCCCCTAATAGAATTACCACCTTTTGCTGGAATTTGTGTTATTTAGATATATTTATATTTGGTTACAAGCACCTCTTAAATCAGGGGTGTCCAAAGTGCAGGCCCGTGGCACATTCTAAAATATAACTTAACAAAAAAACAATGCAAAAAAAACAAGAAAAAAAAGTCAAAATACAGTGGTAACCCGGGATACAAAAATAATTTGTTCCGAAAGGCCTTATGTAAGACGAACATTTAACATGTAAAATGGCTAATTCGTTCCACTGAACCGGAAGAGCCCTCATACCACTGAAAAAACACTTTTCTGCACATTTAATACTGTATAAATAATGAGTATTGTAATACAAATGTAAAGTAATAATAAAACCTGAAATAGAATGTATATTGAGTTCAAATTCTAAAAGCTTCTTACCTTTGATACACAGCAATTGCAGTACAGTACAGCAGGTGCGCTGGCAGCGATAAACCAATCAGAGAACATTACGTAAGTACAGTACAGTACAGTACAGTACGTACACTTACCTCCGCCATGCCCCCAGTAGGTGTACTACCGGTATGCTGCAAAACAACATTTTTGCCATGTACCGGGAGAGTTACGCCACCATATGTGAATTGGTTATGGATGCATGGTATCTGCTTTGACTCCGAGCATTCGCGAAAGCCGGCATCATTGCTGAACAGTCGACTGACCTGGAGACTGATGGGCAACAATGATGACAGGGAAGCCAGCTTGTTTGATGTCAAAATTGCCCAGCTATTCAATTCAGATGCAGAAGATGAGGACTTCAGTGGATTTGTGGGAAAAGAGTGATTCAAAATACACTGAGTGTATTGTTAAATAGTAGAATGAAGTTCAACTAAACTCACTGTTTTGCTTCCGTTGCCTTTTTTTGTAGGCCGCATGTTGTAGCATGCGCCTTATGGGTGTGGAAAATAAGGTAAATCAGAAAAATTCTGAAAAAACAAAGTTTTGGCAAGATCGACAACCTTTTGTAAAGTGAACAAATTTTTGTAACCCGAAACAAAAACAAATCAGAAAGTCTTTTTGTATTCCAAAGGTTTCGTATCCCGGGGTTCCACTGTATTAAGGGAAATAAGTTTTAATCTAATGAGAAAACAGTCCTAATTTCACAAGAAAAAAGTAATAATATGAGGAAAAAGTGTAATTTTTGTTGCATAAAGCTGAAATATATGTTTTTTTCCATTGTAATATTGTGAGAAACAGACCAAGAGAGACCAAGTTCAAACTATAAAAAAAAAGTCACAGTTTTACAATAAATGTTATAGACAAAAATCATGTGGAACGTAATGGTCGGCTGGTGGAAAAAGCCTTAAATGTCGATTTTGTTCTTGTGTGTTGCAGTTCCACCCCTCAGTGCCATCCATCAACATCATTGAAGTGTGACGAGAAGAACACAGATGGAGTTGGATGCTCACCAGCCACAATATTAGGTACACCTGCACAAGCTTGCCGGAGCCAAAAAAACAATAAGAAAATACATTAAAATAATACTGGCTTATTCGTGTGGTTGGAGCGTTACTACGTCTGCAAAGGCACAGTTTTTGAAAGAGCTCTTGAGCTGGATCTCACTTAGATGATTTAGGTGTACCCAACGTTGTCCCTTCAGAGTAGGGGTGTCCAAACTTTTCAAAGGTTTTGTGGGCCCGCTTTTGTATTTTTAGGTATTTTTTCCTTTTGTAAAAAGGTTGAAAAAAAAACTTTTTTCTGTACATTGCTCAATTTTTTGTATTGTGTTGTTTTGTTTTTTATTTAAATTAGATTTCCACAACGAAAAAAAAAACTTTGGACACCCTTGTTCTAGAGCAGGGGTTCTAAAATGGTCTCAACCTGGGATTTCCCGATGGTCATTAAGTACGACCCACTTTTATTTAAGTAATTTTTCCCTTTTTATTGCAGGGCATATGTTCCCAAAATTGCCCGCAATAAGTGAACTCCGCAAAGTAGCCAGTCCACAAAAGGTGAATCGCAATGTCGAGAGGGAACACTGCACTTGTGTACTGTACAATTGTTATTATTTTTTGTACTTTGAAATAATCTGAATTTTTTAATTTTTTTCCCATTGACTAATTTTTTATTTGTATTTATTTTTATTATACTTCAAGTAATTATCCTTCCGTCATCCATTTTCTGTGCCGCTTATCCTCATTAGGGTCGCGGGTATGCTGGAGCCTATCCCAGCTGGCTTTGGGCAGGAGGCGGGGTACACCCTGAACTGGTCGCCAGCCAATCGCAGGGCACATATAGACAAACAAAGACAAACAAACATTCACACTTATGGACAATTTAGAGTCGCCAATTAACCTAACATGCATGTTTTTGGAATGTGGGAGGAAACCGGAGTACCCGGAGAAAACCCACACACGCACGGGGAGAACATGCAAACTCCACACAGAGATGCCCAACGGAGATTCGAACCCTGAACCTCCTGGCTGTGAGACCAACGTGCTACCCAGTCATCCACCGTGCGGCCCCCTTCAAGTAATTAGTATTTTTTTAAATTGATTTTACACTTTATTTTTATTAATTTTTTTTACACTTTCATTGTTTTTTTATTTTGTATTATTTGTTTACACGTTTATGTCATTCGTAATCTTTTTTACATTTTAAGTAATTTTTATTTTCATTAATTTGTATTTTTTGTTTACACTTTTACATAAATTATTTTTTTTACTTTTAAGTATTTTTTTTAATTTTACACTTTTGACTCATTTTTATTTTTACTATACTTAAAGGAATTTGTATTTTTAAGTTATTGTTTAAATTAATTTTAATAGTTTGTTTTACACTTGTCATTTTTTTTTTGCACAAGAATTTAATGAACTTCAATTGTTACTATTTTTCACTTTTATTTAATACATTTTTATACTTATTTATGTGTTTTGTTGTTTAAAATTGCTATCTTAACAGTAATAATTACATTTCCAAAGTGCATTTTAGAGGAATTTCTCAAGGCATTTTGTCAAGGTAGAAAGGGAGAGCATGATGACTGCATGCATAGAAATAAAGTAAAATTAAATCTCAAAAATACCACAAAAATCAGATCACTAAGAACAGTGCAATGAGCATATACCAAGGAAGAAGAAGACGAAAATATTGCTTAAATCGACTTCAGAACTCAGACATGAGTTGCACATTTTTTACTTGCCCCCCACGCCTCCTCGAGAATGCATCCGCGACGCACCAGTTGGGAACCACTGTTCTAGAGGGACATGTTGCTGTGACGGAAGTGCTTTAGGACAGTGTGCATGCAGAGGGGAGGAAGGCAACACAAAAAATAAACAGACGCAAACATCTACTGTAGACGACTAGACGAGCAAAAAAAAAGACCACAACGCCGTCCCTGGGAGGCCATGGGTGTAAATAAGCTTTGTATTTTTGATATTGGCAGATGCCCTTTAGACAAAGTGGAACATTTATGGAACAGAACACCTAAGCACTCCTGTGTTGTACATTATTTATTACTGTGTGTGGATGTTAAAGAGAGAAAATAGGATATTATTATTATTATCATCTCTGTACATATTACTTCACTCGGTAGACATGCATGCCGGTGGCGTAGTAAGCAGGAGGCCACACATGTAAACATTACAATGTAAACAGTTGTATGCAGCGGGTGACTTTTTGAAACCCGCCCCCACATTGGAATTAGTCCGCGAGTGTCTCGGGTACAACAGGTCCTGTTCTCCCACTTGTCTCGCGGTCTGTAACCACGGCAACGTGCCGCTCATACGCCGCAGTCCCATGCATGCCGCACAAGACGCCTGTTTAGGCAACAGGCGGCATCAGGTCCCGATGAGCTCGGACGTGGTCATGGCTGCTTGTGATGTACTGTAACACAGCATGCCGCGTGATTCGCAACCTATCGACGTTTCGTGGCGGTTAATGACGAATTTAAATTGCACGAGACAACGGCGATGTATTAACCCTGAAACACTCTCAAATCCTGATGCCCTTCTTTATGGAGATTTTGTTTTGAATTGTTTCAAGTAATTCTATTCATGTGTGTCTTTTTTAGGCATTTAAATACATCTATGGGTGTTTCTTTAAAACAAATAGATAAAAACACTAATTACAAGATTAGGGAATGAATACATTTACGGAATTGATGGGAAGAGACCTGACAGTGACAAGGAAATTTCAGCAAAGGAGTCCTTATTTATGGAATATTTTAGCAGTTACAGCATAGAAAACCTGTTTACCACCCTCTAAATACAGATTTAGAACAGCATTAGAGCCCTCTAGATATGACCCTAGACACCCCTATAGTCACCTTTACACTAGTTCCCCTCTATAGTAGACATATTCAGAGAAATCAAGGCATTTCAGACATAAATAAGGCGCATTCGCATGTGTGTTGCTTTGTTCCTGTGCTAGGGGAACTGGAGCTGTGGGGTTCAGAGTTTTTTGGGGTTACAGCAATTAGGGATTATTGTGCCCGCTGTGAGATCATTTAAACTTGCAATAAAAGCCTGTTGTTCCTGCCATCAAGTCTGGTGCTTGTGTGTCTACAGTAGCATTACTGACACCTAGCGACAGGTGTAGAACACTACATATCATCACGTGTCTTCTGAATGCCCTTTAACCGTATTTTACTTCATTTTGTCATTTAGAATGCCTAATGTAGGCAAAAATACGTACCATTGCATTTTTTTTTAGTTAATAAAAGGTCATATTTCACCATAAAACGGTATGATTTATGATTCCCCCTCTCTTAATAGTCAAACCTTCCATATAAAAAGGTGAATTTTGTGTTCAGTTGTGTTGTCACTGACTTCTATTTCAATTTGTTTGATGATCCGAAACATTTAAGTGTGACAAACATGCAAAAAAAAAAAAAAAGAAAAGAAATCAGGAACACTTTTTCCCAGCGGATTCATTGTACAAACTCATTTATTGTGCATAAATATGTAAGAATTCAAATAGCACAAACGTCAACCGCGGCGCTTGCATAGGTAGAAAACAAACAGATATGAAAGTGTCCATGTAGATAATCATTTCAATACAAGTCAAACTGAAAACAGACAAAAGAGGACGTGGAGGGACACAACAATGTGGAGCGGCCACTTGTGTACACTATAAGTCTGCTTCTTAATACCACCCCTCTGGTCTCGCTTCCTTTTCCCTTACCGACTCCTTTTCGCCTTTGATTGTTGTGCCTGTGGGACGTTCCTGCAGGTGTTGGGAGTTCATTTGGGGTTCCTAATAATCAAGACTGACACCACATATTGGTTCCAGTTAGCGTTTGTCTCCAAGTGGACCTCCTCAGAGCTGCATTGTAATAGAAGGGCCTGGAAGGACAGAAAAGAGGATGAAGGATAACATTCCCGTCCTTTTGCTTAAATATGTTGTATGTGGTTTGTAGGTACAAAAATACATTGGCCCATTTTTCAAAGTCAATGGTAAACTGGCAAAAGTGACATTCATAGTTTGGGGCGCTCTAGCTGTTCAGTCTCATTTTCGGAAGTGACGCCATCGGAGGACTACCACTCCGCCACACCAACATGGCGGCGTATGAGACGGAGGATGTTGGCAGCAGTTGTAGCCAAGATTTTTGTCAATAGCTTTGGAGGAGAAAAGACGGGATAAGCATTTGGAGATGAAACAGAGAACTTGCAGAACACAGACCTAAGCCTTAAGACGGGGAGATGAAGACTGGCGGCCTTCAAAACACAGAATGGTAAGTGGAAATGACTCTTGAGTTAATTATCCTTCAGTTATTGTTTTCTTAATGAGCGTAAAGTGGCCGCCGCCCCCACCCGCCCACAGTAAACATACATATGACTGTGAAAAGATGCTTATATAACATGTACTGTATGCTTTACAGCCTTATCGTTACGATGGAATAGTTTTTAGAAGACATTGTGGAAACAAAACATGACTCTATTCTGTGGCAACATTCCTCTTGTCTTTTTTCCTGTGTACCGGCAGAATAGCATCCTTTTTCAAAATGCGCTGATACCATACTATGAACCCAAATCCTTCCTGTAAAGGCATTCCTTCACAGCAACGATCAGTGAAATGATCACTGCAAAGAAAATAACTCAACGTGTCACTGGTGGCATTTGCTTTGTCCAGTTTTGTCTCAAACCTTCTTCTTTTGGAAACGAGTGCAACAGTATCACTCAGACGCTGTTAACATCCAGCAGCAACACAACCTTTTGGCAGGACTACTATTTTGATGAAAAATATACTGAACCAAGTACACCATCTACCTCGAGAAGCGTTTGTTTACTCTGCTTTAGGCGTCGCCCTGATGGAATGAGACTGAACAGCGAGCTATAAGTGTCGTTTTTGTGAATTTAGCGTTTGCTCTGAAAAATGGAACAATGTAGAACATGATTACAAACAATAAATAAACATATTTAAGCAAAGTTGATGAATCATGTCAGGGACCCTTTAATGTATTGCTACATCTACAGGGTGACACAGTATAGTATGTACTCACAAGCCACTTTATTAGGCACCCTGAACAATGTCATCTAATCCAAAGAGATGTAACACACTGCATTATGCAACATTTTGGTGGCTAAATATGAGAAAAATACTACTTGGTATAATGCAGGCTTATCTAACATTATGGCCGGACATGCCAAGCTCACTATAAAATAAAATAAGCATAAAATAAACTTACCAGTGCATGATTCTTCCACATCCATGCCACTACACAAAACAGAGGCAGAAAAGCACCACTTTTACATACGGTAATAATAATAACACTACTACTAATAGTAATGCAAAAATACAGGAAATGATAATGCGCTATCACTTAAAAATCCATCCAAGAAACAATATTATACAATTTCCGTGGGTTCTTACAGCTGTGTTTATATATTATATAATTATAATGTGTATATATATGACTTTAATTTTACAGTGAACCACATAGCTGTTGGCACACACCATTTGTTGCACTTAAGCCCAGCGTCTCTGAAGTGCTGCGAAATGAAAATGTCAGCGTGACAAAAGAGCACCGTAATCCCAGCCCTGTAACAAAGGGAAGCTGCTGCGCTTTGGAGGAGATCACAGAATGCTAAAGGAGTGTTGCTAATTAAAACCCCAATCTGAAGTTCTTTCACAGGATAAACATGATAGCATCGGGCTTGAAGGTTACCTTGAGAATGTATCGTCCGCTCTGTCATCCACATCCTGTTGAGATAGAAAGCAGCGTATCAAATCAATACAGGCATTCATTAAGGCCTTTTTTGAATCGCACAAACTCCCAATGAATGAAATGTTGCATAGTTGATTTTTTTCCTAATTCATTTTATCCTTATGTATTAACATTTGCACCTGAAAAGGTTTGGCTCTGAGTGTAAATAATTTCTGTCACAAATCAAAAGGCTGTTCATCATTGAAAGCAAAGGGAAAAACCTGTGACTGCAGTGCCACCTAGTGGTGAACGCTATCCCCTGCACTGGACGAGTAAACAGATGAGTACCCGAGAGTCAGTAAAAAAAACAACTCGAAGACTCGGACATCTCTTTTGCGCCTTGCCCACTCGCATATCTGAAGGCACAACTGAGAAAAAACTAAAACTATCAAATAAAGTAACATAAACATATTTTATGAAAAATATTTTATTTTTAAAAATCCATTATAGTTTGCATTTTTTCTAAATTAAAATGAACATCCAAATCATATACACTTGTCCCTCGTTTATCGCGGTTAACAGATTAGTGAATTTCCACAAAGTAGGATTCAATATTAATCCTTTTCTGGTTCATGACACAGAAAACCTGTTCATCCACCCGTCCGTTATTTTATGCCGCTTATCCTCATTAGGGTCGCGGGTATGCTGGAGCCTATCCCAGCTGACTTTGGGCGAGAGGCGGGGTACACCCTGGACTGGTCGCCAGCCAGCCGCAAGGCAGACAAACAACCATTCTCAGACACATTCACACCTATGGACAATTTTAGTCGCCAATTAACCTAACATGCAAACTCCACACAGAGATGCCCAACCGAGACTCGAACCCAGATCTCCCGACTGTGAGGCCAACATGCTACCCACTCATCCATCGTGCGGCCGAAAACCTGTTTATGATCTTCTAAATATGTTTTAACATTTTTAGAGCCCTCTAGACATGAAATAACACCCCTATAGTCACATTTACATTTGTATTACCAAATAGAGTACATATAAATCAGATAAAATAAGACATATTAGACAAAGTACAAAATCAAGGTGCGCTTGACCTACCCAGGAGTCATGTTTCATTGGTCGCCTTCTAGCCGGGTTGCTACGGGGCGCGGGGGAGCTGATGGAGGTGGACAAAAACGGATGATGGAGCTTCTCGTCCGTTCCCACGGACGAGCACGCCTTTGGGTCTGAGGAAGCAGGTAGAATAAAACACAGGGAAATATTCACGCAAGGAAACAATAGCTTCCTCTGGTGGTAATGGTGGAATATTAGGACATTGATGACGTTACCTGCTGCAACACACTGACTGTCTGTTGTCTCACAGTGTCCCGTATTGGTGGTTGCGCATAAACAACATGTGCTTCTTGCCTTCTTGTTTTTGTCTATAAAAACCAAGAAAGAGGATCAAATCAAAGAGCAAAAAAGATAGAGGAGTAGGTAGATGTAGGCATATCACTCACCTTCCTGAGACATCTCCCAAAGATCCAGGGCTACTTTAAAGGCCTGTGCGACTGTCAAAGTCACAGCCTGAGCCTGAAATCCCAACAGTGTTGACATTAATTACATGATCTACACTAAATCTCCATTTACTGTCAAAGCGTCTTGGGCCACCATTAAATCAGTGCACTTTTTTTGTTTTTTGTTTTTAATTAAAATACAGTAAGGCCTCAATAACTTAATAAAATAATGTCATTTCTACATAAAATCAATACTTCTTATTGACTTTCAGACTTCATTATATTGTGGGTTTTTTGTCCAAATATTACACATTTCTTCAACCTTTATAAAGACTTTATGCTTGCAAATGTATTATTTTTTTTATAAAATTATATATTTTTTCTCACAGTATTCAAATGTTTTTCTTAAATTTTTCTAGAAATATTATGACTTTTTGCTTGCAAATATATAATTTTTTCTTTATACATATCTTCCTCAGTATTCAGATGTTTTTCTTGCCTATTTAAAGAGATATTATGATTTTATGCTTGTAAAAAAAATTTTTTTCATAAAATTATGATTTTTCTTCTCAGTAACATTTTATAGTTTTTATATTATAAAATAATTGTAAAATGACTCGTATTTTCTCATAGGATTACATTTGATCCCCCATATTCCGTCTTCCTCAACTTTGTATTTTTTTACTTTTTTAATTTTTCACATTCTTTTTTTTCTTATAATATTGTAACAAAAACATATTTCTTCTTCAGGTGCAGCTCTTGCATTCGATTTCATTAGACTTTGCAGGTGTACCCGCTAACTACCACAAGGTGTCGCCAGACTTCGAATTCCAATAACACTTAAAGGTATGTGCTGTGCAGTAAAGTATAACACGCTGACCTTGTGATATCCTCATGCCTAGAAGCTTGTTCCTTCAAATGTCAAGCTCAATAAAGTCATAAAGAGGATAGAAAAAGTGAGGTGGGGGTACTTACAATCTTCTTCTTTTGGCAGAGGAACGCGTGACACTCCAGGGTTTCGTTGAACTGACTCTGAGAGACATATGCAAACACTTTGTCTTGACTTTTATCTGCTGTGCAGTATGAGATTCTGGAAAATACGAAAATAAAATAAAGACAGTCAATGCAGCAACACCAGATATCGATACTGATGGTGGTTTTATTGACCCAAAAAACCTGTGTTACGTTTTTATTACAATATCATTGTTGTTTATCAAACTTTTATTGTAGTGCTTACTATCATTTTTCAGTATATATGTTATATATAAAATAATTATGAAAATATTATTATTATTAATATATTATAACTAAATAATATAGATATAATAACAATAATCCTTATTCATAAGCATTATTATTATCATTATTATTAAATAATGTCGAATCTCAGTTGGGCATCTCTGTGTGGAGTTTGCATGTTCTCCCCGTGCGTGCGTGGGTATTCTCAGGGTACTCTGGTTTCCTCCCACATTCCAAAATCATGCATGTTAGGTTATTTGGCGACTCTAAATTGTCCCTTAGTGTAAATGTGAGTGTGAATGTTTGTTTGTCTGCCCTGCGATTGACTGGCGACCAGGCCAAGGTGTACCCCGCCTCCCGCCCGAAGTCAGCTGGGATAGGCTCCAGCATACCCGCGACCCTAATGAGGATAAGCGGCATAGAAAATGAATGGATGGATTATATCATCTGACTCGTCAGACTCGCCTCCCTGGGAAAGTCTACTCCAGGGTGCTGGAGAGAAGGGCGCAACCTCGAACCTCGGTTACAGGAGCTGCAATGTGGTTTTCGTCCCGGTCGCGGAACACTGGACCAGCTCTACACCCTTGCAAGGGTACTGGAGGGTATGTGGGAGTTTGCCCAACCGGTCTACATGTGCTTTGTAGACCTGGAAAAGGCATTCGACCGTGTCCCTCGTGGTGTCCTGTGGGGGGTGCTCCGGGAGTACGGGATTGATGGTCCGCTTCTACGTGCCATTCGGTCCTTGTACAATCGAAGCAGGAGCCTGGTTCGCATTGCCAGCAGTAAGTCGAGCTTGTTTCCGGTGAACGTTGGCCTCCGCCAAGGCTGCCCTTTGTCACCGATTCTGTTCATAATCTTCATGGACAGAATTTCTAGGCGCAGTCAAGGTGTTGAGGGAGTCCAGCTTGGTGACCTTAGGATCTCGTCTCTGCTATTTGCAGACGATGTGGTCCTTATGGCCTCATCAGGCTGTGACCTTCAGCGTTTACTGGAGCGGTTTGCAGCTGAGTGTGAAGCTTCTGGGATGAGACTCAGCACCTCCAAATCCGAGGCCATGGTTCTCAGTCGGAAACGGGTGGACTGTACCCTCCGGGTTGGGAGTGAGGTCTTGCCTCAGGTGGAGGAGTTCAAGTATCTCGGGTTCTTGTTCACGAGTGAGGGAAGGTTGGAGCGTGAGATCGACAGACGGATCGGTGCAGCATCTGCAGTAATGCGGTCGCTGTACCGGACCGTCGTGGTGAAGAGAGAGCTGAGCCGGAAGGCAAAGCTCTCTGTTTACCGATCGATCTACGTTCCCACCCTCACCTATGGTCATGAGTTATGGGTCATGACCGAAAGAATGAGATCGCGGATACAAGCGGCGGAAATGAGTTTCCTTCGTAGGGTGGCTGGACTCACCCTAAGAGATAGGGTGAGGAGCTCGGCCATCCGGGAGGAGCTCAGAGTAGAGCAGCTGCTCCTTCACATTGAGAGGAGCCAGTTGAGGTGGCTCGGGCATCTCATCCGGATGCCTCCCGGGCGCCTCCCTGGTGAGGTGTTTCGGGCATGCCCAGCCGGGAGAAGGCCCCCGGGAAGACCTAGGACACGCTGGAGGGACTATGTCTCACAGCTGGCCTGGGAACGCCTTGGTGTCCTCCTGGTGGAGCTGAAAGAGATCGCCAGGGACTGGGAAGTCTGGACTTCCCTACTGAAACTGCTGCCCCCGCGACCCGGACCCGGATAAACGGAAGAAAATGGAACATATATACATATATGTATGTATGTATGTATACATACATACATATATACATACATATGTATGTATGTATACATACATACATGGGATGGACATATATATAATATATATATATACACACACACACACATATATATACACACACACACATGAATTTATTACATTAAAAAACAAAATACTAACTATTTTAATATATTAATATTTTAAAATATTTGTACACTTATACTGAATAGTAAGAATAGTAAAATAATAAACATAATTAAGTACGAGGATGTTATCATTTTTACTTTTTTTTTCTTTTACTCATAAACATGTTTCAATGATTTTGATGGCAACAGTCCTGTGAGAACATAGTGAAAAGTATTTTACGGTTCACTTTTTTTCCACACATTTGAGAATGTTGCGATAGTCATCATGGCGACAGCTTATTACAAAACAGCTCGAAATTCAGACGAGAAAAGCGGAACATCAGCATCCCATAATTGCCATAATATTAGAGGCACCCCTCAGAATGCTAGGCTATATGAGCCTAATACTGTAACACTTGCAATGAGCTCCCATGACCTTGATGCGTTTATAGAATTATAATTACATGCAGCACAAAGTGTGCAACCAATTTATGAATGTCTTGAGGCCAGTATGTCGGGAAAAGGAGAACTGATAACTGTCACATCGTCGTCCTCTGACATTTGTGAGCAACGGCTGCCCTCGTATAGTTATGAACTAAGTACTGTGTCAAGTGTGCAGCAGACGCTCATTTTGCAGCCTCACTTCAAAGCAAGGGCACTAAATGTGGAATAAAGGAGCAACAATAACAAGCATGCAATAAGCAGTATTCTTAGCTTGTTTTTGCGGCATTGATGATGTGTGACCCACATTCTAGCAATGCCCAGGACACCCAAAGCGCCATAACTTATAACGTTATGGCCTTAATTGCAAGGAGAAAGTTGAAACAGAAGCCCTATTTTTTTTTTTTTTTAAGATTGGATGACATGTCTGTATATTCAAAAGAATGAGCCGTGTGGGAATGATACAGTATATATTATTTACTAGAGTGAATATTGTTAAGCGTCTTCCGCTATTTAGGAGTTAGGAGCATTTGGATTTCAACCATACCACGCAAGGGCGGATATTATGGAGAAAATTCAAAAATTGACAGCGAGCAGTCAGCTTGCGCTCACGTTTGATCAGCGTGCTGTCATCACAGTGGAGGAATAGCAATACAAAGCCTCAGCTTCAAAGGAAGCTTTCTCCGTGTGAAAATACGCTGAACAAAAGCTGGCTTCCGGATAACTCAAATGCACACGTACGGCTTTAGTAAGTCCTCGGACCGCCATTTATTCATGCTATTCGCGAGTCACAGCCAGGGTCTCAATCCGTCCTGCGCCTGACAACCTCCAATTTTTCCGGTGACAATAAATCAGCAATGCATCAGACAAAGTGGCCAGTTAGACTGCGTGGAGTCATGTGATCACTCACCCCAATCCTATGCGAGTAAATGATATTTTAAGAAGAGATTGTGGGGGAAAGATTAGGTGGGCGGTATCAAGCAGCGGGCTGAATCCTCTGGCCTGAGGTCTGTTATGGCTGATAAGGTGGATCAGAGAAACACACAATCACGCACACACACACACTAGAACTACAATACAACATCTAAAGTCCAATGCCCCTCACGTCCTCCGCTTTTTAATGCAACTAAAATTAGCGGTTAACCAGTGAGAGGCGTGAAACATATCTGCGACCTGCGTCTGTCATTTGTCAACAAAGTTTTGTTTGTTTCCAGTTTCACAGCGGCTGCGAATGTTGTCCCGAGATGAATCACATTTATGTTATGTCATTTGTAAATAAAGTTTTGTTCATTTAAGGTTTTACAGTGTTTAACTGCTTTTTGGTCGTCCGTGACATTTAAGAATCTTATAAAGTGAGCGGTGTGAGGCAAGTCTACAAAAAGTCTAAAGTTTTCTGCATTCCTGGTTTCACAGCGGCTAACTTCTTTTTACACTTGCGTGACAATCAAGATTGCTGAAAAACGAGCTGCACGAATTACATTTACGTTACATTATTTCTCAGTGAAGTGTTAATGAAGTGTGTTTCAGATTTAACGATGGTTAACTTATTTTTACACTTGCAGTACATTCGAGAATGCTTAAAAAAAAATAAACATTTGCATTACATCATTTGTCAATAAACTTTTGGTAGTTTCATGTTTCGCAGTGGCTAACTTCCTTTTAAACTTGCAAGTCCGTTTGATTTGTGATTTACAACACGGCGGTCTTATTGTGTGATGGCCACGGTTTGACCTTGAAACAGATGGCTACCGTAATTTCATCTGGGAAATGAAACTTTCACTTTGCCCCCCCTCATCAATGTAGAGGCAAAAGAGATGCATTAAAGCAATCACCTGTAGATGGAGACATTCTCTACGAGAGCTGCAGTGTCGGTGTCAGTGATGACGATGCCTTTGGGCGAGACCGTCAGCGTTACTTTGCGGAACTTCTTAGCGCTTGCTCTGGCCTGAGGATTTAAAAAATATACATTCATATACAAAAACATGCCGATAAGATTAGAATTGCAGTTAAAGCGCCAAAGAGGAAAAGAAAATAAGCATCTAAGTGAGAAATGTGTGAAATTTATATGCAATCAGGAGGAATGCCGCTATTTCCTGCCCAGAATGTGCACTCGAATGTAGGCTGGCAGGCAGGCAGGCGCTAGCTACCCACACCCCCCTGCGGGTGCTCCATCTGGGGGTTTGAGTTGGCCATAATGCTCGTAATGCTGAGCTAGCAGTCTGGGAGGGCGCCTGTTGACCTGCTTGCGGCGCTATTAGCTCGCCAACGCCAGCACTTTGTTTCTTTGTCACCCACAGGACATCAGGTGTTCCAAGATGAAAGACAGCACCGGCGACCACGCTTCATTTGCCGGAGACTTTTAACAGCGTTCAAAGATGAATTAAAAGCCAACCGTGCTTGAACGGTTTCCCAGGACAGGAAACGTGTCACTCCTGGCAGGTGAGAGCCACAGGAGATTCCAACTGCAGCATTCCAGTAAGTAGGAAGTGCTAACAAGCACTTTCTCCGGCAAGGACAAAACAATATCTCCAGCCCTGCAGTAGCAGCGCTTGTTGCAAATACAAGAAGTGCATTCCCACTGGGGGCCATTGGTTTCCAAGGGAACAGACAGTGTAAATCAATTCGATCTTAATCCGGGCATGAGTTTGACTCCCTAATTGAGACGTAGTGTGTGTGTGCGTGTGTGTGTGTGTGTGTGTGTGTGTTGGGGGCCAGGGAGGGTGGAGTTCATGATGAGAAAGCCCTCTGTGAGATGCACTGTTCAGTGAATGGATGTACAATAGAAAGAACATGACTGACAATCAATCTGAAAGGAAGTGCCGAAACGCACTTCCCAAAACGTCTCACTGTGTATATAGTCTAGCTTGAATCAAGTTTTTCCCAAAGGACTCACCATGGTGACGATCCTGCGGATGGCGGCGGAGGCCATGTCCTCCCCTTTGGGCTGGACCACCAGTGTCATTCCCAGGTACTTGAGGTTGAACGCCATCCCTTCCAGAAGAGTCTCCTTGGTGTCGGTCCAGTTCTCAGGAAGCTCTGCTTGGGGAAAACACAAGAGAAAGCACTTCATAACAATACAAATACAGTAACTCGTCCTTTATTCCGGTTAATTGGTTCCAGACCCGGCTGCAATAAATTATTTTCCTTAAAGTAGGCACAGGAAACCTGTTTTGAAAATATTTTTTTTTAATTATTAGAGCCCTCTAGACATAAAATTACACTTGTATATTGACCTTCACACTTTTACCCTATACAATAGTCCTAACAAATACGAAAATTAGACATATTAAACATAAATATCACTCTTGTGCAGGTCTTTTTTTTACTGGACAGTGTACTTGGCTATTGTCTAATCAATGTATTGTAATGGCTTTACACTAATATTACCTAATGTAGTAAACATAATAAGAGTAAATAAGACATAAAAACTCCTGCTCATGTGTATCGCAGTAAATGTCTTCCCTAGCAGAGAGATGTGTAGAGGACAGGAAGTGGCGTCAGAGTTTCAGAGTCGAGTTTTGGCTTGTCGTGAGTTATGGCCCCAACAGGAGCTCGTGGTAATATGAACATTGTCACATGGTATTATTATTGCGTTAGATAATTAAAATCTACAATAGCAGCCTGCACTTAAATCAATTTTTTTGATTTGAATTAAAAATATCAATGTATTAAAATCACTATTTTTATTATAAATGTTATAACAGGCACTGTTGATTCAGTCTGAACTAAGGACAAAATATTCAGAACATTCAGACAATCAACATTCAGTGTTCCATCCAAATATTGAGATATGAATTCACTGATGATTAATTTCCAGGCATATTGTACTTGTACTGACTACTAGATGCTGGCACATGCAGAGAGCCTAAAATAGCATCTGGTCGTCCCACCTGGACAGAACAAGAGAAGGGATGCAATGGACCAGGTTTTGCATCACTATATGGCAGTACTACCAAAATCGCCTCCAGACGTCTTGTAATTCAGTAAGACTGCGAGCCACACAATGCTTAGTGCTTATACTGCAGTTTAGGAGAGTATGAGAGAAACAGACACACATACAGTATAATTATGAGGCTGAAATCTCTAGCGGCACGTACTGACACTGATCTGTCCACACTCGCTGGACCATCTGTCACCAGCTGTGAGAAAGCCCGAGCACCCGATTTGCACCGCCTCCGATGACTCTGAATTATTTACTCCTTCTCAATCACATCACCAACCAGCAGCATTTGATGCTACCAAAATGTCATCCTGCTTGTCAAGGGTAGCACGTTCAAAGTCCTGTCAAACAACCAGAGAACACAGTTCTGGTGCTTGCCGTTAGATTCGCGCTCTCGCTAAATGTTCTCAACTCCTGTTTCCGGCACATTGTGACGAGGCAGAAGCCATAATTCTGTAAAGAAAATATCGATGAAGAGGTCTCTCGTCTTCGAACGCTAATAGTAGCTAACGTTATCCTCCATAAGAGATACAATACAAAAGCAACTTCTTGTGTTTGTTATGCAGGGGTTTTGTCTCTTTTTTGCCATTTGAGTCACAATGAAACGGTTCACCATGCTTCAAATTAAATAGTGGCACAGTTGTGACACATTCACCCTCTTTTGAAAATAAATGCAAAAAAATGTGTATAGTCCCATCATATCCCCCCCCTCCTTGAAGCAGAAATTAGTTTGTTAGGTAAACAAGTGACATAAACAAAACACAAACCATGATTTTTCCACATCGGATATGGATTTCTCAGTTTTTCTGCCATGTCACTCTCAATAAAACTGTTCCATAATATCAGAAACATAGAAATGATGGTAAATGCACAACAGTGGTACAGTCATTTCATATACCATCTCCCACAAACCTGGGCGTAGCTTGCTACCTAAACAAGTTATACAAACAAATACAAAAAATCTTTTTATGATTTTTTTCTGGTTTGTTAAAACGATATCTTGTCTCTTTTAGCTATTTGACCCACAATGAAACTGTTCCATCCCATCAGAAACAAAGATATGATGGGCAGATGCAAAACAATGGTACCGTTCTTTCATATATCATCCCCCACAAACCAGGAAGTAGCTTGCTGGCTAAAAAGAAAGTGACATACACAAATACAAATTGCCATTATTATTTTTTTTTTATTAAAGGATTTCTGCTCTGTTTTTGCCATTTGACACACAATTAAACAGTTCCATCATATCAGAACAAAGATTCGATGGGTAGATGTAAAACAATGGTACAGTCCTTTCATACATCACCTTAAACAAACCAGGAAGTAACCTGCTATCTTAAAAAACATATTTCCATGATTCTTTCAGGTTTGTTAAAAAGGATTTCTGCTCTTTTTTTGCCATTTGACACACAATTAAACAGTTCCATCATATGAGAAACAAAGATGTTATGGTAGATGCAAAAAAGAGGCCAATCCTATAATACTGTATACCTATATTCAGTAGCATACTACCTAAAAAATGGACACAAAAACAACATTTTATGATTTGTTGCAGGGATTTGTTCTCTTTTTGCTTTTGTGTGTCCCCCTCGTCCCAGAATGGTACAGTCCCATCACAAGTCATCCTCCATGGACCAGGAGGTGAACTGTTATCTATCAAACAGAGAACACACAACGCACTCCAGTGTTTGTTTTTACTTTTGGCTTCTTTCTTTCTTTCTTTTTTGAGTCCCGATTCAAGTCCACAATTTAAAAAAAATGGTACGATCCCGTCATGCATGTCATATGTACAGTAAGTCACGTGATGTATGATGATATATTCTGTTTGTATTGCTGGTTCAGTTTGAATCTAGGACACCACTTTGACAGGGAAAATAGGCCGTATATTTGGGGGGAAATGTACATGTAGGCTCTCTGGTTCTGCCTTAAGGGGCAAATCTGGGAAAAGCAAAGTACCTCCCCTCACCTGCTGCGCCAATTTATTTAGTCCAGCAAGCTGGGGCCATTATTAAGTGCCTCTGAGAGCTAGTGTAGCAGCTGCTCCTCAAATATTGACAACAATAACAAAAGAGGAGAGGGAATTTCAAAGAGCAAGTGTTGCCATGGCAACCTCATCCTGCATCCTAAACAACCCAGAGGAGGAGGAGGAGGAAGGCGGTGCCGACAAACAACATTCCTGAGAACACCTTGGCACGGCATCACAGCGGCTTTAAACTGAATTAGCATCTGTTCTGAAGTCTCCCTCCTCGCCAGGTAAATAATAAACATCTCAAGGAAGGTCAACACCCCCCACAAGATTGGGACTTTCATCCATGCAGGGATTCTGTTTTTAAGAAAGAAAAACATTCTAATTGGTGTTGACAGTGCGACTGCAAGTGACGCCTGTGTGATGCTAATAATATGCAAGCTCTTGAGCCCCTGCAATAACAAGCAGTAATCAACGAACGCCGGCATTTTATTCTATGTCCCGTTCACACGTTGTTGTTTTAGGCTAAGAAAACAAACCTAAAGGGATGTCTGGTGACAGTAAAGACAGAAGAAAAACATGCTTAAGTGTGGATGCCCGAGCAAATTCAACTTAATAGAGGCTATGTAGGCTTTATTTAGTCATATTTATTAGAGCACTCATTCTTAAACTGTGGTATACATTTTTTTAAAATGTATTATTTTACGGCCGCACGGTGGCCGAGTGGGTAGCACATTGGCCTCACAGTCAGGAGGTTCAGGGATCGAATCTCCGTTGGACATCTCTGTGTGGAGTTTGCATGTTCTCCCCGTGCATGGGTTTTCTCCGGGTTCTCCGGTTTCCTCCCACATTCCAAAAAAACATGCATGTTAGGTTAATTGGCGACTCTAAATTGTCCATTGGTATGAATGTGAGTGTGACTGGTTGTATGTCTTTGTCTGTCTATATGTGCCCTGCGATTGACTGGCGACCAGTCCAGGGTGTACCCCGCCTCTCGCCCAAAGTCAGCTGGGATAGACTCCAGCATCCCCGTGACCCTAATGAGGATAAATGGTATAGAAAATGAATGAATGAATGTACACTATTTCAGTAATCCTTCATCACTTCACGCTACAAATTTTGCAGATTCACTCAATCACGATGTTAAAAAATATATACTGTATAATTTAGTAAATCATGGCGGTTTAATGCATTTTATGATTAGTCAGAAAAATATGCACTTTTAAGCAAATTTTTAAGCAAATGGTACATATTTGTTGTCGTGAAGAATTTTCAAGCATAAAAAGTAATATACAGATATAAAGCATTTAGAAGACGCATTCAAAGAGTATTGTACATTGGCAACTAGGTGTCAGTAATTTTACTGTTGGGGGAGATACACAAGCACCAGACTTCTCGCCGGAACAACAGGCTTTTATTGGAGGTTTCAATTTTCTCACAACACCCACAATAATGATAGACACGAGCTACCTTTAACGACTGCAACCCATGCCAAGCTCAAACTCAACTCTGAACCCCCAACGCCAATTCCTGTCCCGACCCCCCTGCTGGGCTCCCCTCGAGCTAAAAAAAAAACAACAGCAAAAATGGAAAACAAGAGCAGTAATTTTACAAGAAAAAAGATGAAATATTAAGACAGTAAAGTCATAATATTAAGAGGATAAACTAGCATGACGTTTAAGTATTAAAGGAAAGAAAGTTGTAAGAGATAGGGTGAGGAGCTCAGCCATCCGGGACGAGCTCAGAGTAGAGCCGCTGGTCCTTCACATGGAGAGGAGCCAGTTGAGGTGGCTCGGGCATCTAGTCCGGATGCCTCCCGGGCGCCTCCCTGGTGAGGTGTTTCGGGCATGCCCAGCCGGGAGAAGGCCCCGGGGAAGGACCTGGGACACGCTGGAGGGACTATGTCTCACAGCTGGCCTGGGAACGCCTTGGTGTCCTCCCAGTGGAGCTGGAAGAGGTTGCCGTAGACCGGGAAGTCTGGAGACAGTCCCTACTGAGACTGCTGCCCCCGCGACCCGGACCCGGATAAGCGGAATAAAATGGAATGGAAAGTTGTAAAATGAAAAACAAGACAAACAAATGAAGTTGAAATGACTGGAAAATGAGGTTGACAAAAATTTATATTACAATAAGAAAGTAAAAATGTTATGAGAATAAAGTCATATTATTACAGGGAAAAATGTACAAAGAGAGAGTTAAAAATATTTGTGAAATTATTATTTTTTTTACTGAAAAAATGTGTAATGTAAAGAGAAAAGGGTTTTCTTTCAGTATTAAAAAAACCATCTTTGGTTGTCTAGATGGCCCCCGCATCCATTGACTTTTCAATATGTAGCCCAACATGACAAGATTGGACACCCATGCCCTAGGCAACACATTTACAGCAACACACACAAGTCTTATTTCTGTCTTAAATGTCTCATTTTCTCGTATTATGTCTGCTATAGGTGACCATAAGGGTGTTATGTCATGTCTAGATGTCTCTAATAATGTTAAAACCCTGATTTAGAAGGTCATACACAGGTTTTACATAAATAGTTGATTTATAAATGAGAAAACGTACGTACCCGGTTCGGGACTGGAATCAGTAATAAGAAACTGGAAACGACTAGACCGAAGGAGGGTACAATAGAATCATCTTTTTATCACACCGGTGAACAATGGAGGTGTGAAAGCGGTATTACCCAGCAGTTATTTTTTCTGTAAAGCATACTCTACCACTGTGTCCCCGTATAGACCACTTCTTATCATTAGCAATTCAAACGAGCATCCCATGGGAAGCCCCCCCCCACCATAATGCAGTGGAGCGATTACAGGCCTTCCAAGTGACTGGCAGACACCTTTGCTTAAAATTAAAGGGCCACACACGGTTGAGTGCTTTAAGTACTACTTTATACATTCAATATGTCCTTCGGTGGTTACTACAGACTCATATTTTGCTCATTGGTGTTTACATACTCAACTGCAGAGACTAACTCTACAATATTTTCACAAAATCCTGTACTGTCTGACCATTTTTAATCCCATTTGAATTTCAATTAACTAATTACACACTAGGAGATAAAACCGTGCTCACCAGATGCTGATCAGACGGCAGCGTAAATACATTTAAAGATACTATCACCCCCCTCCTCAATTCACTGCCATCCATAAATACAACAAACAATAGTGAAATCAGTCCATCTCAGATTGATGAGCTCATAGACAGCACAACCTCCCCTTTATAAGAAACTCTGTCGCCCGCTCAAGTTAGGAAAGTGGAACCCAAAGAAATCTGCTCCCATACCCGTGATCTGAAATGTCAAACACAAAAATTAGAGAGGAAATGGCGTTTCCTTGGAAAGGGAGCCTAAAAAATGATAGAAAGGTCCTGTGTAATGCCAAAACAACTTATTACTCATCTTTATTTGAATAAAATTAAAAATAACCACAAATTCCTCTGCATTGTGGCCAGGGTAACAACGTGTCACAGTACTATCAACCCACCCATCCTTACCACTCTTAGCAGTAATGAGTTTATGTTCTTTTTTGACTACCACTATTAGACACCAGATAAACCACCTAACTGGTGTTGTACATCCCTCCAACACAGCGACCCTAGTGGAAAAGGCGACGACTGACACACACTTAAGTTTCTTCTCCATCAACCCTTCTGAACTAGCTTCTATAATCTCCTCCTCAAACTCCTCCACTTGCGAGTTAGATCCCATCCCCTCTTATTTCTTTAAAGATACTACTCCACTAGTCAACACAGCTCTTCTCAATATAATCAATATGTCACTAGTGACAGGCTAGGTACCACTATCGTTCAAAGTGGCTGTAATCAACCCGCTTCTTAAAAAACCTAACCTTTATTTTCATTTTCCAATCTTTCTTTTTTCTCCAAGATTCTCCAATTCTCTGGTTTCTCTTTGTTCCTTGGTCTAAGACTAAGACTTCTGGCTTGATCTACCATGTATGCCTCTATTCTTTTATATCTCAGCCCAACCGGTTGAGACAGACGGCCGCCCCACAGAGCCTGGGTTCTGTCCCTGGGTTTTTTCCCAAAGGGAGTTTTTCCTTGCCTCCGTCGCTAAAGGCTTGCTCATGTGGGGTTTCAGTTGGCTCTCTGTGACCTTCATGTGTAAATTGCCATTAGATGACTGTTGTTGTGATTTGGTGCTATACAAAAAAATTTAAATTAAATTAAATTGTTTTATTTGTTCAAAATGTATTTTCCCGTGTCTATTTGGGGCGAGCCTCCAGATTAATAATAATAAAACAAAACATATTTCCTTGAGACACGGTGTCAATGACCATTATTTGAAGAAATTCAAAACAAAGGTTAAGGGGGTTAAAAGAGTTCATTTAGGACCTCTTTGAGTCACTTAGTTTATTCTTATTATTACTCTTTACTACTATTCTTATTATTTTCATGGCTCACGGGGCTTTAAAAAATACGAATTTATTCTATAAGGCATTTTTTTTCTGAGTGAGATATCTTCTCGCTTGTGACATCCAGATCTTGTGACACCCCTAATAATAATAAAAATAACTATGTGAAAGCATACCTTTTAACATTATTTTAGGAAATGAAATACAATACTGAGTGTTTTCTTTTATTTGTGTATTAAGTAATACAACAATACAATGGTCGTTTTTTTGGTTTTTTTTGTTAATAAAAAAAAGTTAATTTAGGACCCTCTTATTTTCAGTGGGTCGCTGGTCTTAGAAAAATACAAAATAATCCTGCACTTTTATTCTAAAAGGAATTTTCTCTTCACCAATGCGACAGGCCTGTCTCTTGTTGGGCCTGAGAAAGTGTTGGCCTGTAAGTACTTCATGCTTATTATGTTCAAAATCGCCAAGTAAAATTGCTAATGCTAATCGCTATGTAATAGGATTTTGTAAATTAGCTTTGAGCTAAATGCATTTAAATGCATTTTATAGATACAGTGAGAAATTTTAGTTGAAAGATGTCCGCAAATTGGGTGGACACTTGCCATTAAGGAGTGATGGCAGGTCCTGAAGTCTAACCAGTTGAAAACCACTACTTTAGAATGATGCAAAGTCAACTCCAAACAGTATTTTCACATCATATTGCATCATTTCCAGCTAAAAAGACAAATTTAACTTGAGTTTCGGCCCGGCTAAGCATGAACATGTGTTCCACGAGGCACGACTTGCCTCATTATTCATCCACCGAGTTATTTATAGGAGCCACTCGGGTCGGAAACAGAACACGGAGACGGGATTTACCTCTCTATGTTCACTTTGAGGAGCACTGACACATGCGCTGCACTCTCTCCAAAGATAGGCTCACTCTCAGCATTGCTGCTGCTGCATAATTCACTTTACCCCAGGCCTTGATGGTGCTAAAGAACCCTCCAAAGACACGTAAAAAACATTTTTAATGGCAATAAGGATGTGTCCTCTCCGCACAGTTTGTGGTTAAATTGGTCACATTTATAAAGTTTACCTTGAAAATCAATATGGAGGTGCAGCAGTTTTAAATAACACAAGCCTCGGACTTCAAAAATCAATATGACTGCAAGTGCAGCAGGGACGGAAATAATGCAGTGTGCAGGAGAGAAAATCACATCACCGCTATGACAATATGATGACGATACTGTTTGATTCGTAATGATTATTTACAGGGCACATATCAGGCCTGGTTGGTCAATGTAAAAATCTAAATTGTGTTTGTGTAAGTGTGTTTTTTAAACCACACATACAGTAGTGTTCAAAATAATAGCAGTCCAATGTGACTGACCAGATGAATCACTGTTTTTTTTTATTGCTACAGGGCAAAAAAGTTACCAGTAGGTGCAGTAGATTCTCAGAAAACTGTGCGGCATGGAGTCAACCAACTTGTGGCACCTTTCAGCTGTTATTCCACTCTAAGCTTCTTTAACAACATTCCACAATTCATTAACACTTCTTGGTTAAGGTCCGGGGATTGGGTTGGCCACTCCATAACACAACAACATAACAAGATTTAGCTGGTTTGCTAGTGTGTTTGGGGTCATTGTCTTGTTGAAACACTTTATTTCAGGGGCAAGTGTTCTTCAGCATAAGGCAACATGACCTCTCCAAGTATTCTGACATATGCAAACTCATCCATGATCCCGGTTATGCAATGAATAGTCCCAACACCTTAGCAGGAGAAACATGCCCATATCATGATGCTTGCACCACCATGCTTAACTGTCTCCACTGTGTACTGCGGCTTGAATTCAGAGTTTCATCTCACAAACTTTCTGAGACCCTTAGACCCAAAAAGAACAATTGTACTCTCATCAGTCCACAAAATGTTCCTCCATTTCTCTTTAAGCCAGTTGATGTGTTCTTTGGCAAATTGTAACCTCTTCTGCACATGTCTTTTATGGACTTTGGGGGGGATTCTTGAAAATAGATTATCTTCACAAAGATGTCTTATAACTGTCACAGTACTTACAGGTAACTCCAGACTGACTTTGACCATCCTGGAGCTGATCATTGGCTAAGCCTTTGCCATTCTGGTTATTCTTTGATCCATTTTCATAGTTGTGTCTCTGGTTTTGCCCTCCATATTTAAGCATTGGAGATCATTTTGGCTTTATTAGTTTTCCCATCTTCAATCAACTTTTTAATCAAAACATGCTGTTCTTCTGAACAGTGTCTTGAATGACCCATTTTCCTCAGGTTTTCAAAGAGAAATGCATGTTCAGCAAGTGCTGGTTTCATCCTTAAATAGGGCCCACCTGATTTACACAGTTTTTTCACAAAATTGATCACTGATTGAATGCCATTCTGCTATTTTTTCACCACACCCCTTTTAAGTAATTGCCCAATTACACAGCCTTAAGAGCGTGCATATCATGAATGCTGGGTCTTCTTTGTTTTCTGAGAATCTACTGCACCTACTGGTAATTTGTTTGCCATGTAGCAGTAAAAATATACTAATAACAGTGACTGATCTTGTTACTCACATTGCACTGCTATTATTTTGAACACTACTGTAGATAGTCTGTTAAATATCACAATTCAGTCAAATTGCCATAACTTTCACAACAATTTATGGATTTGTCATTAAATGCATCTAGGTCAAACCAACCATAATTTTCCACTTGTTTGATAACAACTTTTTTCTCTTAATCTTTTCATTTTATTCTAGTAAAATTACTTCTTATGTTTTATTTAAGTTGTCCTGTTAGTTTAGGGCCACATAAAATCAAAAAAAATCAGAGCTTGAGAATAAAAGTCGTAATTTTACAAGAATATAAATCGTTATATAATGACAAAAAAAAGAGAAAAAGTCATATTATCTTTGACTAAGACCAAAGGTCACACAGGTCCCCTGTTTTTATAGCTTTCTTAGGCAACAACCTGTTAAGAGTATTCAAATCATCTGAGATTTCGAGAATGAAGTCGTAAATTTTCGACAATAAAGTTGCACATTTACAAAAAAAAGCTTGTAATATTACGAGAGCAATGCCGTAACTTTACAAGAATAAAAAAACGTAACTTGATGTGACTGACATTGCCTGAGACATCTACGAAATGGGGGGCCTCCCATTCAATTATACTATACTACTATGAGTAGTATACTATAATATACTATTGTATACTATTCTATTCCATTAAACATGTTATACAAACATCTTTTCACTACAATATGTTGATGGTGGGGACTTGGGGCGGCCACAAATACACAATGACAATAAAAGACTAAAGAGATCCCTTTTACACTCATTAAAAAGCCGATTTGAAACTATAATTGAAGGGATGAGGAACTCCAGAGTCTTTTACATGTACCATTCTGTGTTTTGAAGACGACCAATCTTCATCTCTACATCTTAATGCTTAAGTCTGTGTTCTCCATCTCATCTCCAAATGTTTCTCACACCTTTTTTTTTACTTCTTATTAAGTTGAGCCTCCAAGGCAGTCTTCATCTGAGCAGCTGCAAGCGGTGACGTGACATTTAAGTGCACTTTGGCTGAGGTCAAAGCCGCCAGCAGGAGGGAAAAGGACACAGCACGGCCGTCCCTTTGAATCACATCACACTGAATCGGGGGAAGAAGTGGCACACTTGCCCTTGGCGTCAAGGTCGTAGACGTGTCTGCCGCATCTCTTTTGAAATCAGCCACGGAAGCTTGCAACCGCAGCCAGCTGTTTTCTGAGCATTTTGACTAAGCAAACTCCCAACAGCTTAGTTAAAGCGACAGGAGGTGTCAGTTTGAAAGCCCCCACTCCCTCGGAGGAACAATTATCTCCCGGTGGCTCGTTAGTCAAGGAGACAGCGGTATCGTGAGAAAAGCTGCCAAAGGGAGAGCGGGAATGATGACGCTGGCATTGTGATAAAATGAGCATGACTGAGGGCCGGACGTCGCTTTTGTGTGGCGATGCCGCTATCATGTGCACGTTGTCTGCTGAGACGCAGTGGTTGCTTTTTAGCGGGTGTTTTGGTAATTGCACAAAAGCTACGGCAAAGCGTCACCTTTGCATCCGGATGATATTACACGCCTCCTTACGAAGACGCACGACAATCAAACAAGATGTGTGTCAGCTCTTTCAGAGACAAAATGTCAAAAAGGCTCCAGCACCTGATGGTGCGTCCCCCTCCGGCCTGAGAGCCTGCGCTGACCCCCCATCTTCAACCGCATCTTCCTCGATCACTGGAGCTGTGTGAAGCGCCCTCGTACTTCAAACGCTTCCACCATCATCCCAGTCTCCAAGAATGCCACCATCTCAGGACTAAATGCCTACAGTACAGACCTGTGGCCCTGACATCCGTGGTCATGAAGTCCTTCGAACGACTGGTGTTCAGCTACCTGAAGGACATCACGGGTCCCCTGCTGCACCTCATGCAGTTTGCCTACAGGGCAAACAGGTCGGTGGATGATGCCATCAATATGGGACTGCACTACATCCTGCATCACCTGGACTCCCCAGGGACATATGCAAGGATCCCGTTCGTGGACCATCCTCCCTGAGATCCTCCAGAGGCTCTCCCAGCTCACTGTGCCAGCCTCCACCTGTCAGTGGATCACCAACTTCTTGACTGACTGGAGCCAGCAGGTGAGGCTGAGGGGCATCACATCCAGCACCCGGAGCACCAGCAATGGTGCCCCCCCCCCGAGGGTGTGTTCTCTCTTTCTATACCAGTGCTCCCACATTGACACTGTATGAAAAAAGGCCCAGCAGAGGTTGTTTCACCCAAAAATGGCTGGTCCAAACCAGCCCTTTGCTTGCGGACGTGGGTTCTTAAGACTTTTTGGAGTCCTCAGACAAAATTTTGTGATGATCCACAAAACTGGAGACAGGGACATTTTTTTCTAAATTTATAGGGGACAGTACTGAATGGGTTCCTTCGGGACCACTAAAAAAACAAGCGCATTTTGGTGAGTTCCAGTGCATGTTAATGCTCTGAAACAAAGTTTTTTGGGTCTGTTCTTTGGCCCCACTGATTAATTGTCAATTATTTCAAACAAGAAATCCGAGGGGATGGAGTCAGGGTGTTAGCTGACCATGACTGTCCCTCGTTTATTTCAGTGAATTGGTTCCAGACCCGACCGCTATATAGGATTGAATGAAAATATATAATATTTTCATAGTTAGAGCATAGAAAACCTGTTTGACTCCTTTAAATAAGGGGTTTTAACATTATTAGAGCCCTGTAGACATAAAATAACCCGTAATGCCTACAGTCCCCTTTACACTCGTTACACTTATTATTCATTCTTTGCAAACACATTGCGCAACTCTTGCTGCCGTGACTCGAGAAGGCCGCTAGCTAGCGAGCTAACCCAGTCAGCCTCGAATTGATTTCTTCTAAACTTAAGAAGGCAAAAACTTACCACTTCCACACAGAATGGGAGGAAAACCTTTTCACTTTATCCGGTGGGACATGCCATGACTGACTTCATGACTTCCTGCAGTGTTAAGCTAACGTCATCAGTGTTTTGTGTCATTACTGTCTCCTAGTGACCAGAATACTTCATATCACTTGCATTTTAATACGTTTTGACTAATAAAAGACCACAGTCTTCCACCAAACAGCCATCGTTTATTCATTAATGAATTTCAGGGAGCAATAATAAATTTGCTGTATTGTGAAATTAGCATAACAATGAAAGAAAACCAGTAAATGTGCACATTTTAGGACCTGAAATCGCAAAATGTGTAGCATATTTGGCTGGTAAAATAAGCTCCAAACCAACAAACTATTGTGTGGTAACACAAAAAGTCGTCTGAGGCCTCAAGACAGCAGATTCGTCACACTTACTTTCGTGTTTAGAAGTTCCCCATGTGTGCCGCGGGACTCCGGGGCTCTTGATGATAGCCCTCCCGGCGTTCTTCAGCGCGTCCATGCCGAGGGCGGTCGGAGCCTTCCGGCCAACCGGCAGCCAAGCAGGTGGATGGATCCGCTGTGCGGAGCTCGCCTGGCGGCACGAGGGAGCGAACGAGCCCGCTTCCTCGGCTCTCTGCTGGTGGTGCTGGCGGTGCTGGCGGATGTTTCCCCCGGCGGCTGAGAGGAACCGAAGCCGAACACTCGCGACTCGCTGCAGCCAACGTGCCTTTCAAAGTTAAGGGCGTGTCCCTCCAAGGTTGGTAAGGAACGCCCCCCAAGCGGAAGCATATTTGTGGAGGTGGGCGGGAAGTATTTGAATGTCGTTTCTAATCATTCTGGTTGGTTCATTAATTATTCCAATACATATGAATGACGACATTTAATATGCTAAAATGTATCAACTCTATTGATTTTTTCCTGAATATGTTAAATATATAGGAGTACTTAAATGGAAAAGGTAAGTTATTAACGTCAGGTTTTTAGTAAAACGTCCTAAAATACAGACTGAAAAAAACCCTACAACATAATCGTTGTGGATGGACTGTATTTTGGCGCCCTCTGTAGTTTGCAGGGAATAATTGCATCCGCCCCGTTACACCACTGTACTGTACTAGTTAAAAAACAGACTTTCTATAAAAGCTCAGTTCAATCTAATTATACATATATTAAACATATTATATATATTAAAATATATTATTTTACTTAAATTTTCCTATGATTCCATTCCATTCCATTTTCTTCCGCTTATCCGGGTCCGGGTCCGGGTCGCGGGGGCAGCAGCTTCAGTAGGGAAGTCCGGACTTCCCGGTCCCCAGCGACCTCTTCCAGCTCCACCGGGAGGACACCAAGGCGTTCCCAGGCCAGCTGTGAGACATAGTCTCTCCAGCGTGTCCTAGGTCTTCCCCGGGGCCTTCTCCCGGCGGGGCATGCCCGAAACACCTCACCAGGGAGGTGCCCGGGAGGCATCCGGACTAGATGCCCGAGCCACCTCAACTGGCTCCTCTCGATGTGAAGGAGCAGCGGCTCTACTCTGAGCTCCTCCCGGATGGCCGAGCTCCTCACCCTATCTCTTAGGGTGAGTCCCGCCACCCTACGGAGGAAACTCATTTCCGCCGCTCGTTCTCGTTCTTTCGTTCATGATTTTTTTGCTATGATATACTAATGAATAGGTTATTCACTACTATTGTTTTCATAGGTAATTTTTTACTATTTTGTTTATTTACACAGCACAAACTGGTGTTTTTTTGTAGCTAAATAATGTAATCACATCTCTAATATCACATTATTTTTGTAAAGGTAGATTTATATATTTTACATGTATTAAAATATACATATTTTATTTATTAGTATGTTTATGATTTTTTTTAATGATGAGCGTGAACAATGCATTTTTGTGTTGACATAGTGTGATATTTATTAAACCTGTCACAGGTTAACGCCATCCCTCGCCAAGCAAAGCAGTGCTGGAACAGAAAGTCCGTGTATACTGAGATCAGTAAATACTGATGGATGTTACTTTAGGCCCGAGGCAGCATGCCGCTGCAGTACTTGTGATCATTGTGCTCTGTGATCATTGCAGGTCTTAATCCATGTTGTCATACAGACAGCACTTTCTACAGTGAAAGTGCGAGCACAGACTGCATGTTGGTGAGATCATCATCGTCATGCAGCTAAAAGATGAAGAAGACCACACCGCAGTGATGCTTCTATGTTGTTGTTGTATGCCAGTGAGCTACGAATGCAATGTCTTACCAGCTGCATTGCACAAATTATGCTTTAAAGACACATTTTATCGACACAAGTCATGGGACACTTCCCATAAGGCCTCACAAAATGTGGGATCTACAGTAATGTTCAAAACAATAGCAGTCCAATGTGACTAACCAGATGAATCACTGTTATTAGTATATTTTTTTATTGCTACATGGCAAACAAGTTACCAGTAGTAAATTCTCAGAAAACAAACAAGACCACAACGTTCAAGATATGCAAGCTCTTAAAGTTATGCATTTTGCAATTAGTTGAAAGGGGTGTGTTCAAATAAACAGCAGTGTCTGCCATTAACGTTACCAACTCAAAACTATTTTGTACTGACTTTTTTGTTTCTAGGATTTGGCAATTCTGTGAATGACTAAATTACGGTAATATTTAGTTTTTTATAAGTGCTTCACATCTGTGTGGCATGGTGTCAACCAACTTGTGGCATCTTTCAGCTGTTATTCCACTCCAAGATTCTTTAACAACATTCCACAACTCATTACCATTTCTTGGTTTTACTTCTTCTACTTGTCAATTGTATTAAGGTCTGGGGATTAGGCTGGCCACTCCATAATACAAATTTTGTTGGTTTGGAACCAAGATTTTGCTGGTTTACTAGTGTGTTTGGGGTCATTGTTTTGTTGAAACAACCATTTCAAGTGCATGTCCTCTTCAGCATAAGGCAGCATGACCTCTTCAAGTGTTTTGACATATGCAAACTGATCCATGATCCCTGCTATGTGATAAATAAGCCCAACACCATAGTAGGAGAAAAATGCCCATATCATGCTGGTTCTCTGTCTTCACTGTGTACTGTGGCTTGAATTCAGAGTTTGGGGGTCGTCTCAAAAACTGTCTGCGGCCCTTGGACCCAAAAATAAGAATTTTACTCTCATCAGTCCACAAAATGTTCCTCCATTTCTCTTTAGGCTAGTTGATGTGTTCTTTGACAAATTGTAACATCTTCTGCACATGCCTTTTTTTTTCATACAGATAACTGTCACAGTACTTACAGGTAACTCCAGACTGTTATGGTCATCCTGGAGCTAATCATTGGCTCAGCCTTTGCCATTCTGGTTATTGGTCAATCCATTTTGATAGTTCTCTTCCGTTTTCAGACACATGTCTCTGGTTTTGCTCTCCATTTTAAAGTTTTTGAGATCATTTTAGCCAAACAGCCAAAACCTTTTTGCACCTCTTCATAGGTTTTTCCCTCTTCATAGTACACTGTTCTTCTGAACAATGTCTTAAACGACCACTTTTCCTTAGGCTTTTAAAAAGAAATGCAAGTTCAACAAGTGCTGGTTTCATCTTTAAATAGAGACCTCCTGATTGATCACTAATCAATGACACACCCTTTTCAACAAATCGCCCAATAGCCTTAAGGGCGTGCATATCATGAATGCTCTGGTCTTGTTTGTTTTCTTAGAATCTACTGCACCTACTGGTAACTTGTTTGCAATGTAGCAATAAAAATATACTAATAAGTGATTCATCTGGTTAGTCACATTGGACTGCAAGTATTTTGAATACTACTGTATCACAGTGGTCTACACACAACCTACAAACTAAGCGTCGTACATTGTGGTAGTCTACAAGCATTTGGTTTTGTACTAGAATCAAAATTTAATGTTTCAAACCTAATCCCACTGCCGTATTTTTGTGGAATAAACCTGAAAAAAAATCCCCAGGTTTAAAACATCCACACAATTAACAATTCAAGCTTTTTGAGCCAAAAAATGACGACTTATGTGCGTGTTATGCAGATTAAAGTACGTTCAGGGTAATCAGAGCACTATTTCTTTCAGGGATGCCCAAACTTTTTATACCAAGGGCCACAGTGAAAATTGAAAATTGGTGTTTTGTAAAGTAACACATGTACAGTAAATATGAATATGAAGGTCTTAAATAGACGGGTGTGTGCCTTTCTCTATCAAGTTCAATCAGTTTAGTTAAACACACCTGGACTCCAATGAAGGAGCAGAACCATCTCGAGGATCAGAAGAAATGGACAGCATGTGTGTTAAATATGAGTGTCACTGCAAAGGGTCCCCTACTGTTTATTTCTGCTGTTTTATTCCCATTATATTTTGACTTTATCCCCATGACATTTTCACTTTTTCCGCAAACTAAATTTTCAAAAATTACAACTTTATTCTGTATTTTTTTTGCTTCTCCTAATTTTACAACAACAAAAAAAACAACATAATTTGTCTTTATTGTAAATTTACTCTATGCTACTAAAATGATGTTATTTTTCCTCATCACATTACAATATTATTCTCGTAAACGTATGTAGACTACAACTTTTTTTTAAGAGTATTATTTAATATTATATTAATTTGAAATGTTTTTCCATTGTAAAAGTGCCACCCGCGACCCTAATGAGGATAAGCGGTATAGAAAAAAATGAATAAATGAATGTAAAAGTGCCGCGGGCTGCAAATGGCACCCAGGGCCGCAGTTTGGCTTGTGTTCATGGACTGTACTTGCATAAAATCCCACACGTTGCCAGTGGGATACATGCTGATAGCCTGAAATAGTTTTGTGTGTGATCGATTAAGAAAATGGTTTAATAGGATTGTTTCCAATGTTCATTTAAAAATTGTGCTTCATGTTAATTATGGCGTATGGCGTGTTAGCAGATGTCTGGTGGGGTACACTGTGGTCATCTGCAACCATGCATTAGTTAAGGGGGTTGCGATGCAAGACATTTTGCACAATAATTTTCCATCCTTCACCATGGCCTGTGTCCCAAAATTTTTGTCCATGAGGCGGCGTTCCCGCCACAAAATCACGGTGCAATTTCTTTCAGGCTCAAACGGCTTCCAGGTGCTGAATCAGCGTGTTCCCAACGTGTCTTTCCTCCCCAAAATTCAGCTGTGAACATGATGACGATGATGATTAGAAGATATGGAAAGAAATGGAGTGACTGCTGAATTTGTCATCCTCTCCCAGTAAACAGCTCATGCTTGCGAGGTTCTCTTTATTTATGGAGGGGGTGTGGGCGAGGTTGCTAAAGGTGAAACGGATGAAGTCATCAGCTAACATGCTGTGAGGTTATAATGTTCGCCTGATTGCAGTGTCATGATTCATTTCCTGGCACACACACACATGCTACGGATCTCGTCTTCCTCACAGGTTAAAGGCATCTGGTGGGAGGGTCTCGGAAGCAGAAAGCGGCCAGGGCCGAAGGGTCCGTCCGTCGGTTCGCCGCCCCTTTTTTGTGTAGGTGTAATATCCCCGTAGATAAACCCTGGGCATCATACATGGTATGTTTCAAAGAAAACACTCCCTTCTTCCCTTCCCGTCTTCTCTCCACCCTCACGTCTCTCCTCTGCTGCCGACTGTCCCTGCAGAGACTCAGCCGACAAGCTGCGGCTGGACAGGACGCTACTAAGGCTGGACTGGCGAGCGCCCCTAGGATGGGCCTCGATTTCCACGCGGACCTCGATGTTGGTTCCATCCCTGTGGCGACATAATGGAATCAAACACAATCCATCCATGCCTGCAAGACCGTCTAAAAGCTGCAGGGTAGGGAGCCATAAACGGTAAAAAGACAGAGCGGCGGCGTTTACCTCAAAGGAAGCGCAGCTTGCCTGCACTCTGATTGGCTGTCCTCGTGGGCGTAGGCGTGGCGTTGGCCCAATGATTCCTCCTCCTTGCCGCTGGTGCTCGGGAGGGCGCTGGCTTCCTGCACGCTGACCTCCTGGAGGCTGGAGGTGTCGCCCAACCCGGGGTTGCTCTGGGCCGTCCAGTGGTCGCTGACCACGTGCGAGAACAGAAGGTCTGCAGGGGAAGTGGAGAGCGCAAATATGTGTAACGCATGATAAATCATGTACTGTATAATACATCAAATGAGATGATACACAAGATTGGATCTACTTTTAGGAAAAGTACAAAATATAAAAAATATATGATAATATATTGCAATCTACTCATTTTATTTCTACTACGTTACACTGTCCTGCACTATGTGTGCATGCTGGCGGCCCCGCCTCCACCCACCAGTTCAAAAGGGTGAACCCTCTCCGTGGCATACAAGCAGACAAACAGACACGTCTGCACATGGCAATGTATCGATTATCCACTTTGTTTTCTTGTATCGTGTGATTTATTGATTTATTCTTTTACCGCGCCAGGCCTAGTGCCCACCAGACCAGTTTTTTTCTGATAAAGAAATCTCACAAGATCTTGTGACAACCCTAGTAATTACACGTTTGAAATGAAAGTCAACAAGCCCTTGCCATATTATCTGAGTTAGGTGTATTATTATTATTTTACTTCAACATCCCAGGTAATGTAATGTAATCTGATATGACATAACTTGAAATCAACCCTTATTGTGTCATCTGTAATGTAATTATATCTATAACTGCAATTAGAAGTCTGAAATAATCCAATGTACATTAAACTACTCTAATCGGGTTGATTGCAATGTAAATCATTTAATGTCATGTTGAATCCTATTTTATCTAAAGTGATCTGATCATATTTAGTGTGATCTAAACTGATTAAATAAGATATGCAATTTATGCCATCTAAAGTAGTTGGACGCAATGTAATCCAATTAGAACTGATTTGATCTCATTTTAAGTAATCTAACAAAATCTCATACAATCTGTTGTGATGTAATAGGAAAGATCCTACTCACAGCTGGCCAAGTCCTCCAGTTGTATCTTGCGCGTGTCGGCGGTCTCGCTGTTCGGTCGACACCAGCCGTTCCTGCATAGCGACATGGGCACCACGCCGTACACGTACGTCAGCATGAGCGGCACGCCTACACCTGCAATACAAACACACACGCAAAAAACCCCATCAGGCATACCCGATTTACAGAATACAGTGGATCCCCGCACAGGAAAAATATTAATTTTTCATATATTTTGCCCAGAATTTTTTTTTCTAATTCACCACAAATTGGTAATCATTTTTAAATAGTTGATAATACCGGTGACCTACAGCATATATGTACTGTACTACTTTCTGTCTTTTTTTGTCAAGCGCTTTGCACTTTGCTCAGCAGACTTTGAGCGCACCAAACTCTGCTTGGCTACAAAGCTTTGACAGTCATTCCGGCTTCAAAACCTGCAGCGAGGTGAGCGTAAATTAATAAATTATCGTGCGGAGTGTGTATTATGTAGACGTGTCTTGGAAAAACGCCATCTCTAGCCTGCTGGCCCCTAGCGCTAGACTATCGACCAGGGGCCTCCAAACTGCGGCCCGGGAGGCCATTTGCAGCAATCAGCAAACTTTAGTCACCATTTTATGAGAATAAACTCGTAATATTATGAAGAAGAGTTACATCATATTAGGAGCTTGAAGTTGCAATATTAAAGAAAAGAAAAAGTCATAATACTACACGAAGAAAGCCAAAGTATTATGAAAATAAAGTCAAAATTACAGTATAATATATACTAATAAAATATACTAGAAAACCTAAAGTAGAAATGGAAGGAAAATTATGTTGGGAGAAACACGTTATACTGTAAACTTGTAATATTATGAGGAAAAATAATGTAATTTTGAAATATTGAGATACTTTTAAGTCATAATACTAGACAAAACAAGAAAACATTTTTTACATCGACTATTCACCCATCGGCTTGCATTCCCATTCATTAGCAGCGAGCACCCATACATTTTATACGGTAAACTCGTTTGTATAAGTAGTTAGGGCAATATACCAGCTTGTACACAGTGTATGTGACACCATAAAAGCAAGAGTGTTCTTCATAGTTTTCATCTCCTTACCTACAGTAACTGCTGCTATGACCGGCGACACAAACACAGACATCATCACGCCACTGGCCACCGTCAAGTAGTGCTTGCTTCCTGAGATATTGTTTTTCTTACAGCGACCATGGACCTTCAAAAACAAAACCTGAGCTTTAACATGTTGAACATAATGCTTAACATCCATGGTAACCCCGGAAGGTGAAAGCTTGAGCCTCTTGGAAAGAGACAAGATAAGATTTTACCTTTAAGAAAGTTTGGAGACGGGAGAAGAGGAAAACAAACATGCATGCACAATAATAAGGCCTGTAAAATTATCAGTTTTATTTTCATTTATTATATGATTCATTAATTAATTTGATAGAATCCCAGGCCTGGTACCCATCAGACATGAAATCTTGTCAAGTTTTAAACTTGCGAGATCTCGTGACACAAATCTTGTGACACCCCCGTTAAAGAAAACATTCATTCATTCATTCATTTTCTATGCCGCTTATCCTCATTAGGGTCGCGGGTGTGCTGGGGCCTATCCCAGCTGACTTTGGGCGGGAGGCGGGGTACACCGTAGACTGGTCGCCAGTCAATCGCAGGGCACATATCGACAAACAAAGACAAACAAACATTCACACTCACATTCATACCGATAGACAATTTAGAGTCACCAATTAACCTAACATGCATGTTTTGGGAATGTGGGAGGAAACCGGAGTACCCGGAGAAAACCCACACACGCACGGGGACAACATGTCACACAGAGATGCCCAACGGAGATTCGAACTCAGAACCTCCTGACTGTGAGGCCAACATGCCACCCATTCAGCCACCGTGCAGCCCGTTAAAGAAACATTGATTTCAAAATACAACCTGATAGAGCAGCTGCCCCTGCAATCATTCAAAATCAACAGTGTTCTTGCTTTAATGTCTCAAAACCTTTGAAGATTGACTGAAAATTGCATAGTTTTCTGCGGGTACTCCGGTTTCCTCCCACATTCCAAAAACATGCATGTTAGGTTAATTGGCGACTCTAAATTGTCTATTAGAGTGTGAATGTGAGTGTGAATGTTTGTTTGTCTATATGCGACCTGCTATTGGCTGGCGACCAGTCCAGGGTGTACCCCGCGTAACTTTGCTGATTAGGATATACACAGGGTGGGCCAAAGTAGGGTTACAGTTAACACTTACATATTTTACATTTTTTAGACCCATTTTACATTGAATATTTAATCTCTCGAGCATTAAAATAAATGTCTAAATGACTAATAATGTGAAATGTCTAAGTGTTTACTGTAACCCTACTTTTGGCCCACCCTGTATAGAGTAATCCCTATCACGGGTGATAGGTGAAAAACCGCGAAGTATAGAAATCTACTTGATATTTTTTTTACAATTTTTCCTATTCTTTTTTGTCTTTATAAATGTAAGCTTTTGTAAACCCTCCCAACAATTATAAACCCTTCCAACATACTTACATAAACCCTTTATACAGTCAGTCTGTACGCTGTACAGTACTGCGTCTTCATAACGAGAAACAAAAATTTTTTAAAAATTCATATTTGCCACCGAACCAAATTTCTGTATTTTATTTATTAATTTACTTTATTTATAATATATACTTTAATTATAATATTAATTTATGACATATTTTTTTTTATAAAAAAACACAAAAATTGGAAAAAATATAAGACATATCTTCTCAGAAACAAGAAGTATATAGTATATAGAAGTATATAATGTATATAAAAGTGTATATATATCATTCATTCATTTTCTATGCCGCTTATCCTCATTAGGGTCGCGGGTATGCTGGAGCCTATCCCAGCTGACTTTGGGCGGGAGGCGGGGTACACCCTGGACTGGTCGACATATTACATAAATTTTTAAAATATATTTTTTAATCCACGATGTACCGACAGCGCGATAGGTGAACCACGATATGGCGAGGGATTATTGTATACCTTGCTGGGCCACGTATAGGTTTTTCTTTTCTTATCTATCCTGTCTTGCCTTGATTTTCTATTCTGTGATTAAGTTATTTATGACATTTTTGGAGAACTGCTCTCTTGGAGATAATAAAAAAGTGTCTATCTATCTATCTATCTATCTATCTATCTATCTATCTATCTATCTACAGTAGTGTTCAAAATAATAGCAGTCCAATGTGACTAACCAGATGAATCACTGTTATTATATTTTTATTGCTACATGGCAAACAAGTCAAAAGGTGCAGTGGATTCTCAGAAAACAAACAAGATCCAGCATTCATGATATGCACGCTCTTAAGGTTGTGCAATTGGGCAATTAGTGGAGAGCCGGGTGTTACAAACTTACTTTACAAACACAAAACTATTTTGTACAAACTTTTTTGTTTCTAGGATTTGTCAATCATGTGAATCAATAAACTAATATTTAGTTTTTTTATACATCTGTGTGGCATGGAGTCAACCAACTTGTGGCACTTTTCAGCTCTTAATACATTTCAAGATTTTTTAACAACATTCCACAATTCATGGTTTTGCTTCAGAAACAGCCTTTTTGATGTCACCCCACAAATTGTCTGTTGGATTAGGGTCCGGGGATTGGCTGACCACTCCATAACATAGCAAGATTTTGCCGGTTTACTAGTGTGTTTGGGCTCATAGTCCTGTTGAAACACCCATTTCAAGGGCATGTCCTCTTCAGCATAAGGCAACATGATTCCTTCAAGTATTTTGCGATGTATGCGATGTCTTGAATGCCATTTTCCTCAGGCTTTCAAAGAGAAATGCATGTCCAACAAGTGCTGGTTTCATCCTTAAGTAGGGGCCACCTGATTCACACCTGTTTTTTTTCACAAAATTGATCACTGATCACAGATTGAGTGCCACACTGCTATTTTTTTAACACACCCCTTTCAACTAATTTCCCAATTGCACAGCCTTAAGAGCGTGTACATCATGAATGCTGGGTCTTGTTTGTTTTGAGGTCTTGAGAATCTACTGTACCTACTGGTAACTTGTTTGCCATGTAGCAATCAAACAATACAAACAGTGATTAATCTGGTTAGTCACATTGGAATGCTATAATTTTGAACACTACTCTATGTATCTCTTAGACATATAGAGTATTGTGCCAAATATCACTCAAGTGTGCTTGCTTTGACACAGAAAAAAATCCAGCATGAATGTTGGTGTGAAAAAGTTTGCCCCTTCCTGATTAATTTTCTTTTTTTGCATGTTTGTCACATTTAAATGTTTCAGATCATCATACTAATTTAAATATTAGTCAATGACACCACATCTGAACACAAAATGCAGATTTTACATTAAACTATTTATTATTAAAGAAGCAAAAAAAATCAAACCTACATAATGAAGAAATGGGTGAACATTCCCAGGAGTGGGGCGACAACTAGGGCCCTTTAAAATCTGTTTGATTTTTTTCCCAAAGTCCATTTTTTTTATTTTTTCAAAATTCCGTTGTTTTTTGTTTTCATTTTTTAGAATTCCATTTTTTACATTTTACACCTATTTTTACCAGCATAGTGTGTGTAATTTTGGGGTTATTGAAAAAATGTCCACTAATAGAGCGCAAAAATGTATTGATGCAATCAATGACCCGACAATTTAGACCAGTAATTAAGAAATGGATGTAGCTTGGCTAACTTTTCTAACGGGATGCACACCTTGCTACAACATCTTCATCAAACTGTAGAGCTTGTGCTTGTGATTAAGGAAGATGTAGCCACCCATGCAATTCCAACTGCATATATAAGATACTTTTAATGACTGGCTTATTTTGTTTAGACGTGTGTCAAACGACGCTCTTATTTTGAAGGCCAGAAGGACGTTCTGTGTGTGAGAAAGTCTCTTTACAGCTAAGACGAGCTAGGCGCAAAAGTAAACGTGTTTTTTCACTCAGAACATGCATGTCTACAAAAAAACCTGCAAAATATACTCATCCAGCCAGAGTCATACACACTAGTACTAGCATGCTAGCTTCCATTCAAGGAGTGTGAATAGAAGGAAGCTAGTGGAAGCTAAGCTAAGAAGAGGTTCCGCCAACTTTCGCTGGCCTTTATCATCATTTCAACATTGGAGGGGAGTGGTTTAGTGCCTGTGATGAGATTCCGCCACGATTTAGCCATCAGCTGGGTATATAATTCCACAAACGAATGTTCGTTATCTTCATAATGACAGCGTCTCATTCACATGTCAATTTCTGAAAGATTCCACATTTAACAGTAAATTCCGTTTTTATTGGCCAATTCTGCAATTCCGTCCGCGGAAATCATAGGGCCCTGGACAACTCATCAAAGAGGTTACAAAAGACCCCACAACAAAATCCAAAGAACGGCAGGCCTTATTTGCCTCAGTTAAGGTCAGGTCAGAGTTCATGAGAAAGACACTGGGCAAAAACAGCCTGCATGGTTCAAAGACCAAAACCACTGCTGAACAAAAAGAACATTAAGACAAGTCTCAATTTTGCCGGAAAACATTTTGATGATCCCAAAGACCTTTGTGAAAATACTGTGTAGAGGAATGAGACAAAAGTTGAACTTGTTGGAATGTGTGTATCCCATTACATCTGGCATAAAAGCAACACTGAATTTCAGAAAAAGACTATCATAGCAACAGTAAAATATGGTGGTGGTAGTGTGATGGTCTGGGGCTGTTTTGCTTCTTCAAGACCTGGAAGACTTGCTGTGATAAATTGAACCATGAATTCTAACGTCTACCAAAAAGAATGTCCGACTATTTGTTTGTGACAATACATTTGTTTGATGATCTAAAGCCTTCAAGTGTGACAAACATACAAAAAAATAAGAAATCAGGATGGTGCAAACACTTTTTCACACCGCTGTATGTAGCTTTTGACCTTGGCTACCTCGTCAAACAGGGTTCAGTCAGGGGTGTACCTTGCGTCCCATGTAAATGGGTATGCCCACTATGATGACAGGTATGGCGATGCCTGCTATCAGTGAGATGACCACGGGGGCTCCTAGCAGCATGCCCACCTGCCACAGAACTTTGCGGGTTTGCGACCACGGCTTCTTCCCCCAAAACGTACATCCTGAGGGACTGGGGCAGACACGGAACACAATTATTTGCATTGTTAAGAAAAAAAAAAGAAATTAGGTGTAATCAATACGCACCTGAGGTAGTGCACATCGGTGATCTCCTGCATACACAGCCAGCAGAACTGACAGGCACACACAGTACAGTTCATGCGGTTACAGCTACCGTCGTTGGTCTTCATGATGTAGGCTCCGCAGCGAGGGCACGGCTTGATCTCCTCCGCATCTGAAACAACGCCATAGAATAACAGGTGTTACAGTTATGTACAGCATAATATAATTGTGGTTAGGGATGCTGCCTACAGACACTCATGCTCATGGTAATAAACTGAGGCCGCCAAATTATCCAATTGGTTTTCATTTATCGTGAAATTAATACTGTATATTGGGACCATTCACATTTGTATTACCCAGTACAATAGACATAAACAGAGAAAATATGACGTAAATAAGATTGGCAGTTGCTTGTTGTTTTTTTCTGGACAGCATATTTCCTGCGGTAGCTATCATCAGAAAGATGTAACGAAAACTGCTCGTGTCCCCGGGGAAACCTTAACGCCAGGCGGACAGGAAGGGACGTCGGAGGTTCCGAGTTGAGTTTTACGTTGTTGTGGGTTATGGTTGTATTAGCATGTGTTATTAATCTGATTATGTTAATTATAATAATTGTTATGTTATTACTGTTTAAGATCATTTAATCCTACAAATACTGCCAGTTCTGGCAATCCCATTTTACTTTGTGGCGACATCTATTGGCCAATGTAGTTTATTACATTCACAAACAGAACGTTTCTTCTGTCTTGTATTTGTATTTTGTTCACTTAGGCGATGTGATCGCCATTACTGGCAGTTTTTGTAGGTTTACAAAATCTCACGCAATAATAACTTAACAATTATTATAATAATCAAAATCAGAATTATAACACAAGCTACTGTTGGGGTCATAACCCACAACAATCTAAAACTCAACCCGGAACATCTGACGTCACCTCCTGTCCGCCTGGCATTAAGGCTCCCCATGGAACACGGGCAGTTTTCTTTACATGTTACATTTTTGATGAGAAATTGATGAGACGATAGCTACCGCAGGAAGTACGCTGTCCAGAAAAAACAACAAGGAACTACCCTTCTTATTTATGTCTAACATGTCATATTTTCTCTGTTTATATCTATAATACTGGGTAATACAAAAGTAAATAGGCCCAATATACAATATTTATTAAGTTCACGTGCTGTGCCACACCCACCTCCTCCGGCCTCTTCATTGAAGACGTACAGCGCTGAGGCGTCCTTACTGCCCGACCCGTGGCGCGCTCGCTGACGACGGGCCTGGTCGCACGTCTGGTTGGGGTGCCACAGCTGGCGACAGTGGTAGCAGAACTCCGTGTTGCATCCGTCTCGGCCGCAGCTCAGCTTGGGACACTCGGCGCAGCCGTAAGCGATGACTGCGTAGCTGTAGAAGAGTGGACATGTATGTGGACACTGGATTAGGTACACCTGCACATTGTGTTTAGTATTAATATTGTGGTTGCAATTGCGTGGTGCTTCACTGTAAATGACGGGCAAAGGTGGCACCTTGTGATTATAACCGCCAGCCCTGTGATGTCTCTCTAGGCTCATCATAAGGGAATATTAACTTGTCTCTTTAATATTCATAGGACTGTGTGATTAACGATCAAGTAAAAATAACCTTGTGTGATTCACGGACCAAATGCTTCCTTCCATTAAGCCCTCTTATCTACTCTTTGACTTGTACTGAATGAACAAAGCAGGTTGTGACAGTGTTTGAGCATTAGAACTACATCGGAATGTAAATACTTTGATGTTCATGTAGCAACTATACACAGCACTGCCCTAAAACTGAATTATGCAAAAATTAACAGGATTTATGCCTCACAAAGCAGACATAATCTGTTAAACCTCCGATGCTAGGCACTGTGGGGGGACACCATGCAAACACACACAACTGACATATCAGCCACTTTTTCACATTTTTTGAAGGCATCTATTGAAAGCTAAATGCTGTCGGTTTTTGGTCCACTCACGAATCACAACATACAGTAAAGTACAGACTGTTTAGCTCACATGTGTCAACTAGGGGTGTCACAAGATCTTGCAAGATTAAAACGATTACTCGTTCAGAAAAAAATGTCTGGGACGTTAGTACATTAATTAATTAAACACAAAATAATTTTGCCATCTTCAATACATTGTCATGTGCATGCGTGTCCCTCCTCCAGGCAGGAAGAGGATTCACTCTGTGCATTGGTTTCAACTCCCTGACGTGTTTGTTCCATAGGAGTGAGCCCTTTTGTCAGTCTCTTCGTCCCGGTAGGTAGAAGCTAACATACACACAGTTTGTAGAAGAGTGTAATGTAAAATGTAAAACAGGAACAACATCAAATTAGAAGCAAGAAATGAATACAGAGCCACCATCCACCCCCCAATACGGGCATGGCCTTTGTTTTTCAGAGGGGTGGTGTACCACAAATATGCCCATTAGCACTCAATAACGTCATCAAATCTTACCCTTATGCATTCCCATCTAGTATCAGCATTTGGGACCAAATATGAGGTGAAAGAAAAAGGGTAAATATGCAGTATAGTAGTCTCTGTACAGCATGGCAGAAAGTTAGATGGTATATTCATGACTGTCAAAGTGGGACAAGTCACCGCTCACATTAAACATTTAAAAACGGAGAGATTTCTAACTGCATATTATTTTTTACAATAAAAGAATGGCCCATATTTCCAAAATTGATAACCCTTTACATAAAATGTGATGCAGTTGTTGTTGTTGTTGTTGCGTATCAAATAGTTTAGCAGAGAGATTTACATCCCCACTAAACTTATTTCTATCTGCCATTAAACATTATTAATTATTAGTTGACTATGAACAAAATTTGATTATCACAATTGTTTATTTAATAAATCCAATGACCTCCTCAGTTCAAAGTAAATGTATTTGTATGCCCTGCTTTCAGGGTTCAAATAAATGCAGTATGTACTGTTCTGTGACTGGTAAGGCAAAAAACCTAAATATTGGCAGGTGAGTCCTCACCTGCAGTCAGGTGCTGGACACCATCGTGTATCCGGGTCAGCGGCCAGAAATCGCCTCAGATGGTACTCCTCGAACCTCTCCAGCAGCGCCCGGTCGTCCAGGATGGTGCGCACGTCAAACGGCGCCAAGGCCTCAGGGCACTGTGGGCACGCGATGCCCACCCGGCTCTCGGATATCTCGATGCGCAGGTACTGGCGTAGGCAGTCGGCGCAGGTGCGGTGTGAGCAGGTGATGAGTCGCGGGAAGCGGCACCGCGGCTGGCTGAGCAGGCACAGCGGACACTCCTCCAGGTGCTCGTCCACCAAGTGGTCTTGGCTTGAGGAGGAGAGCGACAGGACGTCAGTGGAGCCGCAGCTTGGGGCGGCGGCAGCGGCGCCATCCTCCACCAATTCAGTGCCTCCTCCTTCACTTCTTTCTGCTCCGGAAACACTCGATTCTGCAGCGTCTTCTTTTGTAAGTTCCTACGGAGGAGACATTTTTTAAACATTGCATTTAACAATAATACATCAAAGGCTTTGCTGATCAAAACATGAAATAACCAGATTGAGAACAGCAAGACTGATAATAATTGCCGGTTTGGATTCCTCCTACATAACAGACGATGAATAAAGTGAGGTTCCCCAGGCTGGTGAAGTTAGCGCAAACGTTTTCGACTGTTTGATTGACACTCTTTTCTTTTGTTCGTTTGTTTTGCTCATTAGCTGAATTTCCTTCCTGGGCGCATTGATTTCACATAGCAACATAGAAAGGAATGCTACACCTAGCGTTAACATTTCCAAACACAAAAACAAAGGTAACGGTCCAATATGTAGCGTTACCTTTCGCTAGCGGCCTGAGGCATTGTGAGCGAGTGTGTGGTGAAGCTAGTCTCTAGCCGGTTAGCAGCTAGCCGGTGTGGTGTGGCGAGGTGTCACTACGCCAGTAACGTAGTTCTTGGGCATAACAATGTTAATAACAATAATAATAACAATACTGCTCTAGCTTGGTTAATGTGTTGGTCACGTGATGTAAATGGAGCCTTGTTGGCGCTTTTTGGAGTTTTTTTTCCAGACTGTTTTGTAGGCGGAATAGATGCGTCCCATTACGTTTATTAATTACCTGCCTCTTTTTTTTTTAGCCGTTCTTATAGCTTTAGAATGCACTGTTCATGTCTTACATAAGGATTTTGGATGATGGGGAAAATTCCCAAAAAGTGCACTTTGTAAACTTGTAAGAGTGGGCAAGCTATTTTAAAGTTAATTTATGTGAAACACGGTTTCTGTTGTTTAAAGGACACACTTTATATACAGTGAGGGAAAAAACTATTTGAACCCCAGCTGATTTTGTAAGTTTGCCCAATAACAAAGAAATGATCAGTCTATAATTTCAATGGTAGGTTTATTTGAACACTGAGAGACAACAATGACAAAAAAAATCCAGAAAAATGCGATCCAAAAAGAGTTATAATTTAATTTGCATTTCCATGAAGGAAATAAGTATTTGATCCCCTATACGTCAGCAAGATCTCTAGACTCCCAGGTGGATCTTATACAGGTAACGAGCGGACATTGGCAGCTCTCTCAGCTCGTTACCTGTTTAAAAGAGACCTGTCCACAGAAGCAATCAATCAATCCAGATGCCAAACTCTGCACCATGGCCAAGACCAAAGAGCTTTCCAAGGATGTCAGGGACAAGATTGTGGACCTACACAAGGCTAGAATGGGCTACAAGACCATCGCCAAGCGGCTGGGTGAGAAGGTGACAACAGTTGGTGCAATTCTTCGCAAATGGAAGAAACATAAATTAACTGCCAATCTCCCTCGGTCTGGAGCTCCATGCAAGATCTCACCTCATAGAGTTTCAAAGATAATGAGAACGGTGAGGAGTCAGCCCAGAACCACTCGGGAGGAACTTGTCAAGATCTAAGGCAGCTGGGACCATAGTCACCACAAAAACAGTTGGTAACACACTACGCCGTGAAGGACTGAAATCCTGCTGTGCCTGCAAGGTCCCCCTGCTCAGGAAAGTCCATCTACAGGCCCGTTTGAAGTTTGCCACTGAACCTCTGACTGATTCAGAGGAAGACCGGGTGAAAGTGTTGTGGTCAGATGAGACCAAAATTTAGCTCTTTGGCATCAGCTCAACTCGCCGTGTTTGGAGGAGGAGGAATGCTGCCTACGACTGCAAAAACACCGTCCCCACCGTCAAATATGGAGGTGGAAACCTTATGCTTTGGGGGTGTTTTTCTGCCAAGGGGACAGGACAATTGCACCGCATCAAAGGGAGGATGGATGGGGCCATGTACCGTCAAGTGTTGGATGTTGAGATGGGTCATGGTTGGGTATTCCAGCATGACAATGATCCAAAACACACGGCCAAGGCAACAAAAGATTGGCTCAAGAAGAAGGATATTAAGGTCATGGAGTGGCCTAGTCAGTCTCCAGACCTTAATCCCATAGAAAATCTGTGGAGGGAGCTGAAGGTTCGAGTTGCCAAACATCAGCCACAAAACATTAATGACTTGGAGAGGATCTGCAAAGAGGAGTGGGCCAAAATCCCCCCTGAGATGTGTGCAAACCTTGTGGCCAACTACAAGAAACGGCTGACCTCTGTGATTGCCAACAAAGGTTTTGCCACCAAGTACTGAAGCACGTTTTTCAAAGAGATAAAATACCTTCGCTTCTGTGGACAGGTCTCTTTTATACAGGTAACGAGCTGAGAGGGCTGCCAATGTCAGCTCGTTACCTGTATAAGATCCACCTGGGAGTCTAGAGATCTTGCTGACGTATAGGGGATCAAATACTTATTTCCTTCATGGAAATGCAAATTAAATTATAACTCTTTTTGGATCGCATTTTTCTGGATTTTTTTTGTCATTGTTGTCTCTCAGTGTTCAAATAAACCTACCATTGAAATTATAGACTGATCATTTTTTTGTTAGTGGGCAAAATTACAAAATCAGCTCGGGTTCAAATAGTGTTTTCCCTCACTCTATATATATATATATATATATACATATTTGTTTTTTTTGCTTTTTCTTAGAATTATTGTCAAATTATCATTAAAAATCAAACAAGGAATAATAAATAGTGTTTTTACTAAGATGTACCAAACAAAATAAGAGTAAAAAAAAAACTAATAAAAAAATAATACCAAAATGAATTGTTAATTTTGTCAAAAGTAGATAAAGGAAATCCCTGGTAAGTAAGTGCAAGCTGCAGGAGCTCAGTCAACTCTGATTGCCTGGCAACATCCTTCAGGGAAATTAGCAGTTAAGTACATAAACACTGTAATGGATTTGGGCTGTAAGAGAGCAGACAGGGGCTGACCTGTCTGAAGTTAATGATCTACAGACTCAACTAATGGTCGCCTCTCCGCATCCTTTCCATGTGTATTGCATGACAAAATGATGTGGGTTATAACACAAGTGACAACAAATAAATAATTTTAGGGTGTGTATCGTGTAAAGTGTGTAGTAAAAATGAGAATATTAATTGTTTTTTTGGGAGGGGGTCCTTTTTGGTGGTTAGTTTAATGGTAACGAGCAGGAATAAGTGCAATCATTATGTCATGAAATGTATAAAATGAACAGCTGAGTATGAACATGTATGTATGTGTGTGTGTGTGTGTGTATACAGTGGTGGGAAAAACTATTTGCCCCCTTCCTGACTTTTTATTCTTTTGCATGTTTGTCACACAAAATGTTTCTGCTCATCAAACACATTTTAATATTAGTCAAAGATAACACAAGTAAACACAAAATGCAGTTTTTAAACGAATGTTTTTATTATTTAGGGAGAAAAAAATCCAAACCCACGTAGCCCTGTGTAAAAAAGTAATTGCCCCTGCACCTAATAACTGGTTGGGCCACCCTTAGCAGCAAAAACTGCAATTAAACGTTTGCCATAACTTGCAACAAGTCTTTTACAGCGCTCTGGAGGAATTTTGGCCCACTCATCTTTGCAGAATTGTTAATTCAGCTTTATTTCAGGGTTTTCTAGCATGAACCGCCTTCTTAAGGTCATGCCACAGCATCTCAATGGGATTCAGGTCAGGACTTTGACTAGGCCACTCCAAAGTCTTCATTTTGTTTTTCTTCAGCCATTCAGAGGTGGATTTGCTGGTGTGTTTTGGGTCATTGTCCTGCTGCAGCACCCAAGATCGCTTTAGCTTGAGTTGACGAACAGATGGCCGGACATTCTCCTTCAGGATTTTTTGGTAGACAGTAGAATTCATGCTTCCATCTATCACAACAAGCCTTCCAGGTCCTGAAGCAGCAAAACAACCCAAGAACATCACACTACCACCACCATATTTTACTGTTGGTATGATGTACTTTTTATGAAATGCTGTGTTACTTTTACGCCAGATGTAACAGGACACGCACCTTCCAAAAAGTTCTACTTTTGTCTCGTCAGTCCACAAGATATTTTCCCCAATGTCTTGGCAGTCATCATTTTGTGTTCAATTATGTTATCTTTGACTAATAGATAACTATTTTTTATGAGCAGAAACATTTAAGTGTGACAAAAAGTCAGGAAGGGGGCAATTAGTTTTTCACACCACTGTATGTGTGTGTGTGTGTGTGGGTATTGATGCGCGTGCGTGTATGTGACTCCTACCAGCTCCGGGTATTCATGCAGGGTGAGGGTGATGGCTACATCCTCATTGGGCCGGGCCTCCACGTTCTTGTCTGGCCGCGGTTCCGATTTGGGCTTCCGGCTAAAGAAGTTGAGGAAGCTCAGGGGTCCCGTCTGTTGATGTTTGGGCCTCTTCATGGTCTGCTTGGAAATAGAGTGGCGACTGAGGAGCGCAGGCTAACGACCATGAGCAGAAGCACAATGTATGTGTGTGTGTGTGTGTGTGTGCGTCAAGGAGCGAGAGAGGATGAGAAGAGAGGAGGTGACCCCTGTCAAGAGGGGAACATCACTAGTATGGATGTTCCTGCTTTATTGTCTCCTTCACTGAACTTTTGCTGGTTCTCTGCCTAACATCCCCAAAGTATTTTTAGAGCTCCCTTTCACAACCTGCATGCAAACACACACACGCACACACACACGCGCACACACACACCAAAGGCGATACGGACTTGCAGATCCATCCATTTAACACAACAAGATGAAAGACAGCACACACACAGCATCCCGCCTTCGTTAATACACACACGGATGGCATCATCAGTGCCAGCGCCTGGCGTGACGTACCTGTCAGACAGTCACAGGACTTCCCCGTATTGTGGAACACCCTTACACAACAACAGCATCCCCGCAAAGCAGAACAATTGCCGGGAACCTACGGCTCGGGAGTTAGATGCGGCTCTTTTGTTGATCTCATATGGCTCTCAGACGTTTCTCAACCGCATAACATTTAATATTTTAGTTACTTTTTTTCTAAAAATGAGGATAAGCGGCATAGAAAATGGATGGATGGATGTAACATTTCTTGCTTTAGAACAGGGGTCTTTGGTCTGGGTGATTTATTTACCTGCAGCTAAATCTAAAATACAATTTAACAAAAAACTTTAAAGAAACAGCAAAAACTAAAAAAATAAGCAGTAATTTTACAAAAAATTAAGTCTAAATATTACAAGAAAAAAGTTGTAATCTAACCAAAAAAAAAGTTGTGATTTTTGAAAAATCAGGTTGTGTAAATGGTTATAATACTAGGGAATAAAGTCAAAATATTACAGAAATATTTCTCATAATTATGAGAAAACTGCAGAAATTGGAAAAAAATTGCTTTCATTTTAGGAGTAAAAAGTCTAAATATTAGGAGAAAAAAATAACAATATTAAGAGAATAAACATGTAATATTATGGGTAAAAACTATGTAATTTTAGTAAGTAAGAGTTATTTTTTATTTTTTAAATGTCACAATATTAAGAAACAAACAAAACAAATAAAAAGTTGTAATTTTTGGAACATTAGGTTGTGGGAAAACTAATTTGGTAATAAAGTTAAAATATTGTGGGAATAAAGTCATAATGTTACAGATAAAAATAAAATGTTTGTTTTATAATGTTTTGTGTCATTTGTTTTGCTGATATTTTAAAGTAAAACATGACAGAAAACACAATGTTTAAAAATAACATTCAAAATATAAAACCTTCTCAGCACTTTCCTCCATCCAATTCAGAGACTTATTATCTTCTAAAATTGTTGGCACACTTTTTGTGTTGTATTCACATTAAAAAAAAAAAAGATATGGCTCTTACAGAAATACATTTGAAAATATATGTCGTTTATAGCTCTCTTAGCCCAAAAGGTTTCCGAGCGCTAATTTAGACACTGAGGAAGTGTACTCTGCAATGCCAGGACCAAAGTATAAATGTTAATTGTATGAAATGTCAGTTTTACCAAGCAAGCAGAAGCTGACACTCCAAAGCAGCTGACTATTAAGCAGACTAAAGTGTTGCTTGCACAAGCTTTTTCTTTTTTCTTGACATGTTAGACATAGCCCAGAGAATGCCTTTTAATGACAACAGACAGAATTACTAGACAACCAGCATCTGCCAGAGCCTCCCCATTGCTCTAAAATGCACAGCAAGGATGCAAGTCATCCTTTTTTCCTTGGATCAACTCCTAGGTGCGCTGTTTTGTTTATCGTGAGGACGTAACACTTGTTAGTCAGCTGTTGCCACGCCGCTTAAGCCAAGAGGGAATAGGATGAGGAGGAGGGAAACCTGGCGATGGGGATGCTGATGCTGCACCCTCCCTGAGCAAACAGCTGCTCACTGGACAGCATCCCACAGCAGCAATGCGGCTTTCAGGAGACAGGAGGGTGACCTCAGCCTGCCCACACACACACACACACACACTCACACACACACACACACAGAGGCATCCATGACCAAAATATACCATGTGATGCTCCATGGGAGCTGCTGCAGAGCCACACAATGAAGGTTACATCATGTCACAGCTCCCTTGGACTCTTGCATCACATGATTCAACGCAAACTCCAAACTGCAGCTCACTGGAATGCAATTTCGTCGTAACACTCAACAGCAGCATGCATGCATAACTTCCATCGTGCTGTTGCAGGGAGTGGCATGTTTTGATAGCTCCACTTGATATTAGGCAGTTAGGCTTTGAACGCCTCAAGACCAGAGATAAACACACGCATCCAAGATGCATTACGTAAACGGCTTCTTACCTCTGCATGTGCGTCGCCCTCTCTAAACAAATGGCTCCTCCCCTAAAGACGCAAAGAAAATCCTCATCCTCCTCCTCCTTTTCAGGCGCCGTCCTCCTCTGATACCCCGGGAAAGCTGCGGAGGACCGGTGCAGGTGGTGGTGGTGGTTTTAAGGAGGGCCGCAGGGTCGCAAGCAGAGCATTGCATTCGCGGTGAGGAGAGCCCTCGCCCGGCTTGCACCTCGCGGACGACTCGCATGAGAGCAGCAGCGGCCCGGATGGGTGGCACACTGCGGTGACATGGACCAATGGGATGACGCAGGAGCTCAGGATCTCCTGTTCATTAATGAGCACCTCCCAGGGAAACGTCGACGCTCACGAATGCACACACTGCTTCGGGTTCCGTTCGTCTGGTGTGGACATTTTGCCAAACGGCTGTGTAATATTGCCCCTCACGTGTACATAAAAGTGATAGGTATGCTAACGAGAAGCTATTCGATAACAAGTGTTTTTTACACGTCCTATTAAGGATTCATACATATAAAACGTACTACAGTGTTTTATTTGGAGACAGTTACCTGAAACGAGGATGAAATTACGATAAATTGGGATAGTTTTAAGACAACCTCTGATGACTGGGTATCGTTTCGTGAGTCGGCCTAGCTAGCACCCAAAACCCTGAGAAGATTACCGGAAGTGGAGCATGACACCCGGCAAGGTCTGCGTGCCTTTCAAAATAAAAGTTTTTTTAAAGCAGTTATTTGAAAAAGTTACCTGGCGTTCGAGGAAATACTTGCGGAGTTCTGCGGCAAAGCTACAAATACCACCCAGAAAAGTATTTTTCCCGACTAATATTGTCGTAACATTACAACTTTATTATCTTAATTTCACTTTTCTTTGTGGACTTAATATACCCCTACCTTCTAAATATCGCCTACATTCAGTTCTGAAATCATACACTTCTAGAGAAAAATGATCAACACTACTGATTCGAATCGGTGGTAACAATCAAATAAAGAGGAAAAGGCATTAAACGGTGTGTTCTTTTGATGTAAATTGAAAACGGAAACGGAAATGGCTTACTACAAGATAATAGCGCCACGAAATCCGGTGGGGTCTAAGGCTCTTTCAAAATATACTACATGGTTATATCAAAAGGTAGACGCTCTACAAAAAGGTACTGTGGGAACACAAAAACCTAACAAAAATAATAAAATCAAGTCAAACGGTACGAGGATACCGTCTTTATTTCACGTTAATTCTCAGAGCAGTACGGCTTTATTGCTAATGTTTATGTGCCACTAATGCTATGGCTAGCGAGTGTGCGAGCTACAAAGATGAAAAACAAACATGAAGTTTCCAACATATGTTGTAATCCTGGCGTCATTCGGCGACGTAAAGCCCCGCTTGGAGCGATTATGCCTTCAGACGTGATGGCTGAAAGGCAGCTAAAGGGACGAAGGATGCCATCACCGCCATGACGACATATACGTGCTTTAAATGTGAAGTGCCCCCAACCGGATGTCTCCTTGTTGTTCCTGCTCCGGCAGATCACAGGGCGAATGAGAAAATCAATTAAGTTATGAAAAATAGCATTAATTGCTTTTCTTTGTCGCCGAGGCTCATGAAGAAATGGCGGTTCTCCAGACGTGCTGCACTCCCGGAGAGCCGCGTCGCAGCTAATGGGGCGCACTGCGGCGACAAACGCGCCACTCGGGGGGGAGGAGTACTTTCTCTTTTTAGGTAAGTTAGCATGGTGGCTCACTTTGCGCTGTAGTTGACGTTAGCTTGCCCGTGGCTAATTTAGCCGTGTGTTGACAACAGAGCGCCGCGGCGCCCTCACAACTGAGGACGACGCTTGTTCGTTGTTGGCGTCCGTGTTGGTTTCCCAGCGTCGTGTTGGGTAAAATGGTACCAGCTTCACCTTCCACAGCCTCCTGCCTAACATCAGCCGCATGCTTTTTTATTGGTGGGCGGGTGGCAGCTAAGTAGTCTCGCTCGCAGGTGCTAATTTTCCCAGCTGGTGAGCTTTAGCATCTGTAAAGTGTCTCACAACATGAATAATAAACATTTGCTGACGTTGACACGTACCGTACAGCCTCGTGTGGTGAGCTGGGAGTTTGTGTACTCAACTGCAGAGGGTGTCGGGCATGCGTCGATGAACTCGGTTGGTTTAAACACATCAGTAACACAAAATATGTACTGTAAGGAACAAACATGGACCTCAGATGGTTGTGGTTCAACGTACCACGACATCATCTCGTGTATGGAGAGAACATTGCTGGGAAAATATAATTAGGTTCTTTATTACGCCAAAAATTAAACAAAAATACCTTAAGGTGGCACAGCCATGCTGGCGCCAGTGTGGGGCAGTAAATGTAAACCACACACATATCTTCTGGCTTTGTCCAAAAGTTGGCCCCTTCTGGGAGAATATACGTAAAATTATAGAAAAGATTTTGGGCTACAGTATAATTTTTACATGTGAGGTCTTGTACCTCGGCCTGATAGTAGGAGAAGGTGTGTCAAGGAAAGATACTTGTATAAAATTATGATGGCAGCATGTAAAAAAGCTATTACACGGAAATGGTTAAACCCGAGACCTCCGACGGTGGAAGACTGGTTTGGTACTATGAATACAATACATGACATGGAACTTTTAACCTACAGATTGCAAATTGAAGACGATATATGCCAAGAAAAATGGTCAAAATGGACACTGTTCACTGACAGAAGACAAAATAAGGACCCCTAGACCATGATTGATTTGCTTGATTTGAAGATGTACTTCCTGTGCCGTGTTTTGTGTGTGTGTTTGTTCTCTGTTAAAAAATTCAAAAACTAAAGTTAAAAAAAAAACAAAAAAAAAACATGGACCTCAGATGACTGATGTGTGTCTGGGGGACATTTGCGGCCCACTGCACGTTTTATAAAAGCATTTAAAAAAATAATGTTATCATAACTTTCACTGTTAACATGTACATCAGCGATAATAATGCGTAATTACCAGGCTGATATGAGGGAATTGTGACGTCGTGCCGATAACATGAAAACTAGCTATATAGATAATTTAGGTTGTTAACGCCTGTGACATTAACACCCTTTCCCTGAGCTCACTTGGAAAGATTCACATTCAGAGACATTACGTGTGGTAGTTGAAGCAAATGCTCTGTCATTGAGGGGGGGCATCGAGCACACACAAAAAAAGATCAACTACCTGAAAAGCCAGTGTGCAGCGTTGGAAATGTGCAAAAGGTCTGCCAGAAACCTCTGTGGCGTCACACTGGCTGCTCGGAGCATGAGCCCGAATAAAGTGCACCTTGCTGGAGCACAGCAGGTGGCTCCTCCTGCTCTATACTCTGGTTCTCCTGATAGTAGTGATGTGGTAGTAGTAATGTCATGATACCTCATTAGGACAAAGCAACAGGTACGGTTGGTCCTAATATGTTCCAGTCATACTTGCCTCCAGGTGTGCACAAAAAAATACTGTGCATCTGTAATGTGTATATGGTCAGGTGTCCTAAAACGTCTATTGTCCCGTCTTTTGACGTAGGAAATCCCTACACTGATGTGATGGTTGTGAAAGTCTGCAGGAAGACGTGGCAAACAAAGGAGAGGCTGACTGGAAGATGCCAAGAAAAAAACAGCAGAATCCCCAGCCAGTCAAGTGTGAGTCCGTCGTACAAAGATGGTGTGTTGTTCTATTGTAAAGACATAAGTGATCAAATGAAGCAGCTCATCCGGTTGTTCTCGTGGCAGCGGATTCTAAAGACATTCTAGCTGCCGAAACTCCAGGAAACCTCGCCTTAGACGGTGACTTCCTTCTAGAACACGAACTTCACTTTGCTGATCCTTATCGTGACGACAAGTTTCTGAGCCTGGAAAAGTTCTCAGGTTGGTTTTAAACATACCAAAACTTGCCTCTTGTGTGTGTGCGTGTGTGTGTGTGTGTGTGTGTGTGTGCGTGCGTGCGTGTGTGTGTGGATCCACACGGATTGTAAATTCATACTTCATTCGGTGTCCATCTACAAAAATGAAAATGCTTAATATGATTTAAAAGTGCTCTGCATCTTATCATAATGGAGATACCTATGCTCTATGAAATTTATTTGAACTGTGAGGACCTTTTGGAAACCTTATCAAGAAACTGAAGAAAGTTGTTAGTGGAAAAGGCACATTGGTGGTGAATTTAGAAAAATAATTGCAACAAAAAGATGTATTATACATATAACCCAAAAAAGCCCTGCTGTTTTTCCCTACAAAAGGAAAACTATACTGTTACAGTGGATGGGTGATATGACCTAAAATGCATATTGGGATACATTGCAGCCCGCTATTTATCACCATATAGTTGGGCATGTCAATATGTATTCATTCCTCTCATACCAGGTGACATAGGCCCTAAGGAAATCCAAACTGTGTTTAAAAATACATATTTATTGTGTAGCACCTTAAGTATACAACATAATGTTGCAGATCAATTTAAATACTGAATATTGAAAGATAATTTAGGTACAGTGTGCCTTTGGTTAGTGTCAGTAATTTGTTCCAAAAGGGCTGATGTTAACCAAATCCATTTTCCCCATAGTAATCAAAATCCAATTAATTGGTTCCAGAAAAGTACAAACTTGTTTTTTCTAGTTTTACAAATCCAGTTTTACGCGTGGAAAACAATTCAAAATGCATTTAAATGATGGCGGCACACTGCTTTCATCTTACCCACTTGTCTTTATCTGTGTCTTTATCTGTGTATTCCACCGGGAAGGGACAAGTCTTTAGAGTTTGACAACGGAAGCAGGTTTTTAACTCTGGCTTCTCCTTGGCATGGCAGTACTGGAATTGTTGGGCCAATCGAAATACTATCTCAAAGCAGGTCTAGTTTCTGTCCCCTTTGTACCGTACCGAAAAGTCAGATTACGAATACAGTACCATTACACAAACTACGCTTCTTTTGAAGCTCACAAAGCACAAACTACAGTGGTTTGAAGGCTTGGCCATGTGAAAATATTCTGCAAACAAATTGAATCAACTGTGTGGAATATTTTCCTAGTGCCTGTTGTGTAGAAAATACCATCCGATGTCATTTTCAGGCCGTTTTCCCATCATCCTTTTGTGACAAAGACAATGAAATAAATTATACAAAGAGGTGGAACTTACGTTTCAGCTGGAGGATAACACCTCATTGTGCACCAAACTTATTTGCTGCTTCCAAAATATGTACTCTGAACAAACTCCTCATTAAACATACACTGCTATTCCACACAGAATTGTATATGCAATCAAGCTCACGTCTGCCTTTCACACATAATGTCAAATTCACTGTATTTCCGGGTTAGTTTTGTTTTGACACGGATTCAAAACCAGAAATATTGTGATTTTTTTTTGCTAAGACACTTATTTTCATTGGGGTGTTTTTGTCCTTTTTGTTTATTATGATTAATACTTTTTATTTATAAGATCTTGACACACCAATGATAATGTTAAATACTCTTCAGAAATGAAAGGTGCTCTTGCATTATTATGCCATATATATAATCATTACATTAATAAAAAATGCTCTCCAAATAATATTGGCAATAATTTGTAGGACAATTATCGTTCAGCGACATTTGGCTAACAAGACGCGAGGGTCAGCATGCAAAAGAAATGTCCAAAATCCATAGATTGTATTACTCGTACTTGTGGGTGAGACGGGAGAGCGGCATGTGTTGTTTTTCCCCAGCATGCTGCTTTCATCACGGAAAGCAAGGGAACGGGCCGTGTGACGCCATTATTATATAAGGCTCGTAAAAAAAGTACCACCATTACCATCAAGGACACCATCATGAGAGGGCATCTATTCATCATCGTCATCATCATTATGATCACGTGCTGTTGCCTCTGCTATTGCCATTATCATTACCCCATCATCATCAAAGCTCATTACCATCAGCTGCACCCACACTATCATCATCATCATCATCAGGCTCTGTAATCATGGTCGGGGGGGTTTGGGGCGTAGGACCAAAGGGTGGTCCGGACTCTCCTCACTTTCCCGCTCCACATCTTGGAGGAGAAAGTGGCTTTCACCTGCGCTTTTTTGTTTTTGCGCTCTGAGCGAGGTGGCTCCTTTCCGTTGACAACAATCTTTGGTAATGTACTTGTTTGCTGAGTTGGGCTGGGAGTGCGACGTCTGACGTATGTCAGGTGCGATGTCGCAACTGTTGCATATTCCTTTTGGCTTTCATCTCAAAGGGCTGTGTGGTTTTCATCGCTGTTTGTCTGCCTGGATGTAATATTGTGGGATTTTCTTGACTTATGTGGCGAGTAATGCCTTTAACCCATTGGCCAAATTCAAGCATATGCAGGTGAGCTTGTTATTCTTTTCTTATTGTAATGCCTGCACACATTTTTATAAGTTGTACCAATGTAGAGCAAAAAGGTATTTAACTTGAAACATATTTCCCAAGCAACTGCTGTATTTTTGTAATTGCTAAAAGTGTACACCAGGGGTGTCCAAAATGGCTATAAAATTCAAGTAATCAGGAAAACTAAACAGCAAAAATGGGCGGGGAAGACTACTTTTACAGGAATAAACGCAAAACATTTAGGAGTAATGTCATGATATTGAGAAAAAAATAGTGTAATAGTAAAATAAAAGGGGAAAAAAGCCATATGAGAAACAAAAAGGAAAATTATGTTTGGGAAAAGCGATAACACAAAGCTGAGATGCAGGTTGTTTTTATTTTATTAAAACATTTAAAAAAACATCTCACCATATCAACATAAGTTGGTTGTTTAAAAAAATAAATGAATGTTAGTGGCCTCTGCATCTTTTGATTTTTTTGGTAAGCAGTCCGTGGTGGAAAACGTTTGGACT
>QODF01000426.1:481021-651529 GCA_024372805.1 Oostethus manadensis | reverse complement strand
TTTTTTTTTTTTTTTCTCAATGTCAGCAATTCCCGCCCACTTTCTGGGCAGCCAATCACAGAGCTGCATGCTTCACACTGCAGGGTGTAATACTCAATTCAGATGTTTTTTGTTAATCCCTTTTTTGTGATTGTTCACGTTATTAAAAAAATGCAACGCATTACAGAAGTAACGTGTGGAGCTGTATGTGCTCTCCTTAACGAGCAATTTAAAAGAATTTGTGCAAATTTTGTCTATGGCAGTTTGTGCAGAACTTGCTGTAACATCTGTTTTAAGCTTCAAGAATTTTAGGGCTTTAAGAATTGCCCTAAAATGTAAAAAATGTTGAATATGTAGTACTGCGTGTACATTTACTTTCATTAAATATGCGCTAGAATGCCTTCATCATTTGTTCAGATTCAGCTTCCTCCTTATTCATCGCTGCGTCACTTGAGCTTTTTTTTTTTTTCATACAATGATAACATAATACTGTATAAAAAATACATAACATATTGCCATCCGCTGATTTAATTCCTGAATGCATCCGTAGCATTAAACAGCGGAAGGGCTACCTTGGTGTTTGTATCAAATGCACATTTTGTTAAAATGCACAAAACACCTTAAAAAAAGAGGGCTTTGCAATATGGGTGTAATTATTCGTTTTACGATTCGATTTGTTTTACAATTGGTGGGTGCCAATTCGATTCAAGGACAATATTAGTTCATTTAGAACGATAGGATTCGGTAACTTTAAATCGATTTACACGCTCCTAAAGCTGCGAGGAGGTATTTGTTGAACGAGCTTTTTATTGCAAGAAGTAACGGCTCGCAAGCACACACGCCTGCACAACGACAACATTGGCTCCCTCAACTGACTCCTAGACACCACCCCATCCCTGGTTCATTCACAGGAACCCAAAACAGTCAGACAACCAGCGCACAGACATGAACATCACCTTAACTTTAGGGGTCACTACGTACCTCCTATCTGGTCCTGACGCTCCCATCCATGCGTTTGGAAGGTTTCAAGTTGGACTTTGGATGCGGTCCAACACTCACAAGTCATCTAGCTAACAAACATGTATACTAATGAAAATACACCCCATCCCCTATAAAAAAAGATTGCCTCAAGGACGTCAACACGGACTCTTCTACCAGAGCGCGCAGGCTCAGCGTCACATGACGTCACCCGTGCGCCCCGGTCAACGGGCGTGACTAATTGACTTACGACAAATGAGACTGTTACAAGGGTATTGTTTGATGTCGCTATCATTGAAATAGCAAAAAAACCCCACCCCTATATAAAGCCTGGCGTGCTTAAATAAATTACGCTACAAACGATGTCAGATCGATTCATGTTCTCTGGATCGGTAATCGGGTGAACACGGATCGATGTAGTTTGGTCATAGGAATATAAATCGATACATTGATGCATTGAAGGAATTGTTCCGCCACCACTTTTGAAACAAAAGGTTGTATGCTAGCAGCGCCGCCTCCACCCACCGAGACGGATTGTACAGTCGTGTGTTGTGTTCTTTCTCCACAGAGGTGGCTGCTGAGATCGGTTTCTCTGTATATCCTCTGTGTGATGAGGACAACCCTGACTGCAGCCAGCTCAGCATGGATAGCGAAACTGAAAACTCTCACAGCAGCACACCCGACAACGTCAGAGACGATGAGGGCCGAGCAAGTCGCTCCGAGCCTGCCTTCCCCCCATATCTGCCCTGCCGGGGCTGCGGCCAGCTGCGCGACGACCCCCTGGGACATGTGGTGGGTCCTTACTGCCTGCGCTGCTGCAAAGCAGCCAGAGACGCCAAAAGCACGGACTTTGCGTACGGAAGCCTGAGCGGGATTCACCCACACTCGCAGCTCGACGGGATCCCCGACGGGACGGGCGACGACAAGGCCAAACTGCACTCGTGCCACCAGTGTGGCTTCTCGTCGCGCTACGCAAACCACGTCAAGCGCCACATGAAGACGCATAACGGCGAGAAGCCCTTCAACTGCCCCATCTGCTCCTACGCCTCGGCGCAGCTTGTCAACCTGCAGCGCCACCTGCGCATCCATACGGGCGAGAAGCCCTACAAGTGCGAGAGCTGCGCTTTTGCATGCAGCTCTCTCGGCAACCTCAAGAGGCACCAGCGCATGCACGCGCCTAATGTCGCTGGGCCGGGGGGGCAGGACACCTCACTGAGCCCCGGCGGCGGACCCGGCGGCCTCAAGACTCACATGACTGGCCAGAGAACCAGCGAGGAAGATGAAGCTGTCAAGGGTAGGTTTATGTTGCTTCTGGGATTTAGGCCCAAAGTTTTTCCTGACTGGCCCACACCTGACCGCCAATTTCCATGAACTAGGATTCAAAATATAATTAACGGTCGTAATCAAAATTAATGAATGGAATATTGTCAGTCATTGCCTAGAAAACCTGTTTACAAGCTTCTATTCCGTTCCATCATTCGACATGAAATAACAGCACTACGGTCACCATTAGTTGTATTACCCAATAGAAACCGTAAATATTACCCGTAGAAACAGAAAATCAGACATCAGTACGGTAACAGGTGGAAAAGCCTATCAGTATGAACTGCAGTTTTTTTTTATTTTATTTCCCAAATGTTCTTAATCTTCAACTATTTTCTTTTTGTAATATTAAGATCTTATTCCCATAATACTTGTTCCCAACCTAATACTTTTTCACATAACATGATTTTATTACAAAAAGATTTTCCTTTTTCTTGAATATTGATTTTCTTTAATATTTTAACTCTGCTACTAAAATCAATTTTCCTCAATTTTCAATTTGTCCGTTTGTTTTCTAGTAATATTTTGACTTGTAAAAATAGAGCAGTTGCCAATTTTTGCTGCCTCCACCCCCAACTTATATTTATGAATTTAATCCCAGAATTTGACTGTATTCTTGTAATATACATTTTTTGCAACCTGATTTTCCAAAAGTTACCACTTTGTTGTTTCTGAATTTATTACGACTTTGTCTTTTTGTCTCTAATATTTCAACTTTACCCATTTAAATCAACGTTTTTCTCATGTTATTCTCACTCAATTACATTTTCTCAACTTTTTTCTCAATATTTTTACATTTATAGTAAAATTTGTTTTGTAAAATATTACAACTTTTTTTGCATAAGATTACAACTTTTCCTTAAACGAATTTTCCAAAAATTACAACTTTATTTTGTTTGTGCCTCCTAATATTATGACTTTTTTAATTACAAAAATGCTGCTAAAGTGACATTTTTCTTCATACTATAAGCTTATTCTTGTGTGACTTTCTTCTTATGACTTGTGTTTTAAAATTTTATTTTGACTATTTTTTTAAATAAAATTACAGCTGTTTTTTCCCCCTGCTATTTCAGCTTTCTCTTTGCTATTTTTTTCTTATAATTATGAATTTGTAATATTGACTTTATCCTTGTAAGGTTTTTTTTTGCAACCTAATCTTGCATAAATTACTTTAAGTAAAAATGTCTTTTTCTACTCATGTTCATTTACAACTCATTAACTTCTATTTGTTCTGTCATGTCAGAGGCTGCAGCAGCATCAGCGCACCTGAGTCTAGCAGTCCAGAATGCAGACTACCTCTCAGCCTTTGAGAGCCTAAAAGGGGCGTCGCCACAGCCCACGCCATCATCCGCCCCGGCCGGCCGTTCGGGACGAGGCGCCAACGCCCTGTCCTCGTCCCTTTTCCCCTACACGTGCCGCCTGTGTGGCGTGGTGCTGGAAGACGAGGACGGCTCGTCGGCCCAAATCTGTGCCAAGTGCACGCTGGAGATGCTGACCAAAGACTCGTCGTCGCCTAGCAGCCCCATCGAGCGCACCGACAAAGTCTACACGTGCGCTGCCTGCCCCTTCCTTACGCACTACCCCAACCACCTGGCTCGCCACATGAAGACGCACAGCGGCGAGAAGCCCTACAAGTGCCCGCAGTGTGACTACGCCTCGGCGCACTTCGACAACCTAAAGCGCCACCACCGCGTGCACACGGGCGAGAAGCCCTACAAGTGCCACCTGTGCGACTACGCTTGCGGCAACCTGGCCAACCTCAAGCGCCACCAGCGCGTGCACTCGGGTGCCAAGCCCTTCCAGTGCGCCATCTGCAACTACAGCTGCAACCAGAGCATGAACCTCAAGCGACACATGCTGCGCCACACGGGAGAGAAGCCCTACAAGTGCCAGGAGTGCGGCTACACCACGGGGCACTGGGACAACTACAAGCGGCACCAGAAGAAGCATGGCCTGGCCACTGACGGCTGGGTCAAGGTGCCCGTGACCGGAGTCCGCGACCAGGATGACGCGGCCAAGGGGGCGAGGGCTGGCGTGGGGGCGCCCGCTACCGCCCATATGACGAGAGAGGCCGCTCAGACATTACAGCACTCGTGCTACAAACTGGAAATGGTCTAACGACTTGTTTTCTACAGAGCCTTTATGTATCCTCTTTGTGATGCCTTTGGGATAGACGGTTTTGTCCTGTCGCTGTGCTTTGTGTCCATCCCGTTGTCTGTCCTTACTTCCAGCATTTATAGACAAATACTTCCGAGGGAGTGGTGCATGATGCTTTATACCTTAAAAAACAAAAAAACAAACACTAAGGGAACATGCATACTTGAACGCATCATTCTGTTTGAATTGGCACTTAGCGTGCCTTGGAATGCTAGCAAAGAAGTGCTTCTTAACGCCGCAGAAATAAACTTACTATTTTAAGCCCCTCAAGACTATTAAGATGATTTAAACTTGAGGCGGCGTCCTGAAATGTTGTGTGTTTTTAGGGGTTGTTGGTGTCCCTTTTATGTTCCGACTGTGAAATCAACCCACTGTTTACTTGACAGCAAAAAAAGGCATTAGAAAGTAAGTGAGCATGTGTGTGCCAATGTTTATTTTTCTAACAGTATTACGCAACTAGACTTTAATCAAAGTATTGGATGGTTTTCAGTGGATGTGCCATGTAGTTCCCCTCTAAGTTGCATCATTATTCTTGTAATGGTATGCAAGGGAGATTTGTCCAGTTCCGTGTCCTTATGCAGTGTCTCATCAATGCCTTAAAACCAGGACTTTACAATAAACATTATTGCATTGAATGTCATACAATTGCCTCATTTATTACCATTTCCACCAAAGCTCTCGACAATCGTGCGTTTATGGTGGTTAATCGGTTACAAACCCAATCGCTTAGTAGAATTCTGTTGTTAAATTGAATATTTTCAAATAGCCTGTTTGACTTTCTACATACGTTTTTTATTAAAACCCTGCCAATGTGACATCAAATAACACCCCTATAATCACCATTACACTCCTATATGTTGGATTGCAACGCAACTCATGCTGCAGGGAATCAAGATGGCTGCTATCTAGTGAGCTGACCAGTTAGCTTAAAGCGTGGCATTGCCAACTGCTTAGGGTTTGCACTTGGGCAGGGCCATGGCTGACTTCATGCATCAACACTTCCACTACCAGGTCTTCTTGCTATGAAATGAATACCTTCAGTAGCACAGAGTGCCGACTAACCATAATTTTTTCCCATGCCAGTTAGTCTTTTTTTTTGCCCATTTTTTTCCCCCTCCATGTCCCCCACGGGGGTTTTGTAAAAAAGAAACAGATAAACACTGGTAATTCCATGTCTTGTATTCTTTAAGCTATGAGATTAAATACACAGATTTTGAAATTTACCAGACACATTAGGTAAGTTTGAAAATTATGACTCAAGATTTTTTCCCTCATTACACTGTTTACACACATTTATATGTGTTGCCTTTTGTAAAGTGTCAATTTTTTTAATCCTAAAATTGACTTTTTTGCCATAAAACATTTTCTTCCTCCATTTTGTCTCGTAATAAAACTGATATGACATGGTTAAAACAAATACACTTTCCCCCTCACTTACTGCAAGTACATGACAGTCGTCCCTTGTTTATTGTTAATTTGCTCCAGACCCAAAATATCCACAAAGTAGGATTCAATATTAATTCCATTCCATTTTCCTCTGCTTATCCGGGTCCAGGTCGCGGGGGCAGAAGTTTCAGTAGGGAAGTCCAGACTTCCCGGTCTACAGTGACCTTTTCCAGCTTCACCGGGAGGACACCAAGGTGTTCCCAGGCCAGCTGTGAGACATAGTCCCTCCAGCGTGTCCTAGGTCTTCCCCTCTTCCCGGGGGCCTTCTCCCGGCTGGGCATGCCCAAAACACCTCACGGACAACATTCACCGGAAACAAGCTCGACTTACTGCTGGCATTGCGAACCAGGCTCCTGCTTCGATTGTACAAGGACCGAATGGCACGTAGTAGGGGGCCACCAATCCCGTACCCCCGGATCACCCCCCACAGGACACCACGAGGGACACGGTCGAATTCCTTTTCCAAGTCTACAAAGCACATGTAGACCGGTTGGGCAAACTCCCACATACCCTCCAGTACCCTTGCAAGGGTGTAGAGCTGGTCCAGTGTTCCTCGACCGAGACGGAAACCACATTGCAGCTCCTGTAACCGAGGTTCGACTAACGGTCGCAACCTTCTCCCCAGCACCATGGCGTAGACTTTTCCGGGGAGGCTGAGGAGTGTGATCCCCCTATAGATGGAACACACTCTCCAGTCACCCTTTTAAAAAATGGGAACCACCACCCCGGTCTGCCAGTCCAGTCCAGTTCCCGTCTTCCATGCAATGATAAAGAGGCGTGTCAACCAAGAAAGTCCCCCAACATCCAGAGCCTTGAGGAATTCAGGGTGTAACCTGTCCACCCCCGGAGCCTTGCCACTTGGGAGTGTCCTAACTACCCCAGATACCTCACCCACGGTGATAGAACTGTCCGTGTCCTCAGATTCTGCTTCCTTTACGGAAGCTATGTCAGTGGGATTTAGAAGGGCCTCAAAGTATTCCTTCCACCGACCGACTATATCCTCAGTCGAGGTCAGCATGTCCCCGTCCACACTGTAAACAGTGTGGACTGGGGACCGCTTCTTCTTTCTGACTTTTTGCCAGAACCTCTTTGAGGCCGACCAAAAGACTCCATAGCCTCACCGAACTCCTCACACACCCGAGTTTTTGCCTCGACCACCGCCGAAGCCGCTTGGCCTGCCGGTACCTGTCAGCTGCTTCAGGAGTCCCGCAAGCCATCCATGCATGATAGGGCTTCTTCTTCATCTTGACGGCTGCCCTGACCCCTGGTGTCCACCATCGGGTTTGAGTCTTGCCGCCACCATGCGGCAGCAACTACGATTGACTGCCTCAGCAATTGAGGCATGGAATACGGCCCATTCGGACTCAATATCCCGTTCCTCCCCTGGGATGCAGGCAAAGCTCTGCTGGAGATGAGAGTTGAAGACTCGAGGAACGGGAGACTCTACCAGATGTTCCCAGCACATCCTCACTATGCGTTTGGGTCTACCAGGTCTGTCCAGCATCTAATCCAACTCATCACCAGGTGGTGGATCAGTTGACAGCTCAACCCCTCTCTTCACCCGCGTGTCCAGAACATTCGGACGCAGGATATGACTACAAAGTCCATCACTGACCTACGACCTAGGGTGTGGTGCCAAGTGCACTTATGGACATCCTTATATTCAAACATGATGTTTGTTACGGACAAACTGTGGTTCGCACAGAAGTCCAGCAACATCACACCGCACGGGTTCAGGTCAGGGAGGCCGTTCCTCCCAACCACGCCCCTCCAAGTCACACTGTCATTGCCCACATGGACGTTGAAGTCTCCCAGTAGAACTGTGGAGTCACCAGCTGGGGTGCTCTCCAGAACCCCTATGATAGACTGCAAGAAGGCTGGGTACTCTGAACTGCCGTTCGGCGCGTACGCACAAACCACAGTCAGGACCCTTTCCCCAGCCCTAAGGCGTAGGAAAATAACCCTCTCGTTCACTAGAGATGACTCCAACACAGAGGCACCAAGCCGGGGGGCTAATAATAAGCCTACCCCAGCTCGCCACCTCTCCCCTGCAGCAACTCCAGAGTAGAACAAGGTCCAGCCCCTCTCAAGAAATTTGGTTCCAGAGCCCAAACTGTAATTCGAGGTGAGTCCGACTATATCTAGTCGGAATGTCTCAGCTTCTTTCACAATGTCGGGCTTCTTCCCCACCAGAGAAGTAACATTCTATGTCCCAAGAACCAGATTTGGCCGCCAAGGACCAGGTTGCCCAGACACCCGCCCTCAACCTACGCCCAAATCACATGGCACCGAACCTTTATGCTTGCCACTGCAGGTGGTGAGTCTGCGGGGGGGGAGATCCTGTGTGGCTTTTTCGGGCTAGGCCCGCCCGGTTTCTAGGATTCAATATTAATAAATGGAATATTTGTGTTATGGCATAAGAAACCTGTTTACAATCTTCAACATTATTAGAGCCCTCAAGACATGTAATAAGACCCTTATAGTCACCTTTACACAAAATAATAATCACAAAAAAGGTATTATTGGAGATAAATATAACAGACTCACAACTTTAGCAGTTGCTTGTTATTTTTCTGGACAGCATACTTCCGTCAGTATCACACTTTTTATTCTCTTAAAATTAAGACTTAAAGATTGTTTTCTTCTTTGAAAACTTTCTCCCATAAATTTGTCTCCTAGCACTGTGTTAAAAATGGGGAAAAAATTAAAAATGCAACTTTTTTTTTTCTTAAAATGAAGGCTTAAAAAAACTCATCAGTGGAAATATTTAAGTGTTGTTCTACGGCTATATGTGGCATCTTCCAATAAACAAAGTTGATTTTGAATTTTTTTTTAATGAACTTATATGTAATGTTTTTTTTCTTCATTTGGCTTTTCTTAAGTTTTTTTCCCCTCCTAAAATGTACAACTTTTTTGCCACAGTAAAAACATTTTTTTCCTCTCAGAATCTTTCCTCATAGCAGAACCTTTTCATCGGACATTTCTTGCTATTCTCTTAAAATGAAGACTTTCCCCACCTTCTGATAAGACTCAATTAGCTATTAGGAGCTCTTGACATGGGTGAGCTTGTAATTTCCCCCCGCTTCCTGTAAGCGCACTCTATAATGCTACACACACACAATCACTTTTGTCCCATTACTTGCACAAAATAAACAGTTAGGACACTGTAGGACACTCCATTCTTACTTACAGCTTGCTCTTCTGACTTTTCAACAAGATCAAGTAACGTTGGAAAAGCGTCGGATTTCAGCAACAGTTTGGCAGACAGTCCAGTTTCGTATTGCTAAACAAAATTAGCTTTCCCTCATACCCGAACAAACATTTCCTGGGAGGCATTGCTCAACGTTGCCCGTATAAGTAAGCCTGGGTTGAGTGATGTCAGTGGAACTGTGTTTTAAAAAAAACTCTGAAGTCGTAAATTTAAGAGGAAAATAAATCATAGATTTGAAAGAAAAAGTTATTCTTGTAAATTTATGAGACTATATTTACAAAAAAAAACATTTACAAAGGAAAATAAATCATAAATTTACATTTACAAAAAATAAAATACATTTTAGAATAAAGTCTTAAATTTATGAGAAAAAAATCATAAATTTAAAATAGTTAAAAAAATTAGTTTACAACTTTATTCTCAAAATCAGAGTTAGTTTTCCCCCCCAATGTGGCCCTAATACTCCGTGGTGAGAAAAATGTTGACGAGAATATATGCTACTGAAAATCCGTTTTCCAGGGCGTCTGGGAGGCCTCGGTTTTCTATCCTCCGAGCGGCGGCTCGCTGGTGTCGGCTGACGCCATTGAGTTCCACGGCTGAAAAGCAAAGCTGTTAGCAAAGGCGAGGTAACAAGAAGACACATCGTTTCAGGCGTTTTATTTTGCCACCGAGCTTGCCGCTAAAATGCACAAGCACTTAAAAAAAAGTCATTTGGCACCTCCTTGCGTGGACAAAACACGGATGAGACAGGCGACACAAAAAGGCATCGTAGCAAAACAAAGGTCTCGGAATGTGTTCATTTTGTTGCCAGCAATGCATGAACTTCGTTCGCCATCCAAAAGCACCTTTGATTACTTGGATCTTCTGAGATGATTGGCACGATGACTGATAAAAAATGTTTTTAAAAAGTGTAAACTAACAAGAATGTAAACAATGATAGGCGTTAGCTGGTTCATTTCTGCTGGATAGTAATAGTACACACAGCTGCAGATTATGCTTCTTCTATTTGGACACCACTAAGATACTTGATATTAGTAAATGTTCTCAATACTTTCATTGCATTGTACTTTTTTTTTTTTTTTTTCAAAAAGTGACATAATATCTGGTGTGCAAAATGCTTTAGTAAACTATAATTTGGCATTTATGAGAAACCTTAAAAAAATTTAAAACGCTAAAATGGATTTCCAAAGCCTCCTTGTGCCCCCACACTCTTGCAGAGATGTCTCGTATTAGTGAACGAAGTGCAAGCAGCAGCGCGTTTCGGATGAGATATCATGCTGGATGCAACAACAATGTAAGGCATCAGACCGGCCTGCGACATTAGCAACACCCCAGACATCAGCAGCTCCGTGGGTGTGCCTGATTTAGTGGCTAGTGAGTGTGTCGTCACAAATGATGTGTCATTTTGGCACTTAACACCCCATCACGGCCAGCCGAGCCCGACACGTTCGGGTTTTCAATTGCCCGTGACGACTTGTGCTCTCACTAGTGGGCAGCTCGGTCACACGCAGCTGATGGTCGCATGTGAATTGTGCCGCAAATTGCCATTCATGCGTGTTTGAGTGGAGTTGAGAAAAGCATCACGTGGCCAGGAATGAAGACACTTGTGTTAGTATGACCTTTGTTTGGTGTGGAAGGAGGCGGAGCAGGAGGAGGAGGGGATGAGCGAGGGGCTACAGGTCGTCGTCCCCGATCCCCTCGAAAGCGTAGTTGCCGTGGAAATTCGTCCCGCTCATGTCGTTGGCCGAGTTGGAGGCGCTGATCCCTCGCAGCGACACCGAGCTCAGCTTGGTCTGAACAATGGGAGTCAATGCACGTTAATTTTTATTTTTTTTATTGATACCGATAACTTTCTGCTTCTGCAAGACCCCTTCGTTACCAATACCACTCTTCTTTTTTTTTTTTTTTAATTTAGACTAGTGATTTAAGTGTAGTTAGTGCACACCTGGAGGTAAGAAGACTGGAACTGGTACCTGTTGATCTGTCCTAATCAAATATCCTGACATTACTACTACCACATCACTACTATCAGAGAACCAGGGAATAGAGCAGGAGGAGCCACCTGGCGTGGCTGAGCAAGGTGCACTGTTTTCGGGCACACGCTCCGAGCAGACGGTGTGACGCCACAGACGCCTCCTCATCACAAAGCATTTGGTACAACTAGCGTGAGAAATGTCTTTTCTACAGAAAGTGAGCTCAGGGAAAGATACGACAGGCCGTCAACCGTCACAGGCAGTGGAAATAAGGAGTGCTTGATTTGCTCACCGGCACAGTTTGGCAATCAATGGAGTGTTTTTTGAAATGATACAACTATCCATCAGTGACCTACGGGCGTGTAAGTGTGATCATTTTCATCTGTGAATAGGGTAACCTAGCATGATGCTGCTGGTAAAATGTGAGTCTAATGCTAGCTAGTGGTGAGTAACTTGTGTGTCATTATAGGAAAAGTGCCCCTTTCTTTGCAAATTGGCCCATCATCTACATTCCTTAAGTGAGACATGAACACACGTCTCTTTTCGTTCTCTCGCTCTAAAGATAGAAAAACACCAAAAAAGAGGCTGCTTAGAACGCACTTAACTGGACACTGTAAAAATCCTCCAAAAAGTCATCAAGGCTCCGTTTACATCATGCGACCCGCGTATTGACCAAGCTACAGCGACATTGGTATTAGTGTTATGAACGTCGTTACTGTCAAGAACTACATTACCGGCGTAGTGACACCGCACCGGCCAGCTTCACCTCACAGTAGCGAAATGTAACGCTATATATTGGAGCTGCCGCCACTGCTGCTGTGGTTTTGCTTTTGAGCGTAGAAATGGTAACGCTGGGTGCAGTGTTCCTTTCCATGTTGCTTTGTGAAATCGTTGCACCCTGGAAGGGAGTTCCTCTAATGCTTCAAATGAGCAACAGTGGTGTAAATATGACATGTTCTCATGATTGTGCCTGTTACTACATGCTCACAGCAAGAATGTAAGCTTTTATGCTTTATAAAACGCTGCTTTTTTGGAGGTGTTTTAATAGCGGCTTTTCTAGGTGGAATAGGTGTGTCCCATTATGTCCATTAATTAGCCGCTTTTTATTTTTTAGAACTCTTTTGTATCTTTAGAACACACGTAAAAGAGAAAGACACGACACAAATAAGGATTGTGGATGATGGACAACATGTTTTTAAAAGTGCACTTTTCCTTTCATGTTACATTGTTGTATGTGATACATGGCATCTTTTATGATGCACAAGTGCAGCGTTACAGTGTGTATGTAAGAAGTGCAGCACAGTAGACACACACTTGCAGGGACAAGCATAGAGCATAAGCTTTAAAGCTACGGACACACTAAAACAGAGGGTTCAAAGATAGATTATTATGGATATAGACGTATAATAACATCTGACATCAACTTACTGACAGTTTGATGATCTGTTCACGGCTCTGGTCAGGGGAGTCCTGCAGGGAAAAACACAAGCGAGGTCCATGAGTAAAAAAGAGGCAAGCAAGGATGACTTGTACTTCCATTTTTACCAGCAGAGGGGGCGACTTGACAGATTGCTGACAGTCTGGCCCATGATTGGAGCTGTTGTGTCGTTTCCTCAGCATCTAGGAGGCACAAAACAGAGTGCTTGGAAAGTGCGCACCAAAAAAAAAAAAAAAATCATTTGAAACTTAAATTACAGAACGATTATTATTGTAAATGATAAGGCACTTTAAGGCAAACCTTTTTGATGCTGGCGCCTGACTTCTTCACCATCAATTCGTCCACCATTGACTGAAGGCAGATGCTCATCATGATAGCCTGAAAGCACACACACACACACACACACACATCATATACAGTAGTGTTCAAAAAAGTTGCAACGTGACTAATCAGATGAATAACTGATATTAGTATAATTTTATTGCTACATGGCAAACAAAGTTACCAGTAGATGCAGTAGATTCTCAGAAAACAAACAAGACCCAGCATTCATTATATGCATGTTATTAAGGCTGTGCAACTGGGCAATTACTTGAAAGGTGTGTGTTTAAAAAAAATAGCAGTGTCTGCCATTGACTTTACAAACTCAAAACTACAGTATTTAGTAAATACAGTATTCACTATTCACAGTCTACGCTTTTTCCACCGAGGGCAACATACTGAAAAATCAGAAGGATATAGAGGCCCACTGTATACATTTTTTTCCCAACCAACCCATGTAGATATGCCTAGACCTTCTTTATATTTAAATAAGAAAAAAAACGGCCTGCATCTCAGCTTAGTGTTATCTTAGACAAAGGGTCTTATTAACATTCCCTGTTTCCCCTTGCAATACAATTTTTTTTAATTTTTTTTTTTTACAAAAATGTTCTTGTACATTTTTCTTGTAATATTATGACTTTATTCTCATAATATTTTGACTTTATTGTCATATTATAACTTTCCCCAACATACAATTTTCCAGCACTTGCAGCTTTTTCACCTCATATTGCAACATTTGTTCCATTAAGTTTTCAACTTAATGCTATTTTTATTTGACGCCCTTAATAGTTAGTCTTTATGCTGGTAAAATTAATTATTTTTTTTCCTTCCAATTTTTGCTAAAAACTTTTGCAAAAATCTTTTCCCATGATGCTTAGAGTACATCTTCAGGAAGCAGTGACGTAGATAAGTGCAGTGGAAGCTGATATCAGGTTTTGAAGTTTTATGCAGCAATCTCTGACACATCTTAAGTAAGTTTGATCAAGTGTAAAATGACTACAGCTTTTGTTTGGACTACTCAGACCGTCAACCGTTCACTATCACCAAAGGGTTTCATAAGGCTGGACTACTTTGTGATGGAGAGGATCTCTGAAGCTAAGTGGCTAATTTGCCTCAAGACAGAGGTGACTCCCAGAGTGACAACAAGGGAGAGAGCAGAGAGAGAAACTGACAAAGTATGTGATGAAGTTATGACACTGAAGAGGACAGCTTTTGTGGTTTTAGTTGTCAGGAAGAGGAGGAGCACAGCAATGAATGACTTTTCTGGTGCCTGCTTTTTAACTAGCCATGTTACACATGTTGTTTGGGAATAAAAGCTTATTTAACCGAAAGTAAAATTAAAAAAAGGACCTTTCTGTGTACTCAATATCCCATGTTTTAATGTTGACATCCACCTTCTGTTTTTTATGTACAAATCTTTTTTTCTCGCAAAATTGATTGGCCCGTGACCCTAATAAAGATAAGCGGTATAGAAAATGAATGAATAAATTAAATGTATTGGGTGCGGCACATCTGCTACACAGTGTTGAGTGTACCTGCTGACTGGTGATGGTGACCCAGCGTAGGCGGTCCTTGCTCATCAGGTACTCGAAGGCCAGCTCTAGCTTGACGTCGCACTTGGACGACGTGCAAGGATTGTTGGTGCCGTTTGCTATGGGAACTTGCTGCAAAGACGTAATGGAGTCGGGATGGGTGTTAGCATACATCATCATCTTTTGACGACATAGTAGCTAATAGGGGATGTGAATCTCTTTGTGATAGACTACCCGAAACGCATCTAGATACACGGGTTAAGATGCAATATATTTAAAAAACAGAACAATTCGAGACAGTGTTCAATTGATACGATCCGATTATAATTGATTCTACAGTTACATTTGTTCATGTAGACATTAATCTTAGACTATAAAATATAGAAGCCAATTGTATAAAAGTGCCTAGTATGTAAAAGAGCACAACATATCCCCAAGCACGTGGTAAGGCAGGAGTACCAAAACACCGGGCCATGGGGGGGGGAAAATAAAAATGTAAAAATAAACAAAAACTTTGACATAACTACATCATATTTTATGTAAAGGGATATCAATTTTGGAAATATTGGCCATTATTGTATTCCAAAATAATAATATGTATATATAATATATATAAATAATAATAATATGCATTTACAAATCCCACAGTTTTTGCGACTTGTTCCACAGTCCTTGAACACACCATCTAACTTTGTCACACAATGCACAGATAGACTACTATACTGTATTTTTATCCTTTTTCTTTCCCCTCATATTTGGTCTCAAATGCTGACACTATGTGGGGGTGCATAATGGTAAGATTTGATGACCATATTGAGTGCTAATGTGCATATTTGTGCACGTACTAGGTCTTTGTGCTCTGTATTCATTTAGTGCTGTGAATAGTGCTATGATGTACGTATGTTTTTTTGATGTGCTAAAAAATGTCTCCCGTTGACCAGCTGGTGTGCTGCTAATGCTATTTACATCATTCTTGTCTCCAGTCATGGTAATCTACGGAGAATCTCTCTTGCTTGTCAAACCAGACTTCTTAAAACACTGCTCGTATTACAGTAGTAACTGTTTTACCATTGAGACATTTTGACCCAGAACAGAAACAGACTATTGCTGCTTTTATTATTTCTTATAGGAGGAACACTTGTTTAGAAAGGCTTGCAGCAAAGACATGACAGAATGTGTACAAGGTACAAACACCCAATGTGGTGCAAAGACACGTGCAGCTCCTCAGGGACAAGCTTTAGTTCTCATTTAGGTCCTCTCAGAGCTATAAGATTTGCCTCACCACACTGGAAAGTGATTGCCCCTCCACATAAAACAGAATGTAACTGAGAATTGGAATCTATTAGTGTTGAAAATATTATAAAGCCAATTCTAAAGCTTTGGCACTCTAGCAAACCACAGTGAGAGCCATTGTTCACAAACGGCAAAAACATGGAGAGTGGTGAACCTTCCCAGGAGTGGTTGGCCACCCAAATTATTCCAAGATTACCATGAAGACTCAAGAGGTCACAAAAAACCACATCACCATCCAAAGAACTGCAGCCTTCACTTAAGGTCAGTGTTCATGACTCCACCAGGCTAAAATTACTTTTTCCACACAGTGCCATTTAGCTTTGGATTATTTTTTTCCCTAAATAATAAAAAGTTTAATTAAAAAACTGCATTTTGTGTTTAGTTGTGTTGTCTTTAATATTTCCATTTGTTTGATGATTCGAAACATTTAAGTGTGACAATCACCAAATAAACAAAAAACACTGTATATGTTTTTGCAGACAGCTTCAGGATCGCTGATGCACCAAAAGAGCAGAGCTGCATACGAACCTTTTTCATAACACATAATATTGCAAGATTTTCTGCCCCGTGTGTGTATTTGACTAATTATGCTACTGGTAGACAAAACGTGAGGACGTTGGCAACAAGAGGCAGGAGAGGTAAGGAGAAAGAACAAAATTCGTGACAAAAACAGGTGCCTGTTGTTACAGGTTTCAGAAAGAGGATTTCACATCTTCACCACTTACGGAGGACGTGACTCTCCAGCAGCGCATGCGCGTGACCTTGAAGCTGCCCTCCTTCATCTGCTCGTTGGGCAGCTTGACGTGGAAGTTGAGTTCATTGTTGCCTGCGCCCACGATGACCTGGCAGCCCTTCTCGGGGAAGTCGGTGACGCAAGGGTCGAATTTGATGTAGCCGTAGTATTTCAGAGTTTGTCCCAGGTTGATGAACTGAGAGTGGGGGGCAGAGAACACAGACATGAAGATTGCTGAAAGGCAATAACAGAATACCATTGAGGCACAATTACACCAAGCTGCAAAGTAGGGGGTGGGAAGACTGATCCAAATCCTCACAGTGTTGATACCAAGAGTAGTGTCTGTATCGGATCGAGACTTGCACAATGCATGAATAAGTTTCTTGATATGTTTTGTTCTCCTCTGTGAATCACCACCTTATTGTGGTGGAGGGGTTTGAGTGCCCGAATGATCCTAGGAGCTATGTTGTCGGGGGCTTTATGCCCCTGGTAGGGTCTCCCAAGGCAAACAGGTTCTAGGTGACGGGCCAGACTAAGAGTGATTCAGAAGACCCTAATGAAGAACGATAAAAGGAGTGACTGCACCTCGCCCGGACGTGGGATACCGGGGCCTCACCCTGGAGCCAGGCCTGGGGGAGCCAGGCCTGGGGGAGCTCAGAGTAGAGCCGCTGCTCCTTCACATCGAGAGGAGCCAGTTGTGGTGGCTCGGGCATCTCGTCCGGATGCCTCCCTTATTAAAATTGCCTTATAGTCAGGGTCTAGAGGTTTGTTACATACACACCAGTGACCTGGAAAGTAGCAGCCGCAACAAAGAAAAGACGCAATAAACCAGGAGTGCTGTAAATAACATCGTAAGCCACCAGATCTTTTTTTATTTTTTTAATGGCACAGTTTGTTCTTTTTCCCCAATCCCTTAATTCCACTGTAATTCCACCAAATCAATGACCAGCAGCGTGTCTAGCTCAGCCCTCCACAGACGTACCGCTGCGACCAAGGGTAAAAAAATATTGTGGAAATTGTCACCCTAAACTAAAACGCAACAAAAGGGAACCAGAGCGTGCTGCATTCTTACTTCTTTCTTGGAGCCTTTCTCCTGCAGTGACTTGAGCTGCCTGTGTTGGTCTTTGTTGACGAGTATCCAGCCTCGCTCGATGTCAGACACCGTCTATTGGGCCACCCCCCCCCCCCAAAAAAAACAAACACACACAAGAGGACTTCATTAGCAACATCCCTATGGTAACGAATGCGAAAAAGACAGTTACCTGTGCGTAAAGCAAGTTCAGGCCAACTCTGCTGTCCATGACATCACCATCGTACACCATGTCCCAATAGCTGCACAGAGACATGTGCTAACTTTAAAATGTGACATATTTCCAACTCCAAACAAGCCAAAACACTTAACCCCACTTTCTATACTATATGCTGTTGCTTCTGACACCTTTCCTAACGTCATAGCAGCGTGTCAGCCACAAAGAAGCCCTCTCTGGCTCACATACACTGGGGGTCTGTTAGTCCCCGTTCACATTCCATCTTCCCCTGCTGTCCGACATCCAGAAAGTGAAGTGAAAGTAGGTCAGCGGGACTTTAGAGCTCCCTTGAGGCACGCCAACATCCACAGCACCTCGGTGGTGGCAGGATGGAGGAAGAGACATGTAGAAAGTCGACAAGCGAGGGGAAAATGCTCAGCTAAGTTACTGTACATTAACATTAGCATCAGAGCAGAATAGACGATCGAGAGGTAAACATTCTTATACATTCTTTATAAAAATGTAAAGACCTGCTGAAAAATTGCAAAGAATTAACATTTTGCACTGTTGGATCTTAAGGAGGTTCTAAGCAGAGCTCCAAAATGCAAGCAATTTATCGCAGAGAAGCATTGAAGTTTAATAGGCTGTTGAACTGATCCAACATTTAAGTGCACAGACTTTAAAAGTCCAAAATCTAGGCAAAAATGTGGGTTGGATGTGATTTAGTGTCAGGTATTTAAACTATCATAATCTCTTGAAGGCAAAGGCAAAAAAGCTTTCTCTTTTTGAACGCGCTGGGATTGTTGGGCTGAATAAATTAGGTCAAGGCCATTGCTGCTGACGTTGGACACAGTAAGACACCATTTAAAACCTTTTCTAACAAGCCGAGGATTGTGGAACAAAAAAAATCAAGTTGTAGCCGCAAACAAATGAGGAAGAGGACACGGGACCATCCTTGGCTCAAATGAAGGTTGTTACTGGTGCCAAGTGCAGTCTAATAACCATCAGACGACATCTTCCAGAGAAGGCTTTTAAGAAGAAAAAGGTCTCATCTCCTTTAAGCCCACAAAACTTGTTTGGAATTCTGGGGTTCCGACATTACTGGCATGACAAGGAGATCCCAACTGAGATGTTTTCCACACGGCAGAGTAAAGGGGGCACAATTGTGATCCTTCAATGGAACAATGGAGCTTGTGCAGGGATTTCAAACGACAGCCGGCTCTGTGGAGATGTGCCACAGATGTGAATCCCTCATGGCTGTAAGACCTCGTCTGTGTGGTAATGACTGGCTTTTTCAACAGGACAAAGCGGCATTTAACAAAAAGACTTCTTCCAGAGGAATAAGCTCACTCTTTTGGACCATCCTGCATGTTCCCCTCATCTAAATCCAATTGAGAACATTTGGAGATGAACGGCAAAGGAAGTTTACAAAAATGGACATCACTTCCAGACAGTGTATGCCCTCCGTGAAGCCATCTTCACCACCTGGAGCAACATTCCCATTCGACTCATGGAACACTGGCATCAAGCATGCCCAAACACATTTTCACCTCATTACCAAGAATGGTGCCGCTTGTGTCCTTTTTGGAATATTTTCTGTTTAGCTATGGTCTTAAAGGATGAAACAGCCGATTTCACTTCAATGCTTGTTTGCAATAAATTTCTTACTCCAAAACTTTTTTTTCTTGCAATTTTTCAACTGGTTTTAATATTTTCATCACTAGTGTGTATTGTCTTTCCCTACTCTACCGCAGTCATTTTTTGTCTTACTAGTTCCGACAATTATTTATCCATGTAAGCCCACATGGTTTGTATGCTAGCAAGCCAAATTGTTATCAAATTGTCATCTAAACCCAATTACTGTCAGACAAATTAATCTGGGCTGCCACGGCCTCAAACTGAATGAACCGTCTGCTTCATTTATTTCGATAAATACAAAGTAGCAGATGTCATTTTTTAGACATAATTAAATGCATACAACTGAAATATGTTACCCCCATGAATGCATTGAAATGCAGTTTCAAAAACCTCAGTTTTTGTTATTAAGCCGTTTCAAAAAGCTTACACCAAAACTATATAAAAAAATATATTTATAACATATTTATAATTTTACATGCAGAGCAATGCAAAACACATATTGTAATCAAGGACTGCCATGGATAAGCGAACATTTAACATCACTTTTACCTTTATTAATGACTCTTGTTGATGAACATGATGAGTGTAGAGAGGAAGGGACGAAAAAGTTAAAGTAGATAGATACTTTATTAATCTAAGTATGTGATCGTAATCATGATCTAGTCAGCAATTCCCTCTGCTACACTGTCTGGTCTGTGACTTCTTTTCGCCATATTTATGCCTTCTTCCTGCTCTTTCTGCATTCTCTTTCTGCAGCTGTGAGTTAGTATAGGCGTATCTTTCTATTCTGCATTGACAGTTTTTTCTCTGGAGTTCAACATTTTGTAGGTCCCTCGCAAATAAAGGAATTAATGAAGCTAGGGGTGATGCTTGCTGTTGCGTGGCATCACGCAGGACAAAGCGGGGCCAAAAAATTGCTTCACGGATGCGGGAGTGGCTGTGACAATGCATAACCATGCAGGAACAATGCATGTTCTGCGTACAATGTTGTACACTCAAAGTAAACAGTACTTGTAAATAAGTTGAGCGAGAGAGTGGCAGTGCACACCATTTTTGTATGCCAAGTGCGTAAACTAGTCTTCAACCTTTTCAGGCCTGCCACCTAAATCAGTGATTCTGGTGGGGTGTGGATCCATTCTAGGTGGGTTGCAAGCAGCGACTCAAAAATCACATGAAAATATGTAAATATACAATCAATGAATTACTTTTTTTTTTTAATCTGGAAGATAAATTGAGCTACTTTAATTAGCTTCCTTTATGTACGTTACATCACTATAAGTGAAATATAACAATTTTTAAACTCTTATTTAGTGCTATTTTGATATTTTATACCTTTATACCTAAATTTGCATATGTAATTATGTGTATTAATGTTTTAAAAGATGACATAGGCGATTAAAAAAATAATACAAATGCTGGGTTTGCCTGGACCAGGCATGACCAAAGTGGGTCACAACTTCATGACCATTGGAAAATGTGGGTCCCAGTTTGAGACCATTTGAGAAAACCTGATTTAGATGTGGAGGCAAAATGTGTGCAAGTGTAAACATGGCTTTACATGACTCCAGTCTCAAAAGACAAATCTTGTCTATTTAAATGCACAGCGTAGGACACTTGGCTAAGAGTGGTGGTGTTGCTAGAGCGCAGCCCCTCTTTGGCAACAGGTACACTTTGCGTCTCTTGAGGCACAACACCTTCTATCCAAACAAAGTGTTATTACCATCAACACTAATCGATATATTTATTGAGCAAAATTTTCTTATACGCATACATGCAACAATTATATATAAATCCAAGAATTAGTTATAATACATGATTGACATGTTGATATATGATGGTAGAATAATAAGTAATGGCACATAGTATAAGATGTACAGTGTGCAACGGATTAAAAATGCATATGTGTGTGTGTGTGTGTTTGTGTGTTTATGTATTATAATGTATAACATGCTGCATATTGTGTTAATATAACTGGCTTTAGTGTTACAAATAGGGGGTGGGTGTAAATAAGCTTTTCTTCCCACTCCTTTTTGAGCCACATTTTTTTCTGTTTATATGTGTATTTTGATTAGGTTGTGTGTATCTGCCATATATGTATTTATATATGCATATATACAGTACGTATACATATATTTTATTTTTTATTTTGTTTTATATTACATTTATGTGTTATTTTCTACTGTTTATTGTTCCCGGTGTGAGTGCTATGTGTACAGTAATGTACCTTGTCTGCTATTTTATTGTGTGTGGCTGGAAATAAAGAATCAATCAAAAAATCCAAACTGTTTGGTAGTACGATAACCGAGACTTATTTTTGGCAATCATTTTAGTTGAAAACCAAGTGCGTGGGCAAGAGGGGATGCAATTATAGTGTGACGGTCTGTACCTTTTCCGTAAGAGTATGTGGAATTCAGAGCTGCGTAGGCTGGTGATGGAAACATAGGGCAGCTCAAATTCCTGCAGCTTCCTTACAACTATGAGAGGGAAACAGTCACAAAAAAGTATTTTTGACACTAGCGGTCTTATCTCCTTCAATGTTTAGACATCTATGTTTAGACTCCTGAGCATCACCAAGGCTGACCTGATAGCAAAGTATAGTTTATACTGGAGTGTATAGAACATTCAGTTAGTGGAATATCTGACTGTTACGGTCACTGATTAACAATAAAAAAATATTGTGTAACACTGTGCTGTTATTTAACGTACATGTCAGTCCTCCTTCCTCCTCCTCACGGACAAGGAAGAGACTGAAGTAGCCCACCAGTTCTTCTGGGAGGTCCAGTTTACCTGCGACCACCTAATAAAACAACAATAAAAAAAACCACAAATCAATTTTCATTCATTCATGCTGAAGTGACCACAAACAACAGAAACACAAGAACGCTTACATCCAGGACGTCCTCTGTCTGATCCGAGCTGAGAATGTTGACCGTGACCTTCTGCCCATTGGAGAGGCAGATGTCCAGGGCCACCTCCTCTGTGGGAATCTGCTGCGTCTCCTGGAGAAGCCACACACAGAACGGGACATTCATGCTGATAGTCTGAATGGGGAAAAGCAGCTTGGGAATGTACAGTAGTGTTAAAAATAATGACAGTCCAATGCAACTAACCAGATTAATCAAGCATTAGTTGAAAAGAGTGTGTTGAAAAAAATAGCAGGGTGGCATTCAATCAGTGATCAATTTTATGAAAAAACAGGTGTGAAGCTAATCTATTTAGAAGAACCCCCCGCAAAGTCACTTTGCTGTAAAATGATCTCCGATGCCTTGTAATTGAGAGCAAAACCAGAGACGTGTGGCAGAAAAAAAATGGATGGAAGAATCACCAGAATGACAAAGGCTCAGCCAATGAACAGCTCCTGGATGCTCAAAGACAGTCTGGAGTTACCTGTAAGTACTGTGAGAGAAGACGTCTATGTGAAGCTAATCTATTTACAAGAATCCCCCACAAAGTCCCTATGTTAAAAAAAAGGCATGTGCAGAAGAGGTTACAATTTGCCAAAGAACACATCAACTGGCCTGAAGAGAAATTAAGGAAAATTTTTTGGACTGAGAATAAAATTGTTCTTTTAGGGTCCAAGGGCCGCAGACAGTTTACAGATGACCACCAAACTCTGAATTCAAGCCACAGTACACAGTGAAGACAGTGAAGCATCATGATATGGGCATGTTTCTCCTACTATGGTGTTGGGCCTATTTATCGCATAGCAGGGATCATGGATCAGTTTGCATAAAATACTTGAAGAGGTCATGTTGCCTTACACTAAAGAGGGCATGTACTTGAAATGGGTGTTGGTAAAGAATCTTAGAGTGCAAAGTGAGCTGGGTGGCGGCCAAAGCCGCAAGCCTTGGCGGTCCGATCCTCGGCTACAGAAGCTAGTTGTCGGTACGTGGAATGTCACTTCACCGGAGGGGAAGGAGTCTGAGCTGGTGCATGAGGTGTAGAAATTCCGGCTAGATATAGTCGGACTCACCTCAACGGCTCTCGAACCAGTCCTCTCGAGAGGGACTCGACTTCATTCCATTCTGGTGTTGCCAGCAATGAGAGGCGACGGGCAGAGGTGGCAATTCATGTTGCCCCCCGGCCCCAAGCCTGTACGTTGAAGTTTAACCCGGTAAACGACAGGGGAGTTTCCCTTCGCCTTCAGGTGGGGGGACGGGTCCTGACTGCTGTTTGCGCATATACGCCAAACAGCAGTTTAGAATACCCGCCCTTTTTGGAGTCCTCAGAGGAAGTACTGGAGAGTGCCCACTTGGGGAATTCCCTTTTTCTACTAGGTGACTTTAACGCTAATGTTGGCAACAGTGAGACCTGGAGAGGTGTGATTGGGAGGAACGGCCCCCCTGAGCACCATGTTCAAGCATAAGGGTGTCCACATGTGCAGATGGCCCCAAGACACCCTGGGCCGCAGTTCAATTATTGACTTTGTGGTTGTGTCGTCGGACATGCGGCCACATGTTTTGGGCATTGGGGTGAAGAGAGGGGCGGAGCTGTCAACTGATCACCACCTGGTGGTGAATTGGTTCCGATGGTGGGGGAGGATGCCAATCAGACCTGGCAGACCCAAATGCATTGTGAGGGTCTGCTGGGAACAGCTGGCAGAGTCCCCTGTCAGAAAGACTTTCAACTCCCACCTCTGGGAAAGCTTTGACCATGTTCCGAGGGAGGCAGTGGACATTAAGACTGAGTGGGCGATGTTTCATGCCTCCATTGTTGATGCTGATCGAAGCTGTGGCCGTAAGGTGGTCGGTGCTTGTCGTGGCAGTAATCCCAGAACCCGTTAGTGAACACCAGTGGTGAGGGATGCTGTCAAGCTGAAGAAAGAGTCCTATCAGGCCGTTTTGGGTCATGGGACTCTGGAGGCAGCTGACAGGTACCAGCAGACAAGCGGTCTGCGGCTCTGGCGGTCACTGAGACAAAAACTCGGACATGGGAGGAGTTTGAAGAGGCCTTGGAAAACGACTTCCAGATGGCTTTAAAGAGATTCTGGATCCCCGTCCGCCATCTCAGGAGGGGGAAGCAGTGCACAGTCAACACGATGTATGGTGGGGACGGTGTGCTGCTGACCTCGACTCGAGATGTTGTGGACCGGTGGATGGAATACTTTGAAGACCTCCTCAATCCCACCGACACGTCTTCCAACATGGAAGCAGTGCCTGGGGACTCTGAGGCGGGTTCCCTTATCTCTGGGGCTGAGGTTACCTAGGTGGTCGAAAAGCTCCTTGGTGGAAAGGCCCCAGGGGTGGATGAAATCCGTCCGGAGTTCCTTAAGGCCCAGGATACTGTGGGCGTGTCTTGGTTGACACAACTCTACAGCATCGCGTGGATCGGGATCGGTGCCCCCTGGACTGGAAGACCGGGGTGGTGGTTCCGCTTTTTAAGAAGGGGGACCATAGGATGTGTTCTAACTATCGTGGGATCACACTCAGCCTTCCCGGTCTTTTCAGGGGTTCTGGAGAGGAGGATCCGGTGGATAGTCGAATCTCGGATTCAGGAGGAGCAGTGTGATTTTCATCCTGTGGAACTGTGGCCCAACTCTCTACACTCGGCAGGATCCTTGAGGGCGCATGGAAGTTTGCCCAACCAGTCTACATGTGTTTTGTGGACTTGGAGAAGGCATTTGACCGTGTTCCTCGGGGAATACTGTAGGGAGTGCTCCGGAAATATGGGGTATCGCACCACCTAATCCAGGTGGTTCGTTCCTTGTATGACCGGTGTCAAGAGTTTGGTTTGCATTGGCGGCAATAAGTCAGACCTGTTTCCAGTGAGGTTTGAATACTACCAGGGCTGCCCTATGCCACCGATTCTGTTCATTACTTTCATGGACAGAATTTCTAGGCGCAGCCAGGGTATTGAGGGGTTTCGGTTTTGTGGCTGCAGTATTAAGTCTCTGCTTTTTTCAGATAATGTGATCCTGTCGGCTTCATCGAGCTGTGACCTTCAACTCTCACTGGATTGGTTCACAGCTGAGTGTTAAGCGGCTGGGATGGGAATCAGCACCTCCAAATCAGAGTCCATGGTTCTCGCCCGGAAAAGGGTGGAGTGCCATCTCCGGGTCTAGTTTACGAGTGAGGGAAGAATGGAACACAACATGGACAGGTGGATTGGATGCAGCGTCTGCAGTGATGCGGAACCTGCACCGGTCTGTTGTGGTGAAGAGAGAGCTGAGCCGAAAGGCAAAGCTCTCAATTAACCGGTCGAGCTACGTTCCTACCCTCACCTATGGTCATGAGCTTTAGATAGTGACCAAAAAGACAAGACCCGGGTACAAGCTGAATGATGACAACCCATTAAGAATACATGCATTATTAACTTGCATAGCTCACAGATTGGGCCGCACGGTGGTCGAGTGGGTAACACGTTGGGCATCTCTGTGTGGAGTTTGCATGTTCTCCCCGTGCGTGTGTGGGTTTTCTCCGGGTACTCCGGTTTCCTCCCACATTCCAAAAACATGCATGTTAGGTTAATTGGCGACTCTAAATTGTTCATTAGAGTGTGAATGTTTGTTTGTCTTTGTCTATATGTGCCCTGCATTTGGCTGGCGACCAGTCCAGGGTGTACCCCGCCTCCCGCCCAAAGTCAGCTGGGATAGGCTCCAGCATACCCGCGACCCTAATGAGGATAAGCGGCATAGAAAACGAATGAATCAATGAATGAGCTCACAGATTGATAAATGGCGTGTTCCTAATGTTGTGTCCCGGGTGGGTGTCATTCAAACGAGGTACCGACCTGCTGTGCTTTCCTAAGGAAGCTGTTGAACAACTCGCTGGCTCCTAGCAGTGAATCCTGGCGTACTGCAGAAAAGGGGGAAACAATGAGTCAAGCAGCATGTGAAAACTTCCCCTCGTGGAGGAGTTAATCGTGGCCATTGGCGCGTGTTCAATAACCTTGTACGCGATTACCGGCTGGAGTTTAGTGAGGATAAACAATTCCCCCTACCCCCACCCCAACTGTGTTCATTTTTCCACGGCATGACACAACTGAGCCAGCTTGTCGCCAAGAACAGCCTGTGCGCATACGCTCAGGGACCGTGAGTAAATAACGGACTCGAAAACAACACTCCCTTGTTCTGACGTGGCGGCCGGTGCTGAGAGGATTAAAACAGACCTTCGGCATCCGGGCTGCCAGTTTTCACACACTTGTTTGTGAACGCAGCAGGTTCAGGATAAGGTTTGGGTTAATAGGATTAAAAAGCAAGAGATGAATGTCCAATTTTTTCAGCCCATGAAAGTGATGTAAAACCTAGAATTATTCTAAAAGCTCTGAAAGTAAGTATCTTTACTTGAAACAAAAGCATAACTTCTTAGCATAACTTTATATAATAACAACAACATATTTCTAAATATTTTCATATGGCTATCATTTATTTATTATACAGTATATTCATAATATAAATAAATCAATTTATAATTTATTAATAAATTATTTATTACATTGAAGTTGTACATATGCATTAAAATAAAATATATACAGTGGTGTGAAAAACTATTTGCCCCCTTCAGAAAAATGTTCATCAAACACATTTTCATATTAGTCAAAGATAACACAAGTAAACACAAAAAGCAGTTTCTAAATGAATGTTTTTATTATTTAGGGAGAAAAAAATCCAAATCTACATGGCCCTGTGTGAAAAAGTGATTGCCCCCCTTGTTAAAAAATAACTTAACTGTGGTTTATCACACCTGAGTTCAATTTCTGTAGCCACCCTCAGGCCAGATTACCACAGTGAGAGCCATTATCCACAAATGGCAAAAACATGGAACAGTCGTGAACCTTCCCAGGAGTGGCCGGCCGCCCAAAATTACCCCAAGAGCGCAGAGACAACTCATCCGAGAGGTCACAAAAGATCCCAGGGCAACATCTAAAGAACTGCAGGCCTCACTTACCTCAATTAAGGTCAGTGTTCACGACTCCACCATAAGAAAGAGACTGGGCAAAAACGGCCTGCATGGCAGAGTTCCAAGACGCAAACCACTATTAAGCAAAAAGAACATTAAGGCTCGTCTTAATTTTGCTAAAAAAAACATCTCGATGACTGCCAAGACTTTTGGGAAAATATCTTGTGGACTGACGAGACAAAAGTTGAACTTTTTGGAAGGTGCGTGTCCCGTTACATCTGGCGTAAAAGTAACACAGCATTTCATAAAAAGAACATCATACCAACAGTAAAATATGGTGGTGGTAGTGTGATGCTCTGGGGTTGTTTTGCTGCTTCAGGACCTGGAAGGCTTGCTGTGACAGATGGAAGCATGAATTCTACTGTCTACCAAAAAATCCTGAAGGAGAATGTCCGGCCATGTGTTCGTCAACTCAAGCTAAAGCGATCTTGGGTGCTGCAGCAGGACAATGACCCAAAACACACCAGCAAATCCACCACTGAATGGCTGAGGAAAAACAAAATGAAGACTTTGGGGTGGCCTAGTCAAAGTCCTGACCTGAATCCCATTGAGATGCTGTGGCATGACCTTAAGAAGGCGGTTCATGCTAGAAAATCCTCATATAAAGCTGAATTACAACAATTCTGCAAAGATGAGTGGGCCAAAATTCCTCCAGAGCGTGTAAAAGACTTGTTGCAAGTTATCGCAAACGTTTGATTGCAGTTATTGCTGCTAAGGGTGGCCCAACCGGTTATTAGGTGCAGGGGCAATTACTTTTTCACACAGGGCTATGTGGGTTTGGATTTTTTTTCTCCCTAAATAATAAAAACATTCATTTAAAAACTGCATTTTGTGTTTACTTGTGTTATCTTTGACTAATATTAAAATGTGTTTGATGATCAGAAACATTTTGGCCAACTCTACTGTAATGACTCTAAAAATCATCTCGTTCATTTTCATGATTGATTTTATCTTCCCGGGTCTAGTTCCCAAGTGACACTTTCTTTCTGAACGTGAAATCCTGTCACGCGAGATCTAGTGACACCCCAATAGAATAAAGTTATAAAACACTATGGGTGGTGCTGCGCTGTGCCGCCGTCAGAGATGTGTGCCTTGCGCATGCGTTAATTACGTTAAATGACTTAAGTAGTTTAGTTTTTTTTTGAGAGTCTTGCTTATAAAGCCACATTTGTCCCTGGAAAGGATTCTTCACCTCTTGCCAACATTTATCATATGGTGTGAAGATGGAGAAGAACTGTTTTGACTGGTGCAAGGTCACGATGTGAAGACAACAACAGGAAAGAGAAGGCGCCATCTGCCGAGCGACAACAATTAACAACTCACGCGCCTGCATGTACTTCTCCAGATGCTCCCGCCTCTGCTCCACCTCGGCGGGCGTCAGAGTGAAGATCTTCTTTGGGGGGAAGGACGGCACCACGTTGCTGCCGTATTCCTTCTTTATCTGCGGGTAGACAAAGCAGACCTTGTGAGGCTACCCGGGTAATTCTTAAAACTTTTTTCTTCCCACAATTAAAACAATCTGCGAAAGCAAACCTGTGCATGATTAGACGCATGCACAGAGTTGCTGTTGTGCATTCATTCCAACTGCAACTCTGTGGGTCTATGAGCTACATTCATGTGCTCTGACATGAATCACGGCTGTATTTTAAGCCCTGGCTTTGTTCAGTTTTGTGATTTTAAAAAAAGCAAAAGAGTGTTTTTAGTTTCTGTTTACTGCAGACTGTAGTCACAGGGTTTGACACGATGTATAGACAATCCGCCCCGGCTCCACCCTACAAAGTGTGACTTCTTACAAACATGTCCTCGAAACAAGACAAGTGATTAACACAACCGTGTGGTTTTCGTTTCTTTTTTTTTTTTTTGCACAAAGTGAGTCTTTGCCCTAAAGCAGTGCTTCTCAAATAGTGGGGTTGGGGCAGACCTGCCGACTTGTGTACATTTGTCATACTCAGCATGCAATTGGACTCTTGAATTCCCCCCTATATTGTGTTGCATTTCTCTTTCATTTCAGTTTGGAGTTCAGTCTGCACAGTACAGATAAACATATCAGTTCCTCAGTAGCATTTCAAATTGGCCCCCAGTAGGGCCATGCCAGAAAATAATTGAGAAGCTCTGCCTTACAGGAAGCCAAAGAGTGTACATCTCACACATGTCCTGTTGCCGGGCAACAGTAACTGTCAAAGTGGATGACTTGAGGACAGAGACGGTGAAGTTTGCTTATTTATCACGGTGACACAGCACGCGGGCTTGAAAAATAAATCTTCCTTAATGTGGCACATGCTTATTTTTGTTCACACACAGGAAAGCATTTTGGTGCGCAACAATTTGTCAAAGATTTGTTTTTTGGCTGCCGCCGCATGATTTCCATGACACACATATTACATCTGTGGATGTTGGCAAACTCCCAATATTTGTTTTTAAATTAACTCCACAAGATGGGAGTACAGTGTCCTGCTCTCAGTCTTTTGCGTTTTGTCAAAAATAAATTATTAATGGCCGCTGTTTAGTGATGACTACATCGTAGTACTTGTTTGCAAAATGAATATTACAGCAAATTTGTCATATTCCTGCCCTTAACCGGCATTTTCAAGCATAAAAACGGCTAAATTAGCTACAATACAAATGTAAGGCATTAAAAGACGTTGCTTAAATGTTAATTGGTTCTAGGCCCTGACCACGATCAATGTCAATAAATGAAAAATGTGTGCTCTAAATCAGCTGGGATAGGCTCCAGCATATCCCCACAAACATAGTGAGGATAAGCGGCATTGATGAGCATGGATGGATGGAATATTTTTTAAATTACACCATAGACACCCTGTTCTAAATACGATTTTTACCATTATTAGAGTCCCGTAGACATGAGCTAACACCGCCTACAGTCACCTTTACACCCCTAATATTATAACACGTTGCTCTATTCTTCTGCTACAGGGACTCGAGACGGCCGCTAGCCAGCAGGCTAGAGAGCTAACTAGTTAGAAAAAATACATTTGTGGCCCTGTATGTATGAAGGACAGATATTTGGTAACGATTGTTTTGGCAGCGGGCAAAAAAGCCATAACAAGGAAAGGGTGAAAGGAGGGCGCACTGCTACACAATCAATGGACTGCGATAGTGGAGGAAATCTACCTAATGGAGAGACTGACGCATCGCCTATGCCTGCTGGTGGCCCAGTTGAAGGACAAACAAACTGGATGAACAATATTTGTATCTAATCTGGGACAAAACACATCATTAAAACCGGAACTGAGAAACAGAAATACTGATATGATGCTGAAGAAAGAGCTCCCATTTTGGTACTTTGTTTTCTTAGTGTTGAATTTGATTTGATTCAAATTTAAGTGACAAAAAATGTATTTCTTCTAAACTTAAGCCAAAAAAAAAGTACCACTTTCTCACTGAGTGGGAGGAGATCTTTTCCCGCCACTCTATCATGTTGGACATGTAAGGTAATGTAATGTCTCAATGTTTACTTGTATTTAAATATGTTATGACTAATAATAGACCATAGTCTACCACCAAACAACCATCATTTAATAATTTATGAATACATGCGACAGAGCGATAATCGAACTGCGATATTGCGAGGGACGACAATGTGTGTTCAAAAGACAGCTAGATAGATGGTTTGTCTTTTTACTTTCTCATGCACTCAACATCATTATTAAAACATGTGTTTTACTGAGGGTTTGAACATGACCTCTGTTCACACGACAAGACAGTTGCATGCTGTCAAGTGCATGGCCAATGCTACATCAACCTCATTATCGTTCACATTTGAACATTAAGCTGACTAAACAAAACAAAAAAAAAGGTTTGGGCTTACCTGCTCGTGTAGGCCGAGGAGTTGGCTGTAGCGAACTCGACAGTGCAGCACGCCATTGACGTGGATGTTGTAGGCCTATGGGAGGCACACATGTACAGACAGCAAAGTGAAAAGACACATTAAAACTTACACCACACAAACATCTCAACAAATGAACCCATTGACAAAACAAAACAGTACAGATTAGAAAAAAAGGAAGAAGGGAACTTGCATCACATTTTACACCATTCATCGCATCATGTTGTGCAACAGTGGCCAGACTTACGCTTGAGGAATTCTGTCTTTGTTTGCTTCTATTACTGCACAACTCCTCCATCAAGTCACAAAGCCAAAAAAAAAAAAAAAAGCCCAGACATTAAGCGGACCGCTACAAAACATTCAAAATTTACAATAAATCCCTTGAACTGCAAGGAATCAAAATCTCGTCAGACACTTACAATATTGAAATGTTTTGTGGATAATTGAGTGTAGTTGCTCTTGTTGTAAAAATGGAAATGAGTGGTTGTAAAATGAACCAAGCATGGAGTCACTTTGAGTCACTGGCTTTGTGATCACAGCACACGCTCCAGAATATGAGTAATATTTAACACTACAGGCGTTGTTGCACTTACAAAAGCTATTTAGCTACACACTAGGGATGTACAGTAAATATCTTTGTGGTAGACGATTTGAAATGCATTTAGACACAAGGCGATTCGATTTCAAGGGGGATTTTAAAAACAGAACAATTCGATACGATGTGCAAACAATACAATTCAATGTGATGGCACGGTTACATTTGTTGGCGCTAACATCTGACATTTTTAAGTGGAGACCGAGAGTCATTCTTACAGTATTTTTAAATGTGTAAAAGAGCCCAACCACTGGGCTGCAGGAAACATTAAGGTGCAATGATAAAAATAAAAAAAACTTTAAAAACACTTAAGCAATAACAGCAATAATTTGTCAATACTACATGATGATATCAATTTTGGAAACGTGGGCCATTATTTTATTCAAAAAATAATATACAGTTAGAAATCCCGGTTTTTGCGTGTTTACGTTTGTTGCAAGCCGCGACCTGTCCCGCTTGCCCTTGAATGTATATACAGTGGTGTGAAAAACTATTTGCCCCCTTCCTGACTTTTTATTATTTTGCATGTTTGCCACATTTAAATGTTTCTGATCATAAAAAATAGTTAAATATTAGTCAAAGATAACATAATTGAACACAAAATGCAGTTTTTAAATTAAGGTTTACGTTATTATGGGAAGAAAAAAACTCCAAATCTACATGGCCCTGTGTGAAAAAGTGATTGCCCCCTTTATAAAATAACTTAACTGTGGTTTATCACACCTGAGTTCAATTTCTGTAGCCAGGCCTGATTACTGCCACACCTGTTTCAATCGAGAAATCACTTAAACAGGAGCTACCTGACACAGAAAAGTAGACCAAAAGCACCTTAAAAGCTAGACATCATGCCAAGATCCAAAGAAATTCAGGAACAAATGAGAACAAAAGTATTGAGATCTATCTGTCTGGTAAAGGTTATAAAGCCTTTTGTAAAGCTTTGGGACTCCAGCGGACCACAGTGAGAGCCATTATCCACAAATGGCAAAAACATGGAACAGTCGTGAACCTTCCCAGGAGTGGCCGGCCGCCCAAAATTACCCCAAGAGCGCAGAGACAACTCATCCGAGAGGTCACAAAAGATCCCAGGGCAACATCTAAAGAACTGCAGGCCTCACTTACCTCAATTAAGGTCAGTGTTCACAACTCCACCATAAGAAAGATACTGGGCAAAAACGGCCTGCATGGCAGAGTTCCAAGACGCAAACCACTATTAAGCAAAAACATCATTAAGGCTCGTCTTAATTTTGCTAAAAAAAACATCTCGATGACTGCCAAGACTTTTGGGAAAATATCTAGTGGACTAACGAGACAAAAGTTGAACTTTTTGGTGGTGTGCGTGTCCCGTTTCATCTGGCGTAAAAGTAACACAGCATTTGATTAAAAGAACATCATACCAACAGTAAAATATGGTGGTGGTCTGGGGTTGTTTTGCTGCTTCAGGACCTGGAAGGCTTGCTGTGATAGATGGAAGCATGAATTCTACTGTCTACCAAAAAATCCTGAAGGAGAATGTCCGGCCATCTGTTCGTCAACTCAAGCTAAAGCTGAATCCCATTGAGATGCTATGGCATGACCTTAAGAAGGTGGTTAATGCTAGAAAACCCTAAAAATAAAGCTGAATTACAACAATTCTGCAAAGATGAGTTGGCCAAAATTCCTCCACAGTGCTGTAAAAGACTTGTTGCAAGTTATCGCAAACGTTTGATTGCAGTTATTGCTGCTAAGGGTGGCCCAACCGGTTATTAGGTGCAGGGGCAATTACTTTTTCACACAGGGCTATGCGGGTTTGGATTTTTTTCTCCCTAAATAATAAAAACATTCATTTAAAAACTGCATTTTGTGTTTACTTGTGTTATCTTTGACTAATAATAAAATGTTTTTGATTATCAGAAACATTTTGTGTGACAAACATGCAAAAGAATAAAAAGTCAGGAAGGGGGCAAATAGTTTTTCACACAACTGTATGTGTGTCCCGCACACGTGCATACTGGATTTGTTTACCCTTTTTCTTTCACCTCATATTTGCTCCCAAATGCTAACACTATGTGGGAATCCATAAAGGTAGAATCTGACGACCTTACTGAGGGCTAATGTGCATATTTGTGGTATACAACCCCTTTGGAAAAACAAACTCCAGACTTGTACTAGTAGACAGTAGTGCTTTTAATTTCATGTTGTTCCTGTCTTAGTTTTACACAATACATAATATTTGCATGGCTATTATATACGTATGTTTTACTGGTTTGTTTAAAATCGTTCCCAGTTACTAGTCTTGCGATACCTAGTGCATGTCTTTATGATCCATTAATCTAAGTATTTATGCCTGATTCTAATCACTCCAGGTTGCTACCAATGCTACCGTATCACTTGTTTGTCAAACTGGATATCCGTTCGCATTGGTTTATTGTTCACAAGCCCACCACCACCCATCAGCAAAGCGAGTACGCTCCTCACGATTATGCACACTTTTATTATAGATTCTCAAGAGACAATATTATAGAAAGAAACGTGGCGATGCTTTAGAGTAGTCAGTGTACAGCGTGTATACGACACATTGCCATTGTTGTCTAAATAACAAAACAAGTGAGTCCACCTCGCAGTGAATATGTCCATAATATGTCCTTGCTGCTTGCTTGAATATTTAGTGTGAGCGCCACAATTATCTAGCACGGGCCTTAAAACTCTTGGACATGGAATTCACCAGAGCTGCACAGTTTGTTACCCGAACCATCTTGCAATCCACGACGATCACATTTTACTCGTTCCTTGTCCTTCCTTGCACTTGAGGATGCCCCACAGGCGCTCAATGGCTGTGACACTTTCAAAAAGTAAATTGTGATGATGATCAATGGTTATGTATCACATGTAAGTTATAGCCAACTGTAGTTCCTGGGACAAAAAAGATTTTTTTAAGGTGTGGCGGCTGTTTTTTGGTTTTTTGTAGTGGCGAACCACCACGATCAATTCCATGCAGAGGAAACCTTGGTTCTATAGTATTGTCCCTCGGGAGCATATACTACATATCTTCGCTTAAAATGCGAGGGGTGTTGGTAAGATTTTTCATCCCCTGTGGATCTGCGTACATTTGGATGGATCACAGAAAGTGTGTTCCACCTGCTTGCAGTAACATTCGATGCCCCTCCCCCCCACCAGGGTGTCGATGGACGCCGTGTACTTTCATCTCCTCTCCCCTTTGCCCCAATTGAATATTTATCCTGAGTCATCTGTCCAAACAAGTAGTTGGGAAAGACTCCAGACTGCAAATTATGCGACAGAAGTGACAGACGTTTCGAGAGTGGTAGTGGGGAGGTTAAAGGTGAGCGGGAAAGGAAAAGTCAAAGATGTGCATGATGCAGGCAGGAAGGAAGCGTGACTAGGCAGTATGTCTTGCCCTGTTTTGGTTTTTACATTTAAACGAGACTCAGACTGTGACATTAATGTGCATTAACTATTGTTGCTAAGCTGCTGAAGGTGAGGTTTGGAGGTGGCGTGTGCTGCCCTTTTTATTGATTACAGAAAATACACAGTCAGCAGATCTAGAGGCGCATCCACTGGTTCCAAGGTACACACGCACACACCCAGAGCTGGCCTCTCAGCACTGTGAGCAAGCAAAGTCCCTGCAGGCTGGCTGGAGGGTCACCGTGGCGGTCACAAGACTGTTAAATCATTTTTCAGTTAGCCAAGGTCACTAAAAGTTAAGACTGTTTGTTGCAGTGGCTCAATATTCCCTAAAGCTTCACAGCAGTTCCCTAGCAACACAATATGTTGTGTATAGGGAACTGCATTGGTTCGCTGACATCTTTAAGAAACCGCATATATGTCGTTGCTTGAGAAGAGATGCATGGATAAATATCAAAAGTGTAGTAAGAATATGGATGCAAAAAAAAAAAAACAGCAAGAGGAATTCAAGCCTTTTTATTAAAAGGTACTTTCTTCAAGTGTCTTTGACAGCTCGTGCCCATAAAAGTAGGTACACCTGCACAAATCCTATTATATCAAATGCAAAATGTATTTAATGCCTAATATTGTGGTGCACTGCGACATACTAAAGGCTGATCACTATTATAACCCCTTTACTGCCCTTAATAGAACCAAAACGTTAGCTCTTGCATTAGGTGGTCTTCCTAATGTTGTGGTCTGTTACACTCATTCTGTGGCTCACCTGTGCCCAAAACCACAGTTTGTCTAACCGCAATGAAGCAATAAAACTGGATTTCTCCTACAGTTAGGCTTTTCTGCATGATGCGGGACAGATGTTTTCTATTTATTATTAGGCTATGAGCTCATCCACACAAGCTCACGCTGCATTCCGCGCTACGCCAGTGGTAAGGAAACACAAAATAAAGATAATAATACTCACGACAAAGGTAGATCCGTTTTCTCCCGAACGCACCTCCGTTTCGGGTATGGAAAAATGCATGTTTAGCTCAAAGCCAGCGGTCCCTGAACGTCAATCCCGCTAACGATGCTCAAGACGCCACAGTTGTCCAGAGTAAAAAAAACAAACAAACATACAAAAGCATAAAAAAACATCAAATCCACTGCAGTGGCGAGTGGAGGAATACTGAGACGCACACGGTTGCTGGGTCCAGGAAAGCCGTGTTAAGGGTGCCGCGGAGGCGCCGGAAGGACTGGACGTCAAACTCCACGCACAAGCTAGCTTTCACATTTAAAAAAAACTTCTCCCACGCCAGTTTTAAACTTTTGCAACTGCCACAGCTGCCATGTTGTAACTGTTTGATTCTCACGCTCCCGCCGCTGCTAACGCTGAATGCTGTTTTAAACACTTTTGACTGTTTTTTAGTATAAAATGAGTTAAAATGCTAAATTTTTGCGCCATCCACTTTCGCTAACCAGATGTAGCTAACTGGCTGGAGACTGGAGCTGGCGCTTACCGACTCGATGGTCGGAACCATTCACCACCGAGTTGGAGGGGCGGCCAAGATTGGAATGTGTGGCTTTGTTTACCCCCCCTCACCTACTCCAGATGCTAAATTGAAACTAATAATAAAAAGGAAAACACGTTAAAATGTAAAGCGACATAATTTGCCAGCTCGGACATGTGTTTTGCTCCGTTTGTGCATAAGACGTCCATTGGAACGATCTTGGCATAAACCATCGTCATTCCGGTCCAGGGTGATTAAGTCGACACAGAGGTTAATAGAACGTCAGAAAACGGCCCTATTTTTCTCGTTCAATCTTTTCTCTTGATTACGAAAGGTCGTCATTATATGTCGGATGTATTTTGTGTGAGTATTTTTGCAGGGGCTCTAATCGTTGTCAATAATGCCCCACTTTTTGGTGGTACGAGCCAAAGTGACAGCAAGGGAGCGCGGCACAAATACGTATAACAAGATAATAATGTTAATAAAACATATTCATGCTGTATAGCTTTCTGGGAATTTAATTCATGGCAGTGACTATGAACGTAGCCAATAAACGTAAGGGGAAAAAAGCCCCTAAAATCAAGTTGGAAATACCGTGTGGGACAAACTTCCGGTCACGTGTCTGCTACTGTAGGATCATATGACCTCTTTTGGTAAAAATGAAAGCTGGGAACGGCCAGCTAGAGCCTACATTGCTTGTTTTGATCATTTGTTTGTGTTTGTACCCTAGCCAGCAACGCAAAGTGCTGCAGGTGAGATTTAGAAGTTTTATGCTGTTTATTTAATCATCACCAGACCTTACGAGGCGTAATAGCGACTAAAACGAATAATAGTCGTTAAAGAAAGCTTCTATAGGATCGTATTTTAATGTGTAATCAACGGCTAATTCTAGCGCTGCCTTTATTTGTTATAATCCAAGGTATGTAGTCGATGTAGCGGGACCGTCCTGAATGGCTCTCAAGTGGGATTGTTTTGCTCCTCGTCAGATGGTCGGATAACCGGACGGTGCTGCATGGGGAATGAAACGAGGGACCATGAACGCCTCATCGGGTAGGGATCTAATGCAGTGACGCCTTCATGACTGTGGGAAATATAAAGACGTCAAGTTCAAAACAAAACATTTTGTAGCATTCACTTCTGAAGTATATCGCATACATGTGTAATAAGTATTTTACCATTATTAATTTGTTATTATTAATAATGAATACATCAGTTACTGTTGTTTTGTCTTTGTTTTTTTTTTAGGTTGGATTTCTCCAATTGCTCCCTAAATCATGTGGAGTATCTCCAGGAAGCATCCACAGCTTTAATTATGTATGTGCACGTTTGCACAACAATACATGAACCACCTTTAAAGCCAAATAAGACAAAATAACGTAATTCTTTTGTTCATCCTTAAGGAACAATGTCTGTTTCTTGTCTTTCTGATGCCATTTTTATTTTGCAGAGATCTCTCACTAAACAATCTTGTCAACATCAGTGACTTGACATTTCAAGGATTTATTGAGTTAAATTTCTTGTAAGTACAGAAATGAATTTTATTTAATTAAAAAAACAAATTCTTTGCGTGCATCCATGGTTGTTTGCACCCGGCTGCCGGAATTGTTCTCGATGTGAATTGATAGCAAAACATGAATCGTTGTCACTTGTCTTTCTAGCTTATCTTGCAGTTAGTGATGTAACAATATGAACATTTCATATCACAATTTTTGTGACCAAAATGATCACCATTATCATTATGTTATTTAAATATCTTATTTCTTAAAAATATTTTTAAGGATTTTACCTGCAGACGTTGCATGTCCTGGTGGGAATTCCTCCTGGGAAAAAGTGGAGCTGAAAGAGGGAAATAGGTTTTGTGAAGGCCAGGCGAATATGTGCAACCAAACCATGCAGATGTGTAAGTTTCCACTGTTATAATGTAACCATATAATTTTTTGAAGGCACACAAATAGCTGCTTAGGTCATAATTATTGACCATATGGATATTGGCCCACAGCCGTCAATTGTCCGGAGTTCTCCCAGTGCGGCCCCTTCGGTCCTGGCTTCTTTGAGTGCAGCTGTGCAGACAACTTCCATGGATACAAGTGTCTCAGAGAAGTCTGTTCCCTTTTGGGATTTTTCTTGCCACTGTCTTGAAAAAAAAAAATGCAAATAAAATCCTGCATTTGTCAACAGGGGGAATTCCCAGCCTTCCTTGTGTTTGGGGCTCTTGGTGTGTCCACGGTGGTACTCTCCCTCCTGCTGTGGGTCACACAGAGACGAAAGGCAAAGTCACTGTAATCTTTTTTCTTTTTTTTTTTACGTCAGTGAGCTCAAAGGGAATATGCCACCACACCATCTCAGTATTTTACGTCCTGTTTTGTATATGTTGGGGTGTTTACATGAACTGGCGTTAATGAGCCGTGCTTTAAATGTTGTTTCTTTCCTTCTTTATGGACTGTAACCATTAATTAATTTGTCTTGTCACCTAACTAATCTATCTAGTTTTTAAGCCTATTCTTTTACTCCAGATTATTTTTTGTAGTTTTCACTGTGGAAAAGAAATATGTTAAATTAAAACATACTTTACCCCATTCTTAGTGTGTGTATATATATATTTATTATTGCATGCCAAAAGCACGTGAAATTTTGCACAAAAAAAAAAAAAAACAGTTTACTGGTCGACATTTTTAACGCGAAGCACCACGGGAACTGACGTGCAAGGAATCATGCCCAGCTCCGTGATGACCACGTCCACGAAATCTGGCGGTGTCACGTCATAGACCAGGTTGAGCAGGCCGAGCGAAGGCACTTCCTGCCAATGCTCCAACTGGGTCTTCCCTTTCCGGGTCACGATGAGGTCATCAGGGTCATCTGAAAATAGTCACGTTAAATATTAGTTTTTTTAAATGCCACAAAATTTTTGATTAAGATTAACACGGGGTGTCTAAAGTGTGGCCAGGGGCCATTTGCAGCCAGTGGTTGTTTTTTTTATTAGCTTGCAGCACATTATGAAAATACAATTAAATAAGAAAATGACAAAAATAAATCATTAAATATTAGAATAAAGTCATAATATTACAAGAATACATTTAGAATATTATGTAAAATAAATGTTCAGTTAAAAATAATGTTGATACTAAAGGAAAAATACATTATTTTCTAAAGTCATATTATAAGAAACAACAAAAACCAAACAAAAAAATATAGATGCAATTTTAGGAAAATTAGGTTGCAAAAAAGTTATAACGTTAAGACAAAGTTGAAATATTAGGAAATAAANCTCTCGATGTGAAGGAGCAGCGGCTCTACTCTGAGCTCCTCCCGGATGGCCGAGCTCCTCACCCTATCTCTTAGGGTGAGTCCAGCCACCCTACGGAGGAAACTCATTTCCGCCGCTTGTATCCGCGATCTCGTTCTTTCGGTCATGATCCATAATTAATGACCATAGGTGAGGGTGGGAACGTAGATCGCTCGGTAAACAGAGAGCTTTGCCTTCCGGCTAAGCTCTCTCTTCACCACGACGGTCCGGTACAGCGACCGCATTACTGCAGACGCTGCACCGATCCGTCTGTCAATCTCACGCTCGTGAACAAGAACCTAAGATACTTGAACTCCTCCACCTGAGGCAAGACCTCACTCCCAGCCCGGAGGGTGCAGTCCACCGGTTTCCGACTGAGAACCATTCTTCATCCTCTTCAATGCCTTACTCACTTCTTTAATAATCTTTGCTACTTCCTGATCCACAACAGTCACCTCTTCTACTCTTCTTTTCTCATTTTCCTCATTCATTAACTTTTCAAAGTACTCTTTCCATCTTCCCATAACACTACTGGCACCTGTCAATACCCTTCCATCCTTATCCTTAATCACCCTGACCTGCTGCACGTCCTTCCCATCTCTGTCTCTCTGCCTTGCCAACATGTAAAATATCAAAGTTGTCCGTCCATCCTTTAATTTTTCAATATGCGGCCCTCCTCGGATAAAGCTTGGACACCCCTGGTTTAGCCTAAATCCACACAAAGACAAAACGCTCATTATTTCCAAATGTTTTCTGTAAAGATGGAGCTAGTTCAGAAACTATGTGCTTCCATATGAATGTACTCAAAATGAGTGAAAGCGATGTAATATGTATCCTAAACCTGTTAGTGGCGCTGTGACACTTTGAAAGCAGAAACTCGAGTGACCGACAACAAAACACTGGGCATGCGCAGTTGCGCAGACGGCTTGTAAACAGAAAACACGGCAAGTACGAGTGGCCGAACTGGACCGACGATGAAGTGGAACTGTTGATTCGAGTCATACTGGATTATGAAACCAGAATAAAGTGATGTGGTGTGTCTTCCAGCATTTGTTGTTCTCGAAAATGAAGAAGAAGCAGATATTGCTGCAGTAGCGACTGTAGGCACACTAGCTTCAGCAGGACAAATCAACACTGTACGGCGCCATTGTTTCCACGTTTGCGGTTTTAGCGCATGCGCGGTTATAATGGGGTGGAGCTATGACGCACACGTTTTCATAGAAGCTGGGGCGAGGACGTAACCATGGAGCTGCGTAAACTCTGTCTTCAAATCTTTCCACTCTGGGACCCAGTTTCAAAAGTGTTCGTTTACAGACCCTGAAAATGCCGGCGTCGTCTGAATGATGCGCGGGTTTGATAAGGTATTTATGTGTTTAGGATTGTCTTCATCTGCATGGGGCTTTAAAGTCAGACAGCCAGTCGGTATGTGGTATGAACACCATTTGCCTCACCCAGTACCACATATCTCTTTTGCATAGAGTAGATCATGTTGTTGATTGCGGCCTGTTTCGGTCCACTTCTCTTCAACGGCTGTGCAAAGTTGCTGGATAAAACAGCAAAAATTGTCCATAAAATGCCTATTTTTACATTTTCACTGTGTAGATTCTCATTTCAAATTTTACACCCATACTGTAGCCACCAATAACGTAACAAGTACCGTAAAACGACAAAAAACCTCTAAGACAGGAAGTTGCACACAAACCCACGTAACTGCAATCAAAAATTGTGTACACTGCGCATTTAACACCAGCAAGTGAGCTGTGGTTCTGTTCCTTACCGAGTTCATTGGACACAAAGGAGTCCGTCTGCACCCTATCACAGAACTTGTATGTCTCGCAGCACACCAGCACAGGCACGTTGAAGGCTTTGGCCACCAGAGCTATTTGGGACGTCCCCACGCGGGACATCATGTAGCCGTTGGCGAGCAGCGCATGAGCTCCGAGGAACACCTTTGACACCTGTCACACAGGCGACAACAGCCTTTCCTGCACTTGAACGCACCAAAGTACAAGGAGAAACTGACGTGTGTGTGTGTGTGTGTGTGGCACTTACTTCGGGAAGGATGTAGGAGACAACGGAGATGAGAACGTAGGTGCATCTGATTCCCCTCTGGACGAGGCGTCTCAGGGCTTCCCTGCCTTCCAGACGAGGCCTGCTGTCCACCACGATCACACAGAACTTCCTGCCCATGTCAAAGGCCTCGCACAGGATGTGGTTGACCAGCGACGAGCTGAGGAGGATGCGAGCGTGGGGGTCGCAGAATGCGCTTGAGAGTGGGATATCTGTGACCTGAATTAACCTTACCATCCGTAGACGAGGATGACGTCGCCATCGCTGATCTTCTCTATGGCGATCTCTGCGATGGCTTTGGCGGCAAGGATGATCTTTTCATTGATGTAGCTGTCAATGCAGCTGAGCAGTTTGCACTTTGCCTGCAGGGAAGGCGAGGAGGTCGGGTTTAGTAAACACGCTGCATTTGATATAAAACAGCTATTTTGGATTAATTGTATATAAAAAATGCAACATTCACCACTTCTTCTTTGCAATGACTAGCAATGTTGGAGATCTCTTTCTTGATGTATTTGATTGCATTACCCATGCTCGCCGACAGAGGGCGGCATTGATTCAAAAAACTGCAAAGGAAGGAAAAGAGAAAATTAAAAGAAAAAAATGCCTCTTAAACTGTGCTTTTAAATTTAAAAAGAGATAAAGAGCAGTTGTTGTTTTTTTACCTGATGTAAGGTTTCAATTTGTTAACCAATTCCCTTGACAGTTCTTCATGAGGAGGTGTGGTGTAGTCCCTTATGACCTGATCAGATACACAACTTTGCTTTATTAATATATATTTGAATATTTCCCACACATTGTTTTAGCACAACCTGTTAGCTCTCACTCATAAACACATTATAATAGAACGGTCTGAATGTTGTTGCATCATAACCCTACTGCTTAAAGGAAAAGTGCACTTTTCATCCACAATCCTTATGTGAGACATAAACACACGTCCTTCTCTTTTCTGTGCGTTTTAAAGATATTAAGACACCTCCAAAAAGCTCCAACAAGGTTTTATAGTTTTATAATCATGCGTGAGCATGTAGTAACAGGCACATTCATGATAACATGTAATACTACTTACACTATTTTGCTCATTTGAAGCATTTGCGGAACTACCTTCCTGGGCGCATTTATTTCACATAGAAACACAGAAAGGAACGCTACACCCAGCGGTAACTTTTATAAACTCATAAACAAAAACACAGTAGCAGTGGGGGCAGCTCCAATATGTCCTTTACAAGTGGCCTGAGAGAGGCCTTTCACTTGTGAGCAAGTGTGTGGTGAAGCTAGTACAGCTAGTTGGTTTAATGTGGCGAGGTGTCACTACACAAGTAACATAGTTCTTGGGCATAACAATGTTCATAACAATAATAGCAACAACGTCGCTGTAGCTGGGTTAATATGCAGGTCACATGATGTAAATGGACCCTTGTTGGTGCTTGGTGCTTTTGGAGGTAAAATAGGTACACTCATTACGTGCACTCTTAGCTGCCTCTTTGTAGCTGTTTTTATATGTTTAGAATGTACATAAAAGAGAAAGACTTGGGTGTTTATGTCTCACATAAGGATTGTAGATGATGGGCAAAATTCCCCCCAAAAAGTGCACTTTTTTTTTAACAAACCTAATATACACCAGGTGTGCCAAAGAATAATAACACATTGCTGGAGGGATCAGCATTGCCAACTTATCTGGTTTTGTCGCTAAATTTAGAAATATGCAGACCCATCCATCCATTTTCTGTGCCGCTTATCCTCATTAGGGTCGCGGCTATGCTGGAGCCTATCCCAGCTGACCTTTCGCAACAAACCTAGCAACTTTTTGGGGGGGTTTATTGGACACTTTTGGAGACTAACATAAAAGCACATATCGCTTTTCTAAAAGCTCTCACACGGCGGCTCCATTTTGCTTGTGATATTAACCCCCCCCTCCCCAAACACACACGCACACACACACACAGATAAAAAGTAGAGGGAAGAAAGTGCATTTATATTTGTATACATATTTGTTTTGCTTTTTATGTTGTTTTTAGTCACTTTTTGTGTCCCACAGCATCCATAAAATGTGCATGGCCAATAATTCAAATGTACCTGTTTGAAGGCATGCAGTAAGGCCACGGAGCGGGCGTTGGATCCTGCGATGATGCCCTGCGAGTACTGGAGTCCCAGTCGAACAATTGCAGGATGTATGACCGAGGAAGGAATTCTAGCAAGGGAGCATATTGTGTTTATCACACACCAAGCCTACTACCAATTAAGCATATTAGGTGATGTGCATCTCTGTAATGAGAAGGGGTGTGGTCTAATGACATCAACACCTATATCAGGTGTGCATAATTATTAAGCAACTTCCTTTCCTCTGGCAAAATGGGTCAAATAGTGAAATAGCTTGCAGAGGGATGAAGCACTCTTAAAATTGCCAAGCTTCTGAAGTGTGATCATCGAACAATCAACCTTTTCATTCAAAATAGCCAACAGGTTGCAAGAAGCGTGTGGAAAAACCTAGCCGCAGAATAACTGCCCATGAACTGAGAAAAGTCAAGCCATATTGCCATATTTCAGAGCTGCAACATCACTGGAGTGCCCAAAAGCACAAGGTGTGCAATACTCAGAGACATGGCCAAGGTAAGAAAGGCTGAAAAACGACCACCTCTGAACAAGACACACAAGCTGAAAAACGTCAAGGCTGGGCCAAGAAATATCTGAAGACAGATTTTTCTAAGGTTTTATTGACTGATGAAATGAGAGTGAGTCTTGATGGGCCTGATGGGTGGGCTTGTGGCTGGATCGGTAAAGCGCAGAGAGCTCCAGTCCAACTTAGACGCCAGCAAGGTGGAGTACTGGTTTGGGCTGGTATCATCAAAGATGAGCTTGTGGGGTCTTTTCGGATTGAGAATGGAGTCAAGCTTAACTCCCAGTCCTACTGCCAGTTTCTGGAAGACACCTTCTTCAAGCAGTGGTACAGAAAGAAGTCTGCATCCTTCAAGAAAAACATGTTTTTCATGCAGGACAATACTCCTTTTTTTTTTTTCTATTTTTTCTTTTTTTTGTTTGTTATTAATGGTTTTAAATTATTAAAATTTATTTTTTTGTCTTCTTTTTTTTCTTTTTTTTATCCTTTTTTTTATCTTTTGTTCTATTTTTAATTTTTTTTTTTTTATGTTGGTAAATTTTTTTTCTTTTTTTAACAGTGTCTGGGAGGCTGTGGTTGCTGCTGCACGCAATGTTGATGGTGAACAGATCAAAACACTGACAGAATCCATGGATGGCAGGCTTTTGAGTGTCCTTGCAAATAAAGGTGGCTATATTGGTCACTGATTTGTTTTTGTTTTGTTTTTGAATGTAAGAAATGTATATTTGTGAATGTTGAGATGTTATGTTGGTTTCACTGGTGAAAATAAATAATTGAAATGGGTACACAGTGAGGGAAAAAACTATTTGAACCCCAGCTGATTTCTTAAATTTGCCTACTAACAAAGAAATGATCAGTCAGTAATTTCAATGGTAGGTTTATTTGAACACTGAGAGACAATGACAAAAAATCCAGAAAAATGCTTTTCAAAAAGAGTTATAAATTAATTTGCATTTCCATGAAGGAAATAAGTATTTGATCCCCTAAACATTAGCAAAATCTCTAGACTCCCAGGTGGATCTTATACAGGTAACAAGCTGACATTGGCAGCCCTCCCAGCTCCTGTCCACAGAAGAGAGAGACCTGTCCACAGAAGCAATCAATCATTCCAGATGCCATACTCTGCACCATGGCCAAGACCAAAGAGCTTTCCAAGGATGTCAGGGACAAGATTGTGGACCTACACAGGGCTGGAATGGGCTACAAGACCATCGCAAAGCAGCTGGCTGAGAAGGTGACAACAGTTGTTGCAATTATATTGAGAACAGTGAGGAATCAGCCCAGAGCCACTCAGAAGGAACTTGTCAATGATCTCAAGGCATCTGGGACTATAGTCACCACAAAAACAGTTGGTAACCCACAACGACGTGAAGGACTGAAATCCTGCTGTGCACGCAAGGTCCCCTTGCTCAAGAAAGTCCATCTACAGGCCCGTTTGAAGTTTGCCACTGAACATCTGACTGATTCAGAGGAAGACCGGGTGAATGTCTTGCGGTCAGATGAGCCCAAAATTGAGCTCTTTGGCATCAACTCAATTTGCCGTGTTTGGGGGAGGAGGAATGCTGCCTATGACTCCAAAAACACCTTCCCCACCGTCAAATATGGAGATGGAAACATTATGCTTTGGGGGTGTTTTTCTGCCAAGGGGACAGGACAATTGCACCGCATCAAAGGGAGGATGGATGGGGCCATGTACCGTCAAGTGTTGGGTGAGAACCTCCTTCCCTCAGTCAGGACATTGAAAATGGGTCGTGGTTGGGTATTCCAGCATGACAATGATCCAAAACACACGGCCAAGGCAACAAAAGATTGGCTCAAGAAGAAGCATATTAAGGTCATGGAGTGGCCTAGTCAGTCTCCAGACCTTAATCCCATAGAAAATCTGTGGAGTGAACTGAAGGTTTGAGTTGCCAAACATCAGCCATGAAACATTAATGACTTGGAGAGGATCTGCAAAGAGGAGTGGGCCAAAATCCCCCCTGAGATGTGTGCAAACCTTGTGGCCAACTACAAGAAACGGCTGACCTCTGTGATTGCCAACAAAGGTTTTGCCACCAAGTACTGAAGCACGTTTTTCAAAGGGATCAAATACTTATTTCCTTCATAGAAATGCAAATTAATTTATAACTCTTTTTGAAACGCATTTTTCTGGATTCTCTCAGTGTTCAAAAAAACCTACCATTGAAATTATAGACTGGTCATTTCTTTGTTAGTGGGCAAACTTACAAAATCAGCTGGGGTTCAAATAGTTTTTTCTCTCACTGTATATTTGTTTTTTGTTAAGTTGCCTAATAATTATATGCACAGTAATAGTCACCTGCACACACGGATATCCTCCTAAAATAGATAAAACTAAAAACAAACTAAAAACTACTCCAAAAAATATTCAGCTTTGATATTAAGTTTTTTGGGTTCATTGAGAACATGGTTGTTGTTTAATAATAAAATGAATCCTCAAATATACAACTTGCCTAATAATTCTGCACTCCCTGTATAAATATGCCGTAAAATGATGCTTTTTAAAGCCACTTTACCCGACTTGCTGCGTTAGAGGAGCTTTACGGCTGTACTGGTGAAGGTGTGAGAAGAGGCTGACCTTGTAGCCGTAGTCTAAGCGCAGTGGGATCTGAAAAATAAATCATCACAGCACAAATGGATCAATTGTTGCACATAAGGGGAGGGGGAAACAAATCACAACCACAGCAAAGTCAATGCATGCACAGACACGCCAAAGCACACTAAAGAGCACGTACGATCAGTTCCAAAATCGAAGCTAATTCTCTTCACTAAATGTTGTTACGCATTGCTTTTGTACCTTTTCAGTAGCAAAGTGCTCTGGTGTCTGAAAGAAATAATCAGTATAATCACATGCTGCTAACAATGCCAAAGGACATCACACAGAACCCGCGTTGTCGGTGATAAATTTATTCATAGATGATGGCGGTTTTGTGGTAGTCTACGGTCTACTATTATCATAGTCAAAACATTGAAATACAAGTGATATGTAGTATTCTGGTCACCGGGCGTAATGACACAAAACACTGTGATGTTAGCTTTCATGATATTACCTTAACAATGCATGAGTGAAAAATACACTCCTTCCATTCTGTGTGCTTTTGGTTTCTTAGGTTGAGAGGAAATAAATGCGCTAACTGGTTAGCTCGCTAGCGAATGGCCGTCTCGAGTCCCTGCATCATAAAAGTTGTGCAATGCGATGTAAACAATGAATAAAAGGAGAAAGCTGATTACAGGGATGTTATCTCAAAGTCTAGTGGGCTTTATTAATGTTAAAAAACAGATTTAAAAAGTCATACATTAGTATAGTCATGCAAAAGTTATGACTGAATTACTCAATAGTAAGTAAAATCTTATTTCTTTCATATGATTTCATACAATACAATATAAATATTGTCATGCTTTTCTGCGTTAATTATGCAAATGTTAGTTCGAGTTTTGTGTTTGTTTTTTTTTCTCATTGAAACAGCACTGTAAACATCAGCTTTACAGATTCCATTTCATGAGGCCTACAGGGACTCACAGCGATATCCCTCATAGTAAAAGTAATTACAGTACCGCCATTAAGTGTAATTTATTCAGGGCACAGGGTCTATTGCAGCATTAAAACATATTACTATCGCCCTATTTAAAAAATAATTAATTAATTAATGATGGCTGTTTGGTGGCATACTATGGTCTATTATGAAAAATATATTGAAATAGTAATGATTTATAGAATTCTGGCCACTAAGTGACAGTAATGACACAAAACATTGACGAGACCTTACTTTATATTACATTACCTTGACACTGCATGAAGTCATGTAGGGATGACTCACATGACAGAGTGAAAAAAAGTTCAAGTAGAAATAAAGAGCAAAGAATAGGATTGTATATGTGACTGTAGGGGTGTTAATTCTCGTCTATAGGACTCTAATAATATTACAAACCGCATTTAGAAACCCATAAACAGGTTTTCTATGCTCTAACTACGAAATGATTTCAACATTAATCCCTTTACTGTGGAAAATCATTTAACACGTTTGGGTTTGGAACCCATTAACAGCTGTAGTTTAATTTAGTTTATTGATGTTTGTATTGTACTCTATACTCTTTCTATTCATGCTAGACGGGAGCTAACCTGTTGTCTTTCCAGCTTCTTGGCCAGTTTCCTTAAAACATCAGGGTTGTCCACTTGGATATGTTCAGGAAGCCTCTTCACCACTGGAGCAAAAGAAAATGAACAATGGAAGTGTTTTCTGGAGCCATTTCACTATCTTGAGGCGGATGTTACCTGGCTGCAGATCGCCCGGCGGAACTTTGGGTTTCAAAGGGGCAGCGGCCTGCAGGCCCGTCTCTCCCTTCTTGCCCTGTTTAGAGCTTCTCTCGGCCTCCTGTCGAGCTCTCCTCTCAGCTTTCAGCTCGGCTTTGCTCTTGGCCGACTTGTCAGCTGGCCCAGGAGTCTCGGAGGCAGGCACTGCGGAAGGAGCTGACACAGGAGATGAGGACGCAAAGCCACGTAATACGCTGCAAAATCCATGCCGCCGTACCTTGCTGTGCTGGTGCTTGTGAAGGTGGAGAAACAGCAGCATAAGCGGTAGCTTTTGCCTCGTTTTCATGCGACGTTGCGTCTTCTTTTCTTTCTTTGTTTTTCTTCTGCTGTTTCTTCTCTTTCCTCAGCCGCTGCTTTTCCTCTTTGGTCAGCTCTTTGCCTTCGCTCTGTGCATCGTAACAAGTAATAACTAGCCTGAACTGAGCCACATATAAATAAACGTAAAGACATAACCACTTGCCTTTGCACGAGCTATGTCAGTTTGCTTGACAGGTTCATCTGCAAGAGTTTGTCTCACACTTCAGTTACATTGATAACAGGAATTGACATGTTTTATATGCCTTCGAATGCATCCCTACTTTCGCTTCTAGGTTTTTTTGTAGGTCAAAAAAACAACAACAAAACAAAACGAGATGATGCAACAACATCTCATGTCGACTGGGACCACTCACTAGCACTTAGCTTCCATGCTAAGTATTAGCATCAGGTTATCATCGTTGCCTGTGGTTCAAACGGGAATATTTCAACAAAGGCTAAGAATTGTCTGCCGTCGCTCGACACAAAGCGGACAAAAAAAACACCCAAAGTGTGATAAACCGCAGGTGTTTAACTCTCTCAAACTCACCTGTCACTCCACTGTCAGCCATGTTTACGCCCCTGCTTCACTTACTGCACCGCGGCTCAAAGCGTGCGCCCAAATAATGCATGTCGCCCCCTAGCGAACGGGCGGTGTCACCACCACCCCTAACAGTAGATATTGTGTGCATTTTAATGGCGAGTAAAATTTGGAAACCGTAATTATGGTCCATTTATGTACTATTATGAAAAATATACACGTTTTTTCAGTTTTATTGTGCATCTTACCTGCCAAAACACTAAATTTTAGTGCAAAATTATTTAAAAATAATACAACATTTTTGGTTAGATGTAGCCACAACGGGGCACAAGCCAGTGTCTTATTGTCCCAAGCCCCGATAAATACAGAGGGTTGTGCCAGGAAGGGCATTTGACGTAAAAATTTGCCAAACTTGAACATGCAAATCAAACAAATGACTTCCATAACTGATCGGACGTGGCCCGGGTTAACAACGCCCGCCACCGGTGCTGTTCACCGACAGGGTGCCTGTGGAAACTGGATTACTGTTCGAAGATTACTGTCAAAGAAAGAGAGGAGGAAGGTGTGTCCGTAGGAGGGGAGAGAAGAGGAATGCTAAGAGTCTAGAACTAAGAGTTGGGACTTTGAATGTTGGAACTATGACAGGAAAAGGTAGAGAATTAGTTGACATGATGCAGATAAGGAAGGTAGACATATTGTGTGTCCAGGAGACCAGGTGGAACGGTAGCAAGGCTAGAAGCTTAGGAGCAGGGTTCAAGCTGTTTTATCATCGTGTAGATAGGAAGAGAAATGGAGTAGGGGTGATTTTGAAGGAGGAGTTTGCTAGCAACGTCCTGGAGGTAAAAAGAGTGTCAGAGTGATGAGCCTGAAGCTAGAAATTGAAGGTGTTGATGTTCAATGTTGTTAGTGGGTATGCTCCACAGGTAGGATGTGAGATGGAAGAAAAAGAGAAATTCTGGTCAGACCTGGATGAATATCCCCACAAGTGAGAGAGTTGTCGTTAGTGCTGACTTCAATGGAGATATTAGTGCAGGAAACAGAGATGATGAGGAGGTGATGGGAAGGTTTGGTATCTAGGAGAGGAATGCAGAAGGACAGATGGTGGTCGACGTTGCAAAAAGGATGGAAATGGCTGTAGTGAATACTTTCTTCCAGAAGAGACAGGAACATAGGGTTACCTACAAGAGTGGAGGTAGGAGCACACAGGTAGACTACATCTTGTGTAGAAGGTGTAACCTGAAGGAGGTCAGTGACGGCAAAGCAGTGGTAGGTGAGAGTGTAGCCAGACAGCATAGGATGGTGGTGAGAAGGATGAAGAGGGTAAAGGCAGAACAGAGGACGAAATGATGGAAGCTGAAAAAGGAGGAGTGTTGCGTGATATTTAGAAAGGAGTTGAAAAAGGCTATGAGTGGCCAGGAAGTCCTTCCAGACGACCGGACAACTACAGCTACTGTGATCTGTGATGGAAAATGAGAGAGAACAAAGAGTAGAAGAGGTGACTGTTGTGGACCAGAAAGTAGCAAAGATTAGTAAAGTAGAAATGAGGGGGGCATTAAAGAGGATGAAGAATGGAAAGGCACACTGTCCTGATGATAAACTGTACCTGTGGAGGTATGGAAGTGACTAGTAGAGGTGTTTGGTTAGATTAAATGACACATCACACAAGGTAACAAAATGTAGTTTGGTGTCTGACAGTGCAATAAACAGCTAGTTTAGAATGATCTACTACAGTATATGTGCAGAAATATACGATGAATTAATTAACAGCTTGACATATAAGTGGTATTATACAGTATATTTAATGATATGGAATGAATATATTTACAGATGGTAAAATACAGAATAATGTGCAATGAAGATATAATATGTTTTCATATTGGTAATGCAAAAGTTGTGAATGAAATACACAGGGAACATAAAAGGCTGTTTATTATATTTATCATGTAACTGTATTTTGTATATTTTTATTTATATCCTTTGATGTGCATCCATTCATCCATTTTTATACCGCTTATCCTCATAATGGTCACGGATATGCTGGAGCCTATCCCAGCTGACTTTGGGCGGGAGGCGGGGTACACCCTGGACTGGTTGCCAGTCAATCGCAGGGCAGACATACAACCATTCACACTCACTTTCACACTCTAATGGACAATTTAGAGTGTGTAAATTAATAATAAATGCATATTTTAAATGCTCTAATGTATTTGTTAAGATTAATATCCAATTGTAGGAATTTGTGGCTTTTGGTACATTTTGGATCATATATGGCCGTAACTGGGACATTACGATGTGGCGTTGTGTACAATATTTATATACGCAATAGGAGATTGTTTTGTAAATGTAACTGTAAAATGAATTCTATATTTCATTTGTCGAGTCAACATTGTTTAAAATCCCACTTTTGCTCATAATATACTGTATGCATGTAACGACATGTGAAAGGATGGGTAAAAGCCATATCAAAAATAACATAACCTCAATAGAAGATTTTAAAATAAATTCCACAGTGCACTTGTTCTGTCATTTTATAAATTTATTGACTTATCACATGCAGCTCCAACACAAAGTGCATAGCACGTACTTTATTATAAAATTAATCTGCCGCAGTTACTACGACAACCTCAGTGGCGTCCGCTGACAGAATGCACGACGCAGTAGCTGGTTGAAGGGGACCAAACCTCACAGAAACACCTGACTTGGTTCCGTTTGACCAGCCACAGCAAGGCGTGTTGCTTTCAGCTGCAAGTGGCAGATCAAAAAAAGGAAAAAGAGGAGGAAGTGGTGACCTCTGCAAGCTCATCCTCATCGGTCTTACCTAAAGAAACACACAGCGAGACACATGATTTGTCATTTTTACAAATAATTTGCCAATAACATGTTAACGAGCAGATAACTCCATTCTTAGAGAACCCTTTTGACCTCCCGTCCATTTTTGTGAGCATCCTATCGCCGCCATAAAGGGTGACAGCTGTGCTCTGTCAATCCTCCTTGACCGTCAACAGTTGGGGTGGGGGGGTAGGCTAAAATCGGACGGGCCTTCTTTCACCTGTCGTCCTGACACACGCTCGCGCATAAAACGCACGGACACCATCCCCCCTCCGCTGAATGTGATGCTTGAGTCCCCTTGAAACCACACACTTCCTTACATTCCATAAGTGGTGAATTAATATGGGGATATAAGGAAGCATGTCCTCACAAGGGACAACAACTGGACGCGATGCAGCCTTCAAAAAATTTTGGCCTGAATTTGGCATTTTGTGATGCAAAGAATGTGTTCAAACGCAAAACATGCGGCATTTTGGCAAAACATACAAACAAATGCCACCAATTTAGGCCAGCGTCTGATAGTTTTTGGTGATAAATGCTAAATGGGCCACATTTCTGCATAAAACACACTGGAATACTCATCATTTATGCCAGAATTGGACAAGTTGTGATGCAAAAAGGGTGCTAACATGCAAGATTTGCGACATTTCATCGTAAAATACACACACAACCTGACATGTGTTGGTTTGTGATGCTAAACGTGGGCTTAGATGCAAAATGTGCAACATTTTCCCATACAAAAAAATACCAAGTGTGTTCAAATGCAAAATCGCACTTTACACTGATGTCCTCCATAGGGCCTTTCACTGAGAGGCTGTAAAACCAGTAATAAAACATTTACAGCTAGTTTGTCCATATTTTTACTCACCGTTTTTGAGTTTGGACAAGATGGAAGTCATGGTGGACGGTGCTGCACTCTACCTAACTGTAACTACTCTTTACCGACAGGACAAATGGATGTCACGGCATCCCCTTAGACTCTCAACTGCCCGAGGTGTCGAAGGTCATTAAAAAAAATCCCCACCTAAATTTAAATTTGAACCACAATCCCTAATTTGGACCTTGTCAAGTCAGTGTGTCAAGCTGCTGCTTCCCGAGAACCCTCCATCTAGCAGCTCTTTCTTTCCTTCCGAGCGTCCCGTGCCGTGCCCACAGCAGGCCTCGCGTGTCGGCCTTTTTTATCCCTGCCGAGACGAGCCCCCCTCCTAAGTGGCCTCCCACCTGTTGGTGTCCTTTAGCAAGGCCCGGGCCTCTCCTTGCGACCTCCTGTCCTGTCCAATCAGGGCCCGTGACAGTGGGGAGCCAGCCTGTGAAATCACACCTCTCAGCTGTTCACACTGGGCTGGCTGAGACACCCAACACCCCCCAGGCCTCCCAAAGACACCCCACCCTGCCTCCATGCCTCCATTTTACGCCGAATGTCAATGGAATCTTTTTTTTGGGGGGAGAAAGACGGGAGAAAGCGAGGGTGACGGACAGGAACAATGCATGGACTGTGGGGTGGGCATGTGTTAGAGCATGCCGGGGCGGAGGGGGGGAGGTCACAGCTGAAGGTTTCTGACATGAAACATTACCTCGGCCGAGTAAAGACAACCTTTGCCTGTTTGAATGACACAAAAAGCAAAATTTCTATCAATTTCCATCGAACTGAAGACCAGGAAAGACTTTTAACAGGGACTAATAATGAAAATGTAGGTACTGACCTTGAAGTAGATCTGTCAGTATACAAAATCAACATCCACAAAACTGAAAAAACCATGGATGATGGATGAGGTCATCAACAATCCGTAATGAAATTGTGGCTCCGATAAAGACGACCAAAAAGACTTACTTACTTACTTGGAAATACCAAAAAAACATTTGATATCTTCAAAATACATATTCACTTAGAAACTGCTCTTTCTCACAATTCCACATCTTAAAGGAAAGGGTGGAACTTTTTTCTTCAGCTTTGGTACTACCGGATGCAGAAAAACTTGTTCATGCTTTTTCGACTTCAGGGTTAGATTATTGCAACTGTCTGATATGTTGCCCTAAGAAATCTTTAAAGGCCACTCAGTTAGTCCAAAATTCTGCGCATGAGTCTTAACTGGAATCAGAGGAAGAGATCGCACCCTGCCAGTAGTAGCTTCACTGCACTAGTTCCCTGCTCAATTTAAAATTGAGTTTAAAGTTCTCTTTGTTACGTATCAAGCGCTACACCGGGTGTGTCCAAAGTGCGGCCTTTTGGGTTTTTTTTATTGGCCCATGGCACAGTCTAAAAATACAATTAAACAAGAAAGCATCAGTCAAAATAAAAAAAACATTTTACAAGAATAAAGTCATAACATTAGGAGAAAAATTGTTATACAATGGGGGGGGGTTGCTATGCTGTGAGGAACAAACATGTAACTTTTAGAAGCATAAAGTAGAACTGTTAAAGGAAAATATGTTCTTGTTAAGTCTAAACATTATGAAACCTAAGAATGTAGTTGTGGGAAAAGGTTATTATATTAAGAGAATAAAGTCATAATATGAGAAAAATGTCATCTTACAGGAAAAAAGTTGTAATTACACAAAGCATTTATTTTAAAGCATCTTCTTCTTTTCCTTTCTAGACCAGGCCTCCTGCCTGGCAATTCAAAACTCAGCATCCTTCTACCAATATATTCACTATATTTCTTCTGGACATGTCCGAACCATCTCAGTCTGACTCTGACTTTTTCTCCAAAACCTCTAACATGTGCTGTCCCTCTGATGTACTAATTCCTGATCCTGTCCATCCTGGTCACACCCAAAGAGAACCTCAGCATCTTCATCTCTGCTACCTCCAGCTCTGCCTCCTGTCTTTATATTATATATATATATATTTATATATTTTTTAAAGATGTTACTTAGTGAATAGTCAGATTACATTGTGTGAAACAAAACAAAGCAAATATTTAAGCTGCAAATTTTGGAAAATTAGCTTGGGAAAAAGTCATGATATTATTAGAATAAATTCCAAATATTGTGGGAATAAATTCGTAACAAAATGAGAAACAAAACAAAGAATGAAGTTACAAATTTTGGAAAATTAAAACAACACACAAAAAATCCTAGATTCGGACAGTGATCCGTATCGCCACCAAAAGGTTTTTTTTTCCCTCCTTTGTTGACTGGACAGGATGTACAAGGCAATAGCTCTGCTGCTCTGCTGAGGATACTATAAAATACAACTATTGAGGTGCTTTTCTGAATACATTTCATGAACACAAGATCGCAACTAGTTGCTGATTTCCTCGACCTTAACTTGGATTGGCGAGAGGTAAAGATTCCTTGCAATCAACGAGTTACATGTGCTGAAAGCTGCTAGGAAGCTAAGATAACCGGCTAATCACTGAAGTTTAAAGCAGTTGCCTAGCAACAATGCCAAACAAAAGAAAATAGAAAAGAAAGTGAGCCTCTGTTACAATTGTAAAGCATACTGACCCTGGATCACAAATCTCAGTCTTGTTGCCAAATGTGGAGCGGGAGGACGACTACAGCCATGAGTCAAGTACATCAGGAAAATAAGAAGAAGAGGAAAATTCCTGGGTGACCTGGATGCAAGACCTTAAGAAGGTAATACAGACAGAGATGGAGATGCAGATGCAGGAGACACAGGAGTGTACTGCAGCAGAACCAGACCTTCAGCATTTGCAGTCACAGATTCAATATGTACAATCGCAGAATGACAGTCTTATCGAAAAGATCCTAGAGGTCCATGGTGATGTCATAAACCTTATGGAGGAGAATAGATGACTGAGCAAAGAAACTAAAGCTCTAAAAGAAGAAATCGAGACGTTGCAAGATAGAAATGTTGCGTTATGTGCTGCTCTTGAAGAGGTTAAAAACCCTATGGCAGATAATAAAGCACTACGCACTGATATCAAGGCTTTGCAGGATAATATAAAGGCACTATGGAAAGAAAATGCCGCCTTGCATGACGCTCTCAAGGAAGCTAAAAAACATATGGAAGAAAATCATGCATTATGCAACAACATCAATGCTCTACAGGATGATATCTGGACACTATTGAAGGATAATGCCGCCTGTCGCACTACTTTTGAGGGAGAGAAAGAAGCAAAGGATAACATCACTGAGCAAATGAAAACTATAACGGATGAGATGGATCAGAATTCACGAATGAATGATGTAATCCTCACAAGGCTCAGAATTACACCCGGGTCAAAAGATAGGGAAGCTCATAACAGAGGAGAAGCAGATGGAATGAATGTTCCTTCAGCAAAGCAACAGATTGTCAGCTTCCTACAATCAAAGGAGGTGCATATTGATAACAACACCATTGATACTTGCATCCCACTGTATGGCAGAAACAACACCACACCTGTCATCAAGTTCACCAACAGGGAATTCAAAACTGCACTGCTGAAACAGAGGAAGAACTTGAAAGGCACAAACGTCTACTTAAATGAGCATCTGACAAAACGCAACGCTGACATCGCCAAGAAAGCACGAGACTTGAGGAAGCAGGGAAAGATACAAAGTACTTGGAGCACCAACGGAAAAATATACATCAAGCTACTAAACTAAACATCATCATCATACTAAACATCACATAATCAAGACAATAAGGATAAAAGAGGATACAACGTACAAAAACAGTAAGATTACATTAAATAATACGAACATTGATATTAACGTTGAAAGGGCACAAAGTATTAAAATCAGGAACTCATGTACTTACATTTAATGACACTCACAGTACAACACCAAGACAGCAAGATGTTGATCCGGAAATCAACAGGGGAAGAGGGGAGGAAAGAGAAGGAGCAAAAATATATATATATTTTTTTTTTTAAGAAAAATATGATATATGCATGTATGTGTGTATGTAATATAGTATATATATGTGTGTGTACGTATGTATGTAACATATGAATGAATGTATGTGTGTTTGCATGAATATACACAGTATGTATTAGTAAATCATGTGAGAAGGGGGTAGGATTAAATAAGCTCTGCTTCTTCCTACTCTTCGGACATATAGAACTGAGGAATGTAACATGAATAATTCTTGTACAATGTATGCATGTTCGAAACATGTTTAAACAAACCAAAATTGTCCATCTTCCATATCCTATTTCTCAAAACTCCAGAAATTTTCATCCAAACCCATTCAGAACGTTTCAAGTTATTTTGAACACATTTTACTGGGTGGGTTCTGTCTTGTCGTTTTTGTAAATGTGTCAAAGTATAATAACCCACACAAAACGTTGCTTTTTGGGGGCTAAATCTGACCGGTCTGTCATTGTCTTGATTTAGCTCAGAAACAGATGTTGAAAATCGGGCTGAGTTTAGTCTCACTGGTTTGGTCCAAATATAGCCCAAAAAATAGATGCTTTTCAGTGTAAGGTATACTATAGAGTATTAAATACTTACAGTATATATTATATACTTTAAAGATATATAAGAGGTTACGTTGCCTTATGCTGAAGAGGACGTGCCCTTGAAATGTGTTTCAACAAGACAATGACTCCAACACACTAGTAAACCAGCTAAATATTGGTTCCAAACCAACATAATGAATACAGTATTATGGAGTGGCCAGCCCAATCCCCAGACCTTAATCCAACCAAGAATTTGTAGGGTGACATCAAAAATGCTGTTTCTGAAGCAAAACCAAGAAATGGTAATGAATTGTGGAATGTTGTTAAAGAATCTTGGGAGTAGAATAACAGCTGAAAGGTGTCACAAGTTGGTTGACTCCATGCCACACAGATGTGAAGCACTTATAAAAAACAAAATATTAGTTTAGTCATTCACAGGATTGCCAAATCCTAGAAACAAAAAAGTTTGTATAAAATAGTTTTGTGTTTGTAAAGTCAGTGGCAGACACTGCTATTTTTGAACACACCCCTTTCAACTAATTGCCCAATTACACAACTTTAAGAGTGTGCATATCATGAATGTTGTGGTCTTGTGTGTTTTGAGAATGTACTGCACCTACTGGTAACTGCTTTGCCATGTAGCAATAAAAACATACAATAACAGTGATTCATCTGGTTAGTCACAATCATGACTCATCATGTAGACATTTTAATCTAATAATTATGACCTTCTTAGCTCATAATTAGGATTTTGTAACTAAGTCATTGTTAAGACTTTTTATCTCATAATTCTGACTTTTTGTCTCACCTTTCAAATTTTTTATCTCATGACTTTTTTTCAGTTTAGAATTTTTTTTAAACTTTCTTATCTTATAATGTAAACTTTTTAATCTAATAATTTTAATGGTTTGTCCCATAATTAGGACTTTTAAAGTAATAATAAAGACATTTTATGTTATAATTTTGAATCTTATCTCATAATTAAGATTTTTTAATTCATTATTAAGACTTTTTCTTCTCTAATTTTGACTTTTTGTCCCATAATATTGACTTTTTATCTCTTAATTTCACATTTTTAGCTCAGGATTTTGACTTTTTATCTCATAATTATGACTTTTGAAGTCATAATTAAAACTTGTTGATCTCATAGTTTAGACATTTTGTCTCATAAGCATGACTTTAGACTTTTTAAGTTATAATTAAGACTTTTTATTTCAAAATTTTTACTTTTTATCTCGTAGCTATGACTTTTAAAGTCATAATTAAGACTTTTTATCATTAATTTGACTTTTTGTCTCATAATCATAACTTTTTTCTTGTAATTTTGCCTTTTTACGAGTTCCTATCTCAAAATTTTCACTTAATAATAATAATTTTTACCTATCTCACAATTTAAACTTTTTATCTCATAATTTCAACTTTCTAATCACATATTTGTGACTTTTATCTGGTCATTTACATTTTTTATCTCAGAATTTTGACTTTTTATCTCATAATTTAAACTTTTTGATTGCCTTTTGATTATGTCAACGTTATGCATTAGACAACGACGTGAGTGGCAGAACATGGCCGCCATCAGGCAAAACATCTATGGGCGGGACTTAGCAAGTGATCCTAATCTGCGTCAAGCGTCAAGCGTCCTAATTCTGTCACACGGCTGTGTGTGGCCTCTGGTACAAATCTCCATGTCCTTCAATATGTCTACATACTGTATGTTGAAAATATCCCAAGAGAAAAGTAAGCAATAAAGACAATGTGAGTTCTTGGAAACAGGTCAGCAACAGGAACATGTCTACATGTACGTCTTCCTTCAAACTGGCTGTTATCGGGTCATTTGGTAGAACGCGTGAGCCCACATTTGACCGCTAGCAGGCATCTGTCGGGGCCCATATGGCCGTCAGCAGCACGCCGGAGGAGAGCGGAGGGTTCATTTTCCTCTGCAGCAAGCACAAGCCGCGTCCACTAAGGTCAACACCTGTGTTCTAAAATCGGCGCCGGGGTTGGGCGTGATCGGAACCCGGGGGCCTGGTCCACAGAAAGCTCCAGCTCAGAGCGCAAAAAAACAAAAAAAAGAGGGGCGGGCTTACGCTGAAACCCAAGGCGCTCGCTATTTTCGAAGCACTCTGAGTCCACAAATAGTAGCGCATTTTTTTTGGTTTTTGTCTCATTGACAAGATGTTTTCTAAATTGGACAGTTGTTGGATATTTCCCGTGGCCCCCAGCCAGGGTGCGGGCGGGCCGGCCTCAAATGCAACATTTCCACTAATGTCAGCTATGCGCCAAGGCCTCGCCGCGTTATATCGGGCTGCCGGGAATATCAAATGACGTTTGTGGCCGAAGGATTGCTTTGGCCGCTCACATCAGACACAATGGCCCAAGCACAAATCATAATCTCACCGTTCCTCTGGACCGAGCATCTGAATGCTGTCATTGGCTGAGGGCTCCATGTTTCGCCTCTCATCAGCTTGTCTCCATTATGCATGATACATTTGCCATCCACCTCTGTCTAAATCGCCCTGCTTCACTCCATACCTGCCTGGGCTGCTGTTTCCCTCCCCCACCCCCCAAAAAACGGGTCACGGAGTTTATTTTTAGTCCGCGTTCACATACAGGGGCCCCCGTTTGCTAATCACTTTGCACCCCTCTCGCTCCAGGGAGTTCATCTCACACTTGGGTGCCACTTTAGAACAAGCATACCCTCATAAAGTGTTATTAATGCTTTGTAAAGATGACATAAGTATTTTGTTATTAACTTGGGCATTAATTCATATCATGAATACAGTACACATCTGTGAGACTCTTACTGGTTAATAAACACTGTTCTTAGTGTGATGATTAACTTTAACTATAGCTTGGATAAGGGTAGTTTTGTGAGGAGCTATTTAATATAGTGATCATGGAGTGCTCAATACATGACACATGTATTGTTATGCCATTCTTCTTCCAGGCCAGTGTTGCATGTGAAAGGGCATCCAGTGTGGAAACTAAGCCAAAAGTATTCACTAGCTGTGGCCAAAAAAATAAAAATTAAAAGATTTAAAATTATTAAAATACAGAAATCAAACATAAACATGAAAAAACGAAAACTAAAAAACAATTACAATTACATATTCAAGCCAATATAACTATATTGAAAAATGTAATGAAGAATACATTGACAAAAATGAAATATTTAAAAAAAAAAAATTGCAACAGTGTAAACACAGCAAATTTTAACTAAATTGAAACATTAAAAAAATATATTTTTTATTTAAAAATATTTTAAAATTAAAGAAACAAAATAAAATTAAAACCTTAAAAATGTAAAATAAAAATGTAAGATATTAATTATTTTAATTTCTAAATATATATTAAAAAATTAATTCACAAAATATTTTTTGGCATAAAATTACAAATTACTCAAACCTAAACTGTTATGAGTTCAATCATAATTATGGTTTTATCTCGTAATTTTGATTTTTAATCCCATAAATTTGACCTTTCATCTCATGATTTTGACCTTTTCTAATATAATCATGATATAATAATAATTATTATTATAATAACAATTATGACGATATACCTCATAATTAATTTTTTTATCTCATAATTTTTCTTTTTTATCTCACAATATGACTTTTTATCTCATAATTTTCACTTTTTGAAAATTTCTAAATTTTTATCTCCAAAGTTTTGTTTTAAATCTAATTTAATCGAATTTCTACTTTTTATCTCATAATTATGACTCAATTAATTATGGCTTAGCTTTTTTCCACAAAATATATTTTTGTATTAAATTAAAAATTACTCAAGCCTGAACTGCTAAAAAAAAAATTTTTTGAAAGTGCTGCTACTTCTGAAAATTGGGTCTACACTTAATAAATGTCTATTAATTATTTGAACAGAAGAATTTGGAATGAGCTGGGATAGGCTTCAGCATACCCCCACGGCCATAGTGAGGATAAGTGGTACAAAATATTTATACTACAGTATATGAGCTTTAAAAATGCTTTTTTAAAAATCCTTTAAAAACCTTACTGGCTAAAAGCCACAGGACAGAGTAACAATAATGAATTAGTCAATAAGGCAGCTGCCCTTAGTGGTATTAAGTATTTATAATCGTGTATAAAGGGGTAATTCATTTTACTTTACAAAGCTAAATTGTGAGCCTACACTTGATAAATGTCTTGTACTCATTTTAAATGTTGCTGACGGTCTTTTTTGAATAAACTTTCTAAGAAATTGTTATTATTGAGTCTCCTGTGAAGTGCTTCTACTAGTATAGACGTAGGTTATTAGGTAGCATATGACTGAACTGCTAAACGTCATTTGAAAATACCAGAGAGCGGTGCCGCCTGTCCTTTGGAAGTTACAACAGGGAATAAAATCAGAAAATTGAATGGAGTGAGACGCTTGTAGCCTGCTGCTGACTCATTAGCTGCTGATAGGGGATTAATGCCACCCTCTGTCCTTCTCTGGGCACACCAGTTGGCAACGCTGATGCAGCTGTTCCAGGCAGCCGCCGTGTCCCGTGAGCTGAAGCATTGGAGAAAAGGAAAAAAGGTCAGAAGTCACTGGCATTTAGGCTTAAGGAGAGAACAGGTGACAGGGACACCGCAGCACACAGATTTGTGCAGAGGTCATTAGACTTGAGAGGATGCATTATTTCATCACACGGCGCTGCATTGTATCAAACAACGTTAAGTCATGAAGGTGCCAATGACCAACAAAGAGCCTAAACACAAAAGCCACTGCTCCACTTGCATCTTTTGTGCGCAGTCCTAATGATCGCCTGGAGACACAGGGGGGGTTACAACAGGAAAGACAAGTCTCCGTTTTCTCAGANTAAGAAAATTTTGCTAGTCAAGAAATCTTTGCTTTTTAGGTAAAAAATAAGAAAATATTACATAAAATAGGTATTTTTTTTCTTTCTTAAAATCCACTTTTTGCTGTGAAAGTAGGGGTCCCCCCTCCCATGAGCTCACCACTCGTGGGAGGGGCCAAAGGGGTCGGGTGCAAAGAGAGCTGGGTGGCGGCCGGAGGCAGAGGCCTTGGCGGTCCGATCCTCGGCTACAGAAGCCAGTTGTCGGTTTGTGGAATGTCGCCTCTCTGGCGGGGAAGGAGCCTGAGCTGGTGTGTGAGGTGGATAAATTCCGGCTAGATATAATCGGACTCACCTCAATGCACAGCAAGGGCTCTGGAACCAGTCCTCTCGAGAGGGGGTGGATTTCATTCCACTCTGGTGTTGCCGACAATGAGAGACGACGGGATAGGGTGGCAATTCTTATTGCCCCCCCAGCTCCAAGCATGCACGTTGGAGTTTAACCCAGTAAACGAGAGGGAGGTTTCCCTACGCCTTCGGGTGGGGGGACGGGTCCTGACTGTTGTTTGCAGTTCAGAATTCCTGCCCTTTTTGGAGTCCTTAGAGGAAGTACTAGAGAGTGCTCCCTCGGGGGATTCCCTTGTTCTGCTGGGTGACTTCAACGCTCATGTTGGCAACGACAGTGAGACCTGGAGAGGTGTGATTGGGAGGAACAGCCCCCCTGATCTTAACCTGAGCGGTGTTTTGTTATTGGACTTCTGTGCTCGTCACAGATTGTCTATAACGAACACCATGTTCAAGCATAAGGGTGTCCACATGTGCACTTGGCACCAGGACACCCTGGGCCGCAGTTTGATGATTGACTTTGTGGTTGTGTCGTCGGACTTGCGGCCACATGTTTTGGACACTTGGGTGAAGATAGGGGCGGAGCTGTAAACCGATCACCACCTGGTGATGAGTTGGTTCCGATGGTGGGGGAGGATGCCGCTCAGCCCTGGCAGACCCAAACGCATCTGCTGGAAAAGTCTGGCAGAGTCCCCTGTCAGAAGGAGTTTCAACTCCCACCTTCAGGAGAGCTTTGACCATGTTCCGAGGGAGGCAGCAGACATTGAGTTCGAGTGGGCGATGTTTCGTGCCTCCAGGTGGTCGGTGCCTGTCGTGGCGGTAATCCCAGAACCCGTTGGTGGACACCAGTGGTGAGGGATGCCGTCAAGCTGAAGAAAGAGTCCTATCAGGCCGGAGTCCTAAGAGTCCTTGGCCCATGGGACTCTGGAGGCAGCTGACAGGTACCAGAAGGCCAAGCGGTCTGCAGCTTTGGCGGTTGCTGAGGCAAAAACCTGGACATGGGAGGAGTTCGGAGAGGCCATGGAAAACGACTTCCGGATGGCTTCAAAGAGATTCTGGACCATCATCCGCCGTCTCCAGCGGGGGAAGCAGTGCACAGTCAACACCGTGTATGGTGGGGACGAGCTTTGGGTAGTGACCGAAAGGACAAGATCGCGGGTACAAGTGGCCGAAATGAGTTTTCTCCGCAGGGTGGCTGGGCTCTCCTTTAGAGATAGGGTGAGAAGCACTGACATCTGGGAGAGACTCCCGGACAACCGGGAGAAGAACCGCTGCTCCTCCGCATTGAGAGGAGACAGATGAGTTGGCTCGGGCATCTGGTTAGGATGCCTCCCGAACGCCTTCCTGGGGTAGGTGTTCAGGGCATGTCCAACTGGTAGTAGGCCTCGGGGAAGACCCGGGACACATTGGAGAGACTATGTCTCTCAACTGGCCTGGGAATGCCTCAGCATCCGCTGGGAGGAGCTAGACGAAGTGGCCGGGGAGAGGGACCTCTGGGGTTCCCTGCTTAGGTTGCTGCCCCCGCGACCCGACCTCGGATAAGCGGAGGAAAATGAATGGATGGATGGAGTTTAAAAGGAAGATGGGGAAAATATAAATATGCCCGAATATTATTAAGTACACAATTGTTTAAAAGTTTTGTTTTTAAATAATGACCTCTACCAAGTGCAAGTGAAGCGCAAAGGTTTTGTTTTCGCTGGCTTTTATCTGTGTTTGTGTTAAAAAAAAAGGTAAAAATTTAGGAATGGATTTGGATGAAATTTTGAGGAATGGTCGGAATTGGGATATGGATGAGACTTTGTGGGGTGATCTGGATAAGTGAAGGAATTTTTTCAAGGAATCTTTAACATGTTGAGATGGGACTATTTTGGGCATATAACGCCACAAAAAGCGGCCAGAGCGCTTGGAGGAAAAAAATACTGTTTCCAACTGGTTCTACAAATGATCAAATGATGATTATTATTTCGGTGTGAATCAAAACATTTTTTTTAATTGATTTTATTGATTATTATTTATTGATGCTCACACTCAGAGGAACTACAAAAGTCCCAAGCAAGAGCATATACAAAACGTATTAATAATAAAAACAAATATTGTATTAGTATGTAGTAAACCTTTCAATTAAGAGAATTTTCTTTTAAATGAAAAACACCTCATTTTTTAAATGATGTATTTTTTCTTTGTTTTATTTAAACAAAATGTTTCAAAAAACGAAAACAATCTTTTGTGATTTGTAATGACGCCGAAGTGACTTCTCAGCTGTTTTGTCATTATTTGCAAGTCTGACATGATATAAATGTTTTATTAACTTACAACTTCTTTTGTCTCTACAGCATGTACATCTTAGATGAGAGGACGCTCTTCACCAATGGAGCAAACTGATGTTCACTGTTGTTGGTCTTTTTTCTACCATAGAAAGTAGAGGAGCTTATATTTTATTAGGTAGTAAATGGTTCAATGTAGAAAATTGTATGTCATGTACTTTTTAAATGAAAAATGTGTTATTATTTAAATATTTGTATTTGTATTTTTAGGGCAGGTGTGTGGAATCCATTCAGAATAGGCTGGCTGCTTTTAAATTATAATTTATGAATATTATAATAAAATATTGCTCTGTGAATTATGATTTTGTTACGCATTTATATATGAATTTGCACCAAATAAATGACTGAACTGGACTTTAAACACAACCACAAGCTTAAGTGTTGTAGTCAAAACTCTCTATACTGACACATAAAGGAGTATAAATTCCAAGTAACCGTTTTGCCATCATACTATGTCCCTTGAGTCGACACTTCATGGAATAAAAAGTCCATACTCATTCCCACATGTTCTTTTTCTTCAGACTGTGTGGGCCCTGACGGACGGATGAGCGTGGTTGCACTGCTAAGGGCCTGTGGGGGTAGCGGCTCAGCTGCCCCCCAAAAGGGAGCGGCGACAACTGCACACGGCAGCGAGATGAAATGTTTAAAGCATGAATAAAAGATTAACTGTTCTTTGCAACTTGACTAGTTTAGCTGTGTAGCTATTGTAACCTATCACACCATCATGGCAGGTGACAGCTGTGTCATATAGGCCAGGTCAGGTGGGACTTCACTGTAGACCGTGCAGTATGTACTGCGGGACTTTCACCCGCTCACATTCCTCCATCCTCTTCTTTTACAAGGAGTGCCCATGTTGGCACAGTTGGCAATGCACTTGACATAGTGCCACTCATGCCCGATCCACCGCTTTGATGAAATGCCGCAGCCAATAGTCACCGTTGCTAACAGACTGATGATGTATTACTGTAACGATGATGTCACGGTTAAATGACAACATTTATAGCTGCATTATTTATCCCGGCTGTGTAGATGATAATTACATAGTAACTGAATTTCGTCTTTAACAAATAAGCGGAAAGGATTCTTCTTCTACCACTTCCGGGGACATATTTGACTGACGGACTCAATGGTCCGTATTCGCATCCTAGCACATATTACCGTTTAAAGCAGTTTTTAAGTCTATGTACGACGAAACATTAACAAAGAAGTCAATTACAACCGTTAAATATTAGAGACACGATGGGGGAACTTCTTTGAAAGATATCGACCCTTATACGAGTCAACAAACGTCGACTTCCGGTAAGCTAACCTTTAGCTGGAGCTCGTTGTTGTCTCATAGTTAGTTTTCTTCTGTAGCTTCTAACTGGCTTGGCGAGCTGGTGCAGTTTCTAAATTTTCACTCACAATTTACAAACGTTGTCCTTTTTTGTTAGTTTTTTTTAGACAATGTTGCTGACAAAGTGTCGCCTGTCCAAAGCGCTGCAGCTCACCCTGGCGGTCATTAAACCAGATGCGGTGGCCCATCCTCTCATCATGGCGGTGCTGTTACTGTTTTCATTGAATTGTTACAGTGACACATGAATCACTGTGGTGTCTTTTTTTTTATATATACAATACTACATATGCATATTATTTGATTTTGTTCTTACAGGCGCTTCACCAAAGCATCCTGGATAACAACTTTGTCATTGTTCGACGCAAAGACCTAGTGTGGAGAAGAGAAGACTCTGAGAGGTTTTATGCTGAACATTCAGGTGGGGAGACCTTTTTCTTTGCACACTTTCACGGCGGCCATCCATGTAGAATTAACCTTAGTGATGCGCAAATTGTTCGTTTAAATGTTACATACTGTGGGTTTAACCTTTGTCATGCTGCTCGTCAGGGCGATTCTTCTATCAAAGACTCGTTGAGTTCATGTCAAGGTAAACAATATGCACAGACAAAAAAACATACTGTACGTATGTATGTGTGTGTGGGTCAGTGTATGTATATATGTATGTATATAGATATATGTATATACAGTATGTATATATGTATATACAGTGAGGGAAAAAATTATTTGAACCCCAGTTGATTTTGTAAATTTGCCCACTAACAAAGAAATGATCAGTCTATAATTTCAAAGGTAGGTTTATTTGAACACTGAGAGACAACAATGACAAAAAAAATCCAGAAAAATGCGTTTCAAAAAGAGTTATAAATCAATTTGCATTTCCATGAAGGAAATAAGTATTTGATCCCTTTGAAAAACGTGCTTCAGTACTTGGTGGCAAAACCTTTGTTGGCAATCACAGAGGTCAGCCGTTTCTTGTAGTTGGCCACAAGGTTTGCACACATCTCAGGGGGGATTTTGCCCCACTCCTCTTTGCAGATCCTCTCCAAGTCATTAATGTTTCGTGGCTGATGTTTGGCAACTCAAACCTTCAGGTCACTCCACAGATTTTCTATGGGATTAAGGTCTGGAGACTGACTAGGCCACTCCATGACCTTAATGAGCCAATCTTTTGTTGCCTTGGCCGTGTGTTTTGGATCATTGTCATGCTGGAATACCCAACCACGACTTATTTTCAATGCCCTGACTGAGGGAAGGAGGTTCTCAACCAACACTTGACGGTACGTGGCCCCATCCATTCTCCCTTTGATGCGGTGCAATTGTCCTGTCCCCTTGGCAGGAAAACACCTCCAAAGCATATGTTTCCACCTCCATATTTGACGGTGGGGAAGGTGTTTTTGGAGTCATAGGCAGCATTCCTCCTCCTCCAAACACGGCGAATTGAGTTGATGCCAAAGAGCTCAATTTTGGGCTCATCTGACCACAAGACTTTCACCCGGTCTTCCTCTGAATTAGTCAGATGTTCAGTGGCAAACTTCAAACGGGCCTGTAGATGGACTTTCTTGAGCAAGGGGACCTTGCGGGCACAGCAGGATTTGAGTCCTTCACGGCGTTGTGGGTTACCAACTGTTTTTGTGGTGACTATGGTCCCAGCTGCCTTGAGATCATTGACAAGTTCCTCCCGAGTGGCTCTGGGCTGATTCCTCACCGTTGTCATTATCATTGAAACTCCACTAGGTGAAATCTTGCATGGAGCTCCAGACCGAGGGAGATTGGCAGTTCATTTATGTTTCTTCGATTTGCAAATAATTGCACCAACTGTTGTCACCTTTTTAGCCAGCTGCTTTGCGATGGTCTTGTAGCCCATTCCAGCCCTGTGTAGGTCCACAATCTTGTCCTTGATATCCTTGGAAAGCTCTTTGGTCTTGGCCATGGTGCAGAGTTTGGCATCTGGATTGATTGATTGCTTCTGTGGACAGGTCTTTTTTATACAGGTAATGAGCTCAGAGGGAAGAGATCCACCTGGGAGCTAGAGATCTTGCTGTCAGAAACAACTGACCTCTATGATTGCCAACAATGGTTTTGCCACCAAGTACTGAAGCACGTTTTTCAAAGGGATCAAATACTTATTTTCTTCATGGAAATGCAAATTAATTTATAACTCTTTTTGAAACGCATTTTCCTGGATTTTTTTTGTCATTGTTGTCTCTCAGGGTTCAAATACACCTACCATTGAAATTATAGACTGATCATTTCTTTGTTAGTGGACAAACTTACAAAATCAGCTAGGGTTCAAATAGTTTTTTCCCTCACTGTATGTATATATACACACACACACAGTTGCTACATGGCAAACAAGTTACCAGTAGGTGCAGTAGATTCTCAGAAAACAAACAAGACCCAGCATTCATGATATGCCCACTCTTAAGGCTGTGCAATTGGGCAATTTGTCGGGTGTATGCCGTTGACACCCCAATGATGCACAATAACAATGGACTTTGTTTTCCCTCGCCCGGACGCGGGTCACGGGGGCCCCCCTCTGGAGCCAGACCTGGAGGTGGGGCACGATGGCGAGCGTCTGGTGGCCGGGCACAGCCCGAAAAGGTAACGTGGGTCCCCCCTCCCATGAGCTCACCACTCGTGGGGGAGGCCAGAGGGGTCGGTGCAAAGAGAGCTGGGTGGCGGCCGGAGGCAGAGGCCTTGGCGGTCCGATCCTCGGCTACAAAAGCTAGTTGTTGGTACATGGAATGTCACCTCTCTGGTGGGAAAGGAGCCTGAGCTGGTGCGTGAGGTGGCGAAATTCCGTCTAGATATAGTCGGACTCACCTCAACGCACAGCAAAGGCTCTGGAACCAGTCTTCTCGAGTGGGGATGGACTTCATTCCATTCTGGTGTTGCCTGCAATGAGAGGCGACGAGCAAGGGTGTCAATTCTTGTTGCCCCCCGGCTCCAAGCCTGCACGTTGGAGTTTAACCCTGTAAACGAGAGGGTCGTTTCCCTATGCCTTCGGGTGGGGTGCTGGGTGACTTCAACACTCATGTTGGCAACGACAGTGAGACCTGGGGAGGTGTAATTGGGAGGAACGGCCCCCCTGATCTTAACCCGAGCGGTGTCTTGTTATTGGACTTCTGTGCTCGTCACAGATTGTCTATAACGAACACCATGTTCAAGCATAAGGGTGTCCACATGTGCACTTGGCACCAGGACAACCTGGGCCGCAGTTCAATCGTTGACTTTGTGGTTGTGTCGTCGGACGTGCGGCCACATGTTTTGGACACTCGGGTGAAGAGAGGGGCGGAGCTGTCAACTGATCACCACCTGGTGGTGAGTTGGTTCCGATGTTGAGGGAGGATGCCGGTCAGACCTGGCAGACCCAAACGCATTGTGGGGGTCTGCTGGGAACGTTTGGCAGAGTCCCCTGTCAGAAGGAGTTTCCACTCCCACCTACGGGAGAGCTTTGACCATGTTCCGAGTGGGCCATGTTTCTTGCCCGCACTGTCGATGCGGCTGATCGGATCTGTGGCCGTAAGGTGGTCGATGCCTGTCGTGGCGGTAATCCCAGAACCCGTTGGTGGACACCAGTGGTGAGGGATGTCGTCAAGTTGAAGAAAGAGTCCTATCAGGCCGTTTGCCATGTAGCAATAAATACATACTAATAACGGTACTTAATTTGGTTATAGATATTTATATCTATACCCAAATTGACCAAATACTTTTGTAGATAACAAACGTATTTGAACGGCAAGGTCCATTCAATTTTCCTCCGCTTATCCGGGTCCGGGTCGCGCGGGCGCAGTTTAAATAGGGGAGTCCAGACTTCCCGGTCTCCGGCGACCTCTTCCAGCTTCATCGGGAGGACACCAAAGTGTTCCCAGGCCAGCTGTGAGTCCTAGGTCTTCCCCGGGGTCTTCTCCCCGCTTGGCATGACCGTAACACCTCACCAAGGAGGCGCCTGGGAGACATCCAGACTAGATGCCCGAGCCACCTCATCTGGTTCCTCTCGATGTGAAGGAGCAGCTGCTTTAGTCTGAGCTCCTCCCGGATGGCCGAGCTCCTCGCCCTATCTTTTAGGGTGAGTCCAGCCACCCTATGGAGGAAATTCATTTCCACCGCTTGTATCCGCAATCTTGTTCTTTCGGTCTTGACCCGTAACTCATGACAATAGGTGAGGGTGGGAACATAGATCGATCGGTAAACCAAGTGCTTTGCCTTCCGGCTCAGCTCTCTCTTCACCACAACGTTCCGGTACAATGACCGCATTACTGCTGAAGCTGCACCGATCCGTCTGTCGAACTCACGCTCCAACCTTCTTTTACTCGTGAAGAAGAACCCGAGATACTTAAACTCCTCCACCTGAGGCAACCCCTCACTCCCAACCTGGAGGGTACAATCCACCCGTTTCCGACTGAGAACCATGGCCTTGGATTTGGAGGTGCTGAGTCTCATCCCAGTAGCTATACACTCCGCTGCAAACTGCTCCAGTAAACGCTGAATGTCACAGCCTGATGAGGCCATAAGGACCACATCATCTGCAAAAAGCAGAGATGAGATCCTAAGGTCACCAAGCTGGACTCCCTCAATGCCTTTGCTGCGCCTAGAAATTCTGTCCATGAAGGTTATGAACCGGTGACAAAGGGCAGCCTTGGCGGAGGCCAACGTTCACCGGAAACAAGCTCGACTTACATGCTGGCAATGCGTACCAGGCTCCTGCCTCGATTGTACAAGGACCGAATGGCACGTAGTAGCGGACCACCAATCCCATACTCCCGGAGCACCCCCCAGAGGACACCACGAGGGACACGGTTGAATGCCTTTTCCAAGTCTACAAAGCACATGTAGACTGGTTGTCTACATGTAGATGATCATAGACCTGCGACCTAGGGTGTCCTGGTGCCAAGTGCACTTATGGACATCCTCATGTTCAAACATGGTGTTTGTTATGGACAAACTGTGGTTCGCACAGAAGTCCAGCAACATCACACCACACTGGTTCAGATCAGGGAGGCTGTTCCTCCCAACCACGCCCCTCCAAGTCACACTGTCCTTGTTCACATGGGCGTTGAAGTCTCCCAGTTGAACTGTGGAGTCACCAGCTGGAATGTTCTCCAGAACCCCTCTGATAGACTCCAAGAAGGGTGGGTTCTCTGAACTGCTGTTTGGCGTGTACGCACAAACAACAGTCAGGACCTTTTTCCCAGCCCGAAGGCTTAGGGAAATAACCCTTTCGTTCACTGTGGATGACTCCAACACAGAGGCACCAAGCCGGGGGGGGCTATTAATAAGCCCACACCACCTTGCCGCCTCTCCAGCAACTCCAGAGTAGAACAAGGTCCAGCCCCTTTCAAGGAATTTGGTTCCAGAACCCAAACTGTGGGTCGAGGTGAGTCCGACTATATCTAGTCGGAATGTCTCAACCTCTTTCACAAGCTCAGGTTCCTTCCCAACCAGGGAAGTAACATTTCATGTCCCAAGAACCAGATTTGGCCGCTGAAAACCAGGTTGCCCGGACACCCGTCCTCTACCGCTCTACCAAATCGCATAGCACCGAACCCTTATGCTTGCCCCTGCAGGTGGTGGGTCTGCGGGGGGGGAGGTTCCGTGTGGCTTCTTTGGGCTGGCCCTGGCCGGGTCCCACGGATGAAGGCCTGACCACGAGGCGCTCGCCTGCTAGCCACTACCCTAGGCCTGGCTCCAGAGTGAGGCCCCGTTATCCCACATCTGGGCGAGTTGCGGTCACTCCTGATTTTTTTTTTCCTTAAGGGTCTTCTGAATCACTCTTAGTCTGACCTGTCACCTAGAACCTGTTTACCTTGGGAGACCCTACCAGGGGCATAATGCACCCGACAACATAGGTCCTAGGATCACTCGGGCCCTCAAACCCCTCCACCACAATGAGGTGGTGATTCATGGAGAAGGTCAATTCCTTTGTTGTATATTGAAGATGTTTGATGAATATGAGACAAAAGTTCAGAATTCCTGCTTTTATTTGGTGGTATTTACATCTAGATGTGTCAAGCAACTCAGGACAGAGCACCTTTTATTTAAACCCACCCACTTTTCAAATGAACAGAAGTATTGGAACAGACATTATTAAATTAACCTAATATGAATACCATTTAATATTTGGTGGGATAACCCTTACTGCATTAAACCTGTGACCCATTGACCTTGCAAGACTGTTGTATGCTTCATTTGAAATGCTTGTTCAGGCCTTTATTGCAGCCTCTTTCAGTTCTTGTTTGTTTTTGGGGGTTTCTAACTTCAGTCTCCTCTTCAGGAGGTAAAATGCATGTTCTGTAAGGTTAAGGTCTGCTGATTGACTTGGCCAGTCCTTCCACTTTTCCCCCTGATGAAGTCCTTTGTTGTGTTGGCAGTGTGTTTTGGATCATTGTTGTGTTGCATGATGAAGCTTCTTCCCACACACACACACACACACACACACACACACGCATTAGGCCGAGAAGCTCCTGTTTCACTGTATAGCCATAGAGTCTGGATTTAAAAAATATTTTTGTGATTGACATGATTTGCAAAAAACAATGATGCAAAAGAATCTAAATTGGGAGGTGTGTTTGTCACGATATAAGTGCACTAGTACACTACTTGAAACTTTTTTTTTTCACCACAGTGGTCCCATGCGAGCGTACATCTTAGCCAGGAAGGACGGCATTTGTCACTGGCGCGAACTGATGGGTCCGACCAAGGTGTTCCAAGCCAGATACACTTCCCCGCGGTCTCTGCGAGCTCAGTTTGGACTCACGGACACACGAAACACAACCCACGGCTCAGGTACTGCGGAAGAAATTTGATTAGTTGTTTTTTAGAAAATAGTGGAACTTGAATTTGTCTGTTCCAGGGTCAAACTAACTTTCCGCTGTTCTCTTAGATTCTCCTGAGTCTGCACGACGAGAAATTGCTTTTTTCTTCCCGGACTTCTGCGTGGAGGAGTGGTTGGAGATGGAGGAGCCCTGCTTCAGATCAGGACAGATACATTACGACCATCGAAAACACATCCACACACTCTCAGCACCCAGCTGACCCCAGATCTGCTCTTACTTTTATGACTATTTAACTTGAATGTTAGTTACTGACACAAACGCTTTTTTGTTGTTGTTGTTTTTGTCAATAAAAAACATTCAACTCCTGACAGAACAAAAGACGAAGTACAAACAACACAGAAAATATTAACAAACACACTCCAGGCCAGTCTTCACTGTCAGCATCCTGAGACAGTTGCCCTTTTATCAACACTAGAAAGTATTTGTTTGTGAAGTTAATACACAGGTAAAAACTTCCCCCTTAAATTGGCCCTTTGATTGTGCCAAGTCATTAAAATCCATCCATTCAGTTTGTGTTGTTTAATAGAAGGTATGATGATACAGCTCTTGTATTGGATTTATCTTTTCAGCACACCAAAGTAACAATGGCCTTTGTTCCCTGCTTAGCTGTCATTTAAGTGAGTCAAAAAAGTAAATAATATCCCAAATAAACACCAGAAACATGCATTTTGGGCTACACTACACTAAAAAGTAAAATTAAACAAATCAGATAAGCCGGAGGTGTCTAAACATTTTCTACAGAGGGTCGCATACTGAAAAATCAAAAGGATGCAGGGGCCACCCCAGGTGGTGTGTTCTCCTCCTGAATGTGTTGTCCTCCTGAAGAAGAGACTGAAGTTGTATAAAACAGAAGCATATAAAATGTCACGTAACATGTAGAGATATTTAAAAAAAAAACATTTTTGTTTTTAATTAAAAAAAAACAGCCTACATTTAAGCTTTGTGTTATTGCTGACACAGCATTTTATTAGTATTAACTTTCTCTTTAGTATATGCAGTACATAGTTTTTGCAAATATTTAATCTTTCCTTTTGTACATTTTATGTTGTAATATTAAAATTTTATTATTGTAAGATATAACTTTTCTTCAAAATTACATTTTTCTTTGTTTCTCAGGACTTAAAATTTCATTTTTCAGCTCTATGCTATTTTTTTCTCTTAATATTGTGACTTTACTCATGTAATATTTCAGTATTTATTCTTGTAAAATTACTGCTCTTTTTCTACTTTTGCTGAAAGTGCCGAGGGCTGTAAATGGACTCCGAGCTGGACTTTAGACACGCCTGATTAATGTGAATACTACATATAGGAATTTATATTAAATAAATCAGATTAATTATAAAAATGAACGTAATGCTTGCAATTTAGAAAACAACGCTACGCTATTGTTATAATTAGAAATCTTTCATTTTCTTCCTCAAACCGATAGCAGTAACTTTTGTGCTTCTCAAGACCGATGTGGTACAATAACCGACTACTTTTTAAAATGTAGAAGTAAGTGTAGTTTGTGCCCATCTTGAGGTAAGAAGGACTGGAAGAAACTAGGATTTGACTCACTGTGCCTGTTGATTTGTCCTAACCAGTCAATTACATTACTACTACCACATCACTACTGTCAGGAGAACCAGGGTAAGAGGGGGAGGAGCCTCCTGCTTTTGCCCAGCAGGGTGCACTGAGCCTCAGCAGCGAGTGGCATCACACTAGCTAGCGTGTGATGCCACAGTGTAAAGTCTCTGGCAAACCTTTTGCACTTTTCAAATGGCGCAGCGCTGGTGTTTCAGGTGGCCTATAAAAGTTTTTTTCCCCCCCTTTTAATCGTCTAAATAGCATCTGGCTCAACTATCACGCAAAATGTCTTGGAATGTGAATGTTTGTTTACAAGTGACCTCAAGGAAAGGGAGAGCTTCATTTGCCCACCCACACAGTACGGGTAATCTTGCCTCATTGGAGTGTTTTTTTTTGGGGGGGGGGTTCAGTTATCGGAGCTATTTCTATGTTATCAGATTTATCAGTCATCATAATTCATAATTATTCATAACTATATCATATTGGCTCAATAACTATCGTGCATCCCTTGTTATAATAAATGTATAATTGTAACAAAAATGATACATACTCTATTTACTGTATAATAATAAATATGATCATTCAAAATGTGAACAAAAATATGCAAGAGTATTATAAACTTTCCATAAAAAGCACTATTATCTGGGGTCAGTGATTGATGATATGTGATCAATGATAAAAAATGTAAATGGCCAGTCTAGAGCATGCATCTCCAAATATTGCCAATCATTGGACAACAACATCGGCAAACTTGCATATGTCCCACAATAATCAATGATGACACGTCTTGGGGCCATTTGTTAGCCTTGGTGTAATGGAATCAATGAGCTATACGCCGTCTGTCCACTAGGGTCTGTGCAGGCGCTGTTGGCCTCTCCTTGAGTTACTGTAGCGCTCCCAGTGTCTATTATTGTATACAGTCATTGCATATACAAACTTTTTTTTTCTTAAATCAAGCCAACAATCCAGTATGGAAATATATATTATTTAATAAAACACAATCAATGAATTTGTTAATAACAAATCTGCCTCTCATCTCCCCGTGTGTTTCCCAGGCCTTGCTAGTTTTTGTCATCATCGGTCTCTACCGAGCGCCCTCAAATGTCTTTTTTTGGCGCTTCAGCTGGCTAGTTAGCAAGTTTCTTTTTCTTATTAAATACTAAAAAATGTCACAAAGGTGTCTATAAAATAATAAATAATAATATAGTTTTCCAGTAAACAGGTATTTTTGTTATTGTCACATCACTTACACATTCTTCAGTGTGTGGGCCACTTCTGCGCTGCGGTGTGGTCCTGGCGGACACCAGCGCCACCTCCTGGGCCGGAGAGGCTCCCCGGCTTGACTTTGCTGAAGCTGGCATCCGACGCGGCCGAGCAGACTTTGAGGTACGCCTGAGCGGGAAGCAGCAGGCCGTCAACGTCCTCAAAGAAATCTGGAAGGGGGATGAAGAAGCCTGTGTTAATCCGAGCAGCTCTTCCATGGAGGACAGTGTCTGATGTGTTGCCATGGTTCTGCTGTGTGATGTAGCCGCCTGCGGTGGCCCGTTGAGTCATNGCAGCGCCACCTCCTGGGCCGGAGAGGCTCCCCGGCTTGACTTTGCTGAAGCTGGCATCCGACGCGGCCGAGCAGACTTTGAGGTACGCCTGAGCGGGAAGCAGCAGGCCGTCAACGTCCTCAAAGAAATCTGGAAGGGTGATGAAGAAGCCTGTATTAATCTGAGCAGCTCTTCCATGGAGGACAGTGTCTGATGTGTTGCCATGGTTCTGCTGTGTGATGTAGCCGCCTGCGGTGGCCCGTTGAGTCATTCAGCTCCTCTTCAAAGAAAGAGCCTCCACAATGGAGGTATGTGGGCAACTGGATGCTGGAAGTTCAGAGAAGGCCCTATTCTGCCACCTAAAGGCATGCATGATGAGTTTAGTGTGGAAGATTACTGCCTAAAGGTAACGCTGCCAGCAGGGTTCAAACCTGCACAAGAAAATCCCATTAGAGTTCAAGTCCAGCACCTTAACCACTCAACCATCACAGTTCTCAGCAATATTTTGGTCTCTCAATGGAGAAGACTTGTGCTCTTACCAGGACTGACCGTCCTGACCTCGGAGGCCAAGTGGGCCTCTGAGCTCTCCGAGGGGATGCTGTGGATGGACGATAGCGGGATGTCGGTGTCCGTGCTCGTCAGCCATGTGGACTCCGTCTCTTTGGTCCAGCCCATGTCTTGACCGCCTTTTTTCCTCGCTGTCAAACCCCCTTTGGCACAAAACAAATCTTATCCTTAGTCTGTTGGAGACCCGACCCGTGACTTAGAATGTTCAATGTTTACTTACGTTTGCTAGCCTTCAAATGCAGGTTGCAGGTTCCCCATCACGCTTGGCTTGTTTGCGTGCTAATACAACTCACCTGTCATTAGGAACAAAACTGTTAGACAATAATAATTCATAAAAAAGGCTATAAAATTTGAACTGTTTTGTAAGTAGAAAAACCCAGAAAATTCCATAAAATACATTTCAGTGAGCGTTGTATTACTTGTATTATTAGTAACATGCGTTTTTCACGCATGACTCTTTCTCTAAGTGTCAGATTTAAATCAAAAAGGTCAACTTGCCCAAAACTGCTTTATAAAATTCATTCATTCATTTTCTATACCGCTTATCCTCATTAGGGTCGCGGGTATGCTGGAGCCTATCCCAGTTGACTTTGTATATATTAATTTTCCCCCTCAATATTTACTTTTATTATTAAAAATTCACTTTAACACCAAATCTGTTTTCAAAACGAATTTTTTTTGTTGGGAAAAACTAACAAGAGACATTTTGCTGCATGCTTTGAATGGGGCAAACAGTAGCGGCATCTGGTGGTCCAATATCAAAATAAGAAAAGAAGGCCAAATCGACATATGTGTCATAAAGGATGACATTAGCTTACGGCATTTTCAGTGGCACATTTTGTGGTCACAAGAAACAAATGTGCAATTAAAAAAAGTCAGCTTTACAAAAGGCTACAAAAATAGGATACGCTTTCTAGTGTGCTTAGTTTTGTATTGAAATACATTTCAAGGACTATTTACTTGTATTATTAGTATTAGACATCAATGATTGGCCACGTTCATGCATTATTTTTTTTTCCAGTGTCAGATTTCCAAAAACTTCTTTAAAACAAAAAACTAATTCCTTCTTTATTATTTATTTGTATTTGGTTATTTTACACTTTAACAGTCAGTCTGTAAACAAAAGTCCTTTTTTTATGGAAAAAAATGAAACAAACAATGAGACATTTTACTGCATGCCTTGAAGGGAAAAAGTAGTGCCATTTGGGGGTCAAAAATAGAAAATAAAAATAGAATGCCAATACAGTTGTGCAAATTGACATCTGTATCATAAAAGATGGCATTGGTTTATGGAACAATCAAAAATGGCGTTTTGATCACAACAGCAAATGTGCAAATTGTGCAGCGTTTTTTTTCATTCTAAAATGTCTTAAAGATGAATATTCTTCGGCAAATCTCTCCTATAATCATTCAACGCAGCCACGCTGGCTTGGAAATAAAATATAAAGCTGAATTGCACAAAAAGTCCCAAGGATCCCTTAAAGGTTTAGTAGGGTTTTTAGCAGGATCCGCACGTATGCAATCAAACACAAGTATTATGTGTGTGTAAGTAAAAAAAAAAGTTAAAAAAAAAATAAAATAAAATAAAAAAATAAATAAATAAAAAATAAAAGAAAATGAATGAATGAATTTTTAAATAAAAAAATAAAAATCTAAAAATAAAAACACAAGTATTATGTAGTCACTAAAAAGAGTAAAGTGTGGCTGCTAATTAGCAGTACGCTTACCTTTCTGTGGTGTAATGCACTGGCAGCTGCTTAGAACACTGCACTTTGCTGGTAGCTGTGGTATGACAGCTTCTAAAGACGCATGCAGGTGCAAAAGCAATGCCTCAAGTGCACCCACACAAATCCCTTGCCCCTAAATGCATGCAAAAACATCTTCTATGCGGGCATCATTGCACATGAAACCTTCTTAGGGGTGGTCGAAATGATGATGATGGAGGCTTGCTCGTGGTGAAAATTGTTTGTGTCTCTCCATCCGCGCTCGCTGCTGCTCACAGAATTGTGAATTGCACACTCCTAAGAGTACGGAATATGCAGACACTGTTGCATGGACAACTCCCTAGCAGTAAACATCACACTGCAAATATACTGCTAGTATAGGAACTATCACACTGCCAGATAAACCGAGTTAAGGTCATTCATTCATTCATTTTCTATACCGCTTATCCTCATTAGGGTCACGGGGAGGCTGGAGCCTATCCCAGCTGACTATGGGCGAGAGGCGGGGTACACCCTGGACTGGTCGCCAGTCAATCAAGCAGTCACACTCACATTCACACTCTAATGGACAATTTAGAGTCGCCAATTAACCTAACATGCATGTTTTTGGAATGTGAGAGGAAACCGGAGTACCCGGAGAAAACCAACACACGCACGGGGAGAACATGCAAACTCCACACAGAGATGCCCAACGGAGATTCGAACCCAGAACCTCCTGACTGTGAGGCCAACGTGCTACCCAGTCAGCCACCGTGCGGCCTGAGTTAAGGTTATATTATAGGTTATATTTTTGAACGGCTCTTTGAAACGAACAGCTCGCCGAGATCCGGCTCTCCTCAAAGAGCCATAAATTCCATCTCTAATCAGCAGAAGGAGGTGGCAGCCGGAACTTGGACAAATCTTGCCCTCCTCCTCATCCCTGACATGCTGTTGCGCCCTCTGCTCCACAGAGCGGGAGAGGTACGTGGTGACTTTTGGGGGTGAAAATAATGGCGAGAGTCGCAGCCTCGTCTTCACGTCACCTCGCTTTATTCAAAAGAACATCCGATAACCTTCTGCGCAAGCGCACAAAACATCTCTCACATGGAAAAGCAATCGACCCGTGAATGATCGAACTTTTTTTTAATCAAAATGTAAATTGTACACATTGTAATTTTCTTAGTACTTCAATCATGTTATTGTATGCAACTTTTTACTTTTTTTAAAAAAAACTGTGTATATTTTCTTTAATCGGTTTTTAACCCTTTTTAACCTGTTTAATCTGCTTTTCCAATCTTGTGTACAAAACACTTAATATAACATATTAAGTGTTATAACTATATTAAGTGTATTAATATAACATATTATTAACATAAGGGCAATTGGACATGTCCGAACCATCTCAGTCTGGCCTCTCTGACTCTATCTCCTAAACCTCTAACATGTTGCTGTCCCTTTGATCTGCTCATTCCTGATCCTGTCTATCCTGGTCACACCCAAATGTATGTACGTATCATGTCCCTCATATAAAGGGTCGTGTCAGGAAGGGCATCCGACGTAAAACTTTTGCCAAATCAAAACATGCAAATCAAACAGAACAAAATGGTTCGCTGTGGCAACCCCTGATGGGATAAGCCAAATGGAAAAGAAGATCAATAATTTTAACCTGTCACAATGCTGCTTCAGTCAACATGAATAGCCTGAGATTTATTTAGCTCATTTCAAGTTGGACATGCATTATATAACAGTTATTATTTTTATTACAGTTATTTTTATATTTGTAATTCTTTGTGCGACTGGACATTGTGGATCAGCGTCCATACCCGACTTACGGTAATACATAATATGAAACGGGCTTTAAATAAATGTTTGTCCCAGTTAACGAAAAATAGTCCAAATACGAAAACCAAAATCAAAGTGCCGCCCAACTGTAGCTGTAGCTTATTATCAATGTGCAATACCGCCATACAAGCTGCCCTCCCCTGGGGCGCTAATGCACCAAAGCAACGCTTATCAACTGCCATAAAAGCCAAGGAGAAGAAGAAGAAGCTGCCCTCCCATTGGTCATCTCCCTAACGATGACCAATTACAGCGCCTCTTTGCTCAGCGTACCGAAAAGACAAAACTCCATGACTCAATACGACGTGCGATTACTTCTCTCAGTCGTTTTAGAGAATAAGACGACAAAATATCAAGACAATATCGCCTGAAGCGCATCATGCCAGTCCAGATTTTACGTTGGCTTGTCGACGAAATTTGCTTCTGGTCACATGATGTCATCCGTGCATCCATTTTCTGTCCCGCTTATCATCATTAGGGTCGCGGGGATGCTGGAGCCTATCCCAGCTGACTTTGGGCTGGAGGCGGGGTACACCCTGGACTGGTCGCCAGCCAATCACAGGGCAGACAAACAAACATTCACACTCTAATGGACAATTTAGAGTGGCCAATTAACCTAACATGCATGTTTTTGGAATGTGGGAGGAAACCGGAGTACCCGGAGAAAACCCACACACGCACAACAACATGCAAACTCCACACAGACATGCCCAACGGAGATTCGAAACCTGCTTTACCAAATCTCCAACATGCTACCCACTGGACCACCATGCGGTCCTATTTCAAACACAACCAATCAAAATGTCATCACTTTGGAAAAACTGTGGTTTGGCAGTCTACTCCAAAACGACAAGCCGGCGTTTCCACTCTGGAAGCGGTTTTACAAAAATACCGTTTCAAAGCACCCAGAATGCTGTTTTTTGTGTGGTTGAGAAAACGATTGAAAATATGCTGACCCAGGGGTGACCAAACTTTTTCCATGGAGGGCCGCATACTGAAAAAAGGATCGATAGGCCACTTTAATATTTTACATTTTGTAAACTAACCCAAGTAGATATGCTAAGAAATTAGATTTATAGGTGGAAAAGTGTATTATCAGTATTTATTTAATTATATTAATTGATTAATTATTATAAGCATAATAATTCTCCAAAAATTACACTTTTTACTTGTTTTCAATTTCTGTTTTTTTCCAAATACATTTTTTTCCCTTGTAATGACTTTATTCTCATCACAATATAACTTTTTCCTAAGTTAATTTTCCAAAATTTGCAGCTTCCTTGTTTCTCATAATGTTACTGCTTTAGAAAATATATATATTTAAAATATTTCAACTTAATGCTTGTAAAAATGACATGTTTTTTTTCTCAGAAATTTAGGACTTTAGTCCTAGCGCAAGCGCTGAGGTTTCTGTTGGAGTTTATCTGTTTTCAAAATAACTTCTTTAAGTTCTGAATGGATTTGGATGAAAATTTCAGTAACTTGTGAGATGGGATATGGAAGAAGTGATTACATTTTGTCTGGAACTAGGATTTTTTTTTAAGCATTTATTTTAATTGTTTAAAATTTGCAACTTCATTATTTGTTTTGTATCTAATTTTGTTACAATATAAAAAATATTTTAACTTCATTTTTACAATATAACTTTTTTCCCAGCAAATGTTTCATTATTTGCTTTGTTTTGTTTTCACAATGTAATGTGATTGTTGGCAACTTCTTTATATATCTTTATATATATTTTTTCTCATAATATGGCTAAAGATAATTTTCCAAAATTTGCAGCTTAATTATTTGCTTTTTTCTCATAATGTAATCTGATTATTCACAAAGTACCCTCTTTAAAAAATATATATATAAACACATATATATATAAATATATATAATATAAAGACAGGAGGCAGAGCTGGAGGTAGTAGAGATGAAGATGCTGAAGTTCTCTTTGGGTGTGACCAGGATGGACAGGATCAGGAATGGGGACAGCACATGTCAGAGATTTTGGAGATAAAGCCAGAGAGGCCAGACTGAGATGGTTCTGACATGTCCGGAGGAGAGATAGTGAATATATTGGTAGAAGGATGCTGAGTTTTGAACTGCCAGGCAAGAGACCTGGGTAAAGTAATTTTCTTAATATACAGTAGTGTTCAAAATAATAGCAGTCCAATGTGACTAACCACATTAATCACTGTTATTAGTATATTTTTATTGCTTCATGGCAAACAGGTTACCAGTAGGTGCAGTGGATTCTCAGGAAACAAACAAGACCAAGCATTCATGATAAGGCTGTGCAATTGGGTAATTAGTCAAAAGGGGTGTGTTAAAAAAATAGTGTCTGCCATTGACTTTACAAAAACAAAACTATGACTAAACTAATATTTAGGGTTTTTTTTTTATAAGTGCTTCACACCAGTGTCGCATGGAGTCAACCAACTTGTGGCGCCTTTCAGCTGTGATTCCACTCCCAAGATTATTTAACAACAATCCACAATTCATTAACATTTCTTGGTTTTGCTTGTGAAACAGCATTTTTGATGTCACCCCACAACTTCTCCATTGGATTAAGGTCCGGGGATTGGGCTGGCCACTCCATAATACTGTATTCATTATGTTGGTTTGGAACCAAGATTTTGCTGGTTTACTAGTGTCTTGTTTAAACACCCATTTCAAATGTCCTCTTCAGCAAAAGGCAGCGATTCCCAAACTTTTTTGCAGAAACTCCCTTTAGGAGATAAAATCATTTTCTACACCCCCCCTTGAAAAATACAGTAATATTGAAACGACCCAAATATAACAATTTTATTCTCAGTTGATATGTTCTTTGGCAAATTGTAACCTCTTCTGCACATGCCTTTTAAAAAATGCTCAACTACACAGCCTTAAGAGCATGCGTATAATAAATGCTTAGGCTTGGTTTCTGAGAATCTACTGCACCTACTGGTAACTTGTTTGCCATGTAGCAGTAACACTACCGTGTCATATGATCTTCCATATTATTTGTTATAATCCCCAGTTTATGTTTACATGATTATTACGTTTACATGTAATAAAGCTAAACTACAGATGAAATGATAGCAATGTTATGTTCTACGGACTTTTTGGCAGTGACAAACCAGAAGATGGCACTCAATGCAAAGAAATAGAAAAATGGCGGTCGGAATTGTCGGTGTACCTTGTTCAGAGCGGATGTCTGTGATAAAATTTCAACCAGTATGGCTAATAAATGTATTTCCTTTCAAGTACCAGTACTCAAAGGCGTGTTTGCAACACTAGCTTGGAACTGATGTAAGCATTTTATTTTCTAAAGACGAGCAAAATAATTAAAGTGAAAACTTGTTCCTACCGTTACACTATTACTTTAGGCCTCTACATTTGTGCAAATGCTGAAGATGGAAATCAAATGCTAAATTTTCACCCAACTTTCTCCATGTGGAGGTAAGCTATGATCGAAAGTCTGTCCTGTTGCGGTACATAGTTTTGCGTTTTCTCTCCATTTCCCCTCAGGGGCTCTGTATTTTTAAGATTTGTAGTGAAGCTTACTTTTTTCTTCTCTCATGTCTGGCACTCAAACACATTTTACTGTTAAAACAGGATCAAAATGTCTACATTGGCATCATAGGGTATCTTGAAAACAGTTTTTAAAGCTCCTGCTGTCTGTATCTGTTTAAGAGAGCTAAATGCGGCACTAAAGCAGTGCTTCTCAAATAGTGGGGCGGGTGAACTGTCAGGGAGCACTTTCAATGTTAGCGCATACCTGCCAATGTGTATTTTTTTATGGAACTATTTTTCATTTCATAATATATAGATATCAGTTTCTCAATAGTATTTCAAACCGAGGGGACATAGAAACATTTCTTTCCCCGGGGGGAGGGCGCCGGGATGACAGAATATAATTGCAAAGCATCGCACTAAAGGAAGACATCTCAGGTTTGAACCAAATGAAAAGTCAATTTAGTTACTTTTTGTCTTCTTTTCCTTTCCTTCCATTATTGTAGTGAATGTCACAACAAAGTAGCAACTCCATCTGCACACAAACCATTCACTTATTAAAAGTCCGTGTGATAACAATAGCAAACCTTTTCCACCTGAATGATGTAGATGTCTGCTACCTAAAATGAAACAAAGTTAGCCAGTTCTGCGGAAAAATGATACAAATAATGAGTGGAGGACTGTGTTGTTCTGTTGAGGCGCCACCAGTACAGTACAGGAGAATGTAATATACATCCTGTTTGTGTTCCACTCTGTTTTATCAACAACCTGCACTCGTTGCATGCCAATATTTCCGCCATGATGATTAAGAAACCGCCAGTCTGATGAATGCATTAGACATTAAGCAAGTCTGTTGGGAGGTGGAGGCTCAGCTTTACTGTCCGCTTGCTCGGTGCTACGTAGCGGTTGGTCAACGGTGCAGTTTGAGAGTTGGTCAGGCCGGTCTGGTGAGGCGGCGACTCCGCTAAAGGGATGGAGGAGGAATGCTCTCGCATTTGCAGTGACAAGCACTTCCTCTTTGTCTGGCTGCGAGGACAAACGCTGATAGACAGGGTCTTCATTCTTTGATCTAGGGTGAAGAAAAGCATCAAATGCATCAATTACGGTTTAAACTCTCAAGTCTTCTTTGCCTAACAAAAACAAATCAGTGGATTTCAAGCATCCCATTTAGAGTCCAACATTTTGCTATCATATAACACTTCAACTCATTCAATCTCAGCCATTTTTCAGAAGACAACCGGTACTGCCCATTTTGACTCATCTTTCTTTTCATTTCTCTTACCCTAACAGAACAATACAGTTGAAGTCCACTGAGAAGTAGCTATCTGCTGCCTGCTTGTCTGCCTTGGGGACCTTAGGACATTTTTATGCAGTTCATTGGAAGTACTGGAAGTACAAAAAACGAGTACATCCAAATTAACCGTTTGTACACTAGCAAACCAGCTAGCACCTGCAAAACTGCTAACCAAGTATGACAGCCGCTTTCTGTGTTGAAGTTTTCAATTGTGTCATTTAGAGATGTTTATTACTATGGAATCCTAGGAGTGCCAAAATGAAAAGGAACTACATGTGAAACTGTAAAGAGAATCAATAATACAAAAATATTCAAATATAGTCATATTGTAATTCCATTGTTTCATTGCTTTCTGTGTATTGTCTTTGTTTTTTTCATTTTATCGACCATTTGCATTTACCGGATGGCTGATGCTAAATGGAAAAAACATTGTCTATTCATGGACCTTCTGCCAGGGTGACGAGTCCCATCCAGGCTGTTAGTCGCTTCTGTCAGCAGCTTTGATATGGACTCTATCATGTAATGTGTACAAGCAAAGTGTGTGCATGGTGGCGTGATAGTGCTGTCACTTCCTGTCTGTCACCTGCGCTAAGAGCTACATTTAAAAAATAGCTATTACATAGTCACTGCAAGCAGGAATCCTGTGATCAAGTATTGACTAGTCACCCTGGCAGAAGGACCCGCCCATAGCAAAAATGCAAAGAGGAAACGCAAATGGAAAAGACAAAAGAGGAAAATCACAAAGACAATACAGACGTTACAAAAATGACAAAATGGAAAAAGGCAAAGACTGGAATTACAGAATGGAATTACAATATGACTACATTTGTATACTGTATTTTTGTATTATTCTCTTGATGTATTTCTTTCTAATTCTGGCAGTCTTGTGATTCCATATATTACATTTGGCACTTGTTTCAATATACAAAAGGATAATTGTGCCAGCTGTGCTGTAATTGCATGTTGATACTGAATATTATTATTATTTATTGAAATTTAAAAAAAACTTGATTTGCGATCTGTTTAGTTGTGAATTAATTTTGATTAATATTTGGTTAACTGAATTTGTCAACTCATGTCCATTTCAAAGTAAATGGTAATAGCTATGGCAGTTCAGTACATTTAATTAATTAACTGTTGTTATCCATCCATCCATTTTCGTCCGCTTATCCGAGGTCAGGTCGCGGGAGCAGCAACCTAAGCAGAGAAGCCCAAACTTCCCTCTTCCCGGCCACTTTGGTGAGCTACTCTCGGCAAATTCCGAGGCGTTCCCAGGCCAGGGTGCTGATCAGGTGATGATTCTCATCCCAGCCGCTTCACACTCAGCTGTGAACCAATCAAGTAAGAGTTGAAGGTCACGGGTTGATGAAGCCAACAGGACGGCGGATGTCGGTGGCATTGAGGAGATCTTCAAAGTATTCCCTCCACCGGTCCACAACATCTCGAGTCGAGTTCAGCAGCACACCGCCCCCACTATACACGGTGTTGACTGTGCACTGCTTCCCCCTCCTGAGACAGCGGATGGTGGTCCATAATCTCTTTGAAGCCATTCGGAAGTCGTTTTCCATGGCCTCTCTGAACTCCTCCCATGTACAGGTTTTTGCCTCAGCGACCGCCAGAGCTGCAGACCGCTTGGCCTTCCGGTACCTGTCAGCTGCCTCCAGAGTCCCATGGGCCAAAACGGCCTGATAGGACTTTTTCTTCAGCTTGACGGCATCCCTCACCACTGGTGTCCACCAACAGGTTCTGGGATTACCGCCACGACAGGCATCGACCACCTTACTGCCACAGCTCCGATAAGCCGCATCGACAATGGAGGCACGAAACATCGCCCACTCGGATTCAATGTCCGCTGCCTCCCTCGAAACGGTCAAAGCTCTACCGTAGGTGGGAGTTGAAACTCCTTGTGACAGGGGACTCTGCCAGACGTTCCAAGCAGAGCCTCAAAATGCGTTTGGGTCTGCCAGGTCTGACCGGTATCCTCCCCCACCATCGGAACCAATTAACCACCAGGTGGTGACCAGTTGACAGCTCCGCCCCTCTCTTCACCCGAGTGTCCAAAACATGTGGCCGCACGTCCGACGACACAACCACAAAGTCAATCATCGAACTGTGGCCCAGGGTGTCCTGGTGCCAAGTGCACATGTGGACACCCTTATGCTTGAACATGGTGTTCGTTATAGACAATCCGTGACGAGCACAGAAGTCCAATGACAAAAGACACAGCTCGGGTTAAGATCACGGGGGCCGTTCCTCCCAATCACACCTCTCCAGGTCTCACTGTCGTTGCCAACATGAGCTTTGAAGTCACCCAGCAGAACAAGGGAATCCCCAGAGGGAGCACTCTAGTACTTCCTCTAAGGACTCCAAAAAGGGCGGGTATTCTGAACTGCTATTTGGCGCATAAGCGCAAACACTCAGGACACGTCCCCCCACCCGAAGGCGTAGGGAAACGACCCTCTCGTTTACTGGGTTAAACTCCAACGTGCAGGCTTGGAGCCGGGGGCAACAAGAATTGCCACCCTTGGCCGTCGCCACTCACTCAACACCAAAGTGGAATGAAGTCCAGCCCCTCTCAAGAAGACCGACTATATCTAGCCGGAATTTCTCCACCTCACGCATCAGCTCAGTCTCCTTCCCCGCCAGAGAGGAAACATTCCACGTACCAACAACTAGCTTCTGTAGCCGAGGATCGAACCGCCAAGGCCTCTGCCTCCGGCCGCCACCCAGCTCTCTTTGAGTCTTGAGTCTTTATTTCGCATCAATTTAGTGGATGGTTGTTGGTCCGAGTTGTCCAAACAGAAGCTGTAGTAATTCTACACTAGATCAAACTTACTCAAGATGTGTCAGAGAGCGCTGTATGAGACTTTTAAACGTGATATTAGCTTCCACTTGTCCACATCACTACTTTCTGGAGCTGCACACTAAGCATCATGGGAAGTGGTAGTTTTTAGCCATAAATTAGCCACATCACTGTGCAAGCCACAGGGAAGCATGAGAAAAAATTAGTGGCTTATAAGCGAAAATTTACGGTAAGTTCAAATGCGACGTGCTGTATGGCGCATTAATTTTTAAAAGGGGGTTGCATTTAGCCTGTGTCGTGTATTTTGCAATTAAAAATCTAGAATAATACGGCAAAGCAGACCAAGCACCTCCGTGACTACGCCTGCGGCGATGGTGGAGCCCACATAGCGCAGCATGAAGCGACCCAGCTCCTTGTAGTCTTTGTAGAGCTCCAGTGCTATCGGCCTCTGTGTCTGGATCTCCACAATGGCGCTCATACCTTTACCCAAACACCTGCACGCACAAAATCATGTTTCACGGGAGGATCAAAGCCTGGATTCAAACTGCAGGTGTACGTTTCTGATATCTGCCGCCCTCTCACTTTGGTTTCTTCTTGAGGACTTCCCCACTGCTCTTATGCAGCACGCTTATCAGCTTTGTGATGGTGGCCGGCTCGCTGACCGTCCCGTAATGCAACAATACCTGCAAAAACACAAAAAAATACACAGTACAGTTTGCAGTGTGTAAACCTGATTTGGCTTGTGATTTCAAGCTACGGTGTGGCAGAATGGTGACAAAATGGAAACTGAAGTACTGAAGTAGTGAGTAGTAGAGTGTTGTGGTTCGTCGACTATGACGAAATTATTTCATAAACTTTTTTTTTTCTTCAAAACGAGACGGTGACAAGCTAAACATGGCTAAAAAGTGGCGAGTCCTGCGTTTTTGTTGACAAGACCATAATGAACGAAAATGTCAGCGGGAGGTCTATCACGGCAACCCCAACCTTTTTTGACCCACAAATCTCCGGTGGAAGATTATTACGTCGCTTTTTTAATGTGTGCGGTTAAAGGCAGTGGGCTAGCATGAATTAACCTGAGGTTGAGCACCGAACAAATATGCACATTAGCATTCAAAACGCCATCAAATCATTTGCCTTTATGGATTCCCACATGGTGCGTTCAAGGACCGTCGAACAGTAGGACAAACAAACATAAAAAAAACTATGGGATGTTAATTTTATATAATTTAAAACATGAAAGAATGGCCTATATATCCAAAATTGAATATGGGTTTACATAAAATTTCATGTAGATATTCCATTCCGTTTTCTTCCGCTTATCCGGGTCACGGGGGCCGCAGTCTCAGTAGGTAAAAGTCCAGACTTCCCGGTCTCCGGCAACCTCTTCCAGTTCCACCGGGAGGTCACCAAGGCAGGCCAGCTGTGAGACATAGTCCCTCCAGCGTGTCCTAGGCACAGAATACGGCCCATTCGGACTCAATATCCCGGTCCTCCCTCGAGATCCAGGCGAAGCTCTGCCGGAGATGAAAGTTGAAGACTCAACCAACGGGAGACTCTGCCAGACGTTCCGATCACATTCTCACTACGCGTTTGGGTCTACCAGGTCTGTCCGGCATCCTTCCCCGCTATCTAATTCAACTCATCACCAGGTGGTGGTCCAGTTGACAGCTCAGCCCCCCTTTTCGCCTGCGTGTCCAGAACATGCGGACGCAGGTCTGATGATACGACCACAAAGTTGATTATAGACCTGCGACCTAGGGTGTCCTGGTGCCAAGTGCACATATGGACATCCTTATGTTCGAACATGGTGTTTGTTATGGCCAAACTGTGATTCGCACAGAAGTCCAGCAACAACACACCACACGAGTTCTTATCAGGGAGGCCGTTCCTCCCAACCACGCCCCTCCAAGTCACACTGTCAATGCCCACATGGGCGTTGAAGTCTCCCAGTAGAACTATGGAGTCACCAGCTGGGGTGCTCACCAGAACCTTTCTGATAGACTCCAAGAAGGCTGGGTAATCTGAACTGCTGTTTAGCATGTACGCACAAACCACAGTCAGACCCCTTTTCCCTAGCCCGAAGGCGTAGAGAAATAACCCTCTCGTTCACCGGGGATGACTCCAGCACAGAGGCACCAAGCCAAGGGGCTATTAAAAAGCCCACCCCAGCTCGCCGCCTCTCCCCTGCACCAACTCCAGAGTAGAACAAGGTCCAGCCCCTCTCAAGGAATTTGGTTCCAGAGCCCAAACTTTGGGTTGAGGTGAGTCCGACTATATCTAGTCGGCATGTCTCCGCCTCTTCCACAAGCTCGGGCTCCTTCCTTACCAGAAAGGTGGCGTTCCATGTCCCAAGAACCAGATTTGGCCACCGAAGACCAGGTCGCCCGAACACCCGCCCTCGACCACTGCCCAAATCACATTGCACCGGACCCTTATGCTTGCCCCTGCAGGTGGTGGGTCTGCGGGGGGTTGGGGGGGAGTTCTTGTGTTCCTTCTTTGGGCTGGGCCCGGCCAGGCCCCACGGATGAAGGCCTGGCCACCAGGCACTCGGCTGCAAGCCCTTCCCCCAGGGCTGGCTCCAGGGTGAGGCCCCCGTTTCCTACGTCCAGGCGAGGTGCGGTCACTCCTCTAGGTTTTTTTCATTAAGGGTCTTCTGAATCACTCTTAGTCTGGCCCGTCACCTAGAACCTGTTTGCCTTAGGAGACCCTACCAGGGGCATAAAGCCCCAGACAATATAGCTCTTGGGATCACTCGGGCACTCAAAACTCTCCACCACGATAAGGTGGTGATTCACAGAGGAGTCTTGTAGTTATTAACAAATGTATTTTAAGTGTATTTTTGCACCTGAAAGTTTCACGTGGTACGAAATATAAACCAAAAACAACACTATTATAAAACGCCCTAAAATGTTTTGATACAGCTACGTTACATAACATGCCTCTCACAGTTGTTAAATACATTTGAGTTTTACACACAAAGAAACAAACGCAGGAAAACATCTTGTCAAAGCATCGTCCTTCTGAAAAATATTGAGGAAAAAGAGTTAAATTTCGTAGCTCCTCACTAGCAGATATATTGTAAATCAGCGAAAAGATCTAAAAATAGTGATCTACAGTAAGCAGTGTGTTGTCACAGAATGCAGAAACAAATGTGAACTTAATATAGTAGAGGACGGTCACACAGTAAACAAAGAAGTTAATTGGAGGACTTGTGGCTGTTTATTACCACAAAAAGATTAAGTGTTGTTGCCATGTGGTGGTAACCAATTCCTGGGGACTATACAGTATCTAATTCCAAGCCTTTGGTACCGCACCAAAAAGGCTGGGCGTGTTTACTTACTGGGAAGCCCTTTGTGACGGGAACCTCAAAACTGAAGAGCAGCAGGCGCGCTCTGAATCGAGTACACACTCGTATGGGTTCCTTGGGATCACAGAACACACACCCCACACTGGAAGAAAGGGAGGTGTTATTTTCAAATGCGAGCGCAAACGCACCAGAAGCTGTTGAGGTTTACTTGATCTTGATGATGTCCACGCCAGTGACCGTGAGGCTGACATGATCTCCAGCTGCAGCCCAATCTAAGGGAGCATCGTGCAGAGTGATTCCTGAAAATGAAACAAGATTAAAGTCACTATACATCCACACGATGGCAGTGTTCATCCCTAAACACTCACTGCATTTGCTTCATCACCAGCTTTGTATTTTGGGTGCCTAACTGAACACCAACCTTTGACTAAGCAAGTCTCATTGGGGGGCATAGCCAGCAGCTTGTCTCCGGTCTGAATATAGCCAGCCTCAATCTTCCCTGTGATGCAGAAGCCCGAGCCCTGGTCTGGTTGGAGAACGACAAAGCTGACATGAGACTAAAGATTGGAGGAGCAACGGGGTCACACACTCTAGATGGTGACTTTACCTTTGAATACATCAGAGACGCACAGTCTGAAAGGTTTGTCCACAGAGCGCTGAGGAGCCTTGAAGGCATCTTCAGGAAGGAAAGAAGAGTCATGTGGTAGAACTGGATAAATAATTTTCACAAGAATGTGCCCTTGCATGTACAATATAACACAAAACAACCGTATTCGCATTTCAGGCTGTCATGAGGTCTCATTGAAGGAATGCAGTGGCGTTAGCGTGCATTACCAATCTGCTCCAGCAGGCTGAGGCCAGAATACCAAGAGGTGAGCTCGGGAACGGAACTCCTGACGGTGAGGTTCTCCCCGGACAGGCCGCTGGTGGGGACGTAGAAAACATCAGAGTCCTAAGGGGGAAGTTCAAACCAGCATCATACGTTAAGTATTGACTTAATAAAAATCTTCAGTTTTTTTCATAATGTACCACCATTCATGGCAAAAAAATTTTTTTTAATACACCCTTTGGTACACCGCGGTTCAAACATCACTCCCTCACACTATTGCGGTTTTTCAATAATGAAAAAATGATCACGGTCTTCTGGATACTCAGCCCCAGTCATTTTACATTGATGAGACATTACCTTACATTACCTTAGCACTGCATGGAGTCAGCCATGGCATGTCCAACATGAGAGTGAAACTAAGTTTTCCTCCCATTTTGTGTGGTTAACTTTTTGGCTGCCGTCTCTTGAGTCCCTGCAATGATCTCATAGCCTGCGCATTAGTGTTGCACAATGTGGCATCAACAAAAAAAAAGAACAGGAGCACAAAGGTTAAAAAAAAATATATGTGTTATTTCATGTCTCTAATGGCTCTAATAATGGTAAAGTTGCATTTAAAAAGTCAGTCTATGCTTAAATACAAAAATATTCCAATTATTAATTATGGATCTTACATCGCACCTATTTACTACCTTCTAAATACATTTTTTAACAGTATTGGAGCCATCTAGACATGAAATAACCTTCACACTTATATCATCCAATATTGTAAAATGTATTACCGGTACCTCCTGATGTGGCTATTGTCTCATCAATGTAACATTGCAGACAGCTAGTGACAAATTCAGAATATTACATACCACAACGTGGCTTTCAATACATATTCTGAATGTCTTACATTTGTATTTTTATTATTGAAAACGGGTAGTTTTTCCTAAACATGCAAATTTTTTTGACTAATAAGAGACCGTAGTAAACCGCACTGGTATATTTTTTAAAAAAGCATAATAGAGTGAAGACTGTATGAGCAATACAGTTAAGTAACATTATCAAATACAGGGTAATTGAAAAGTAACTACTTTTTTTGAAGTACTTGTAATTTATTTTTGAACTATACTTCTTACAAGAAAGGAACATTAGAAGAACATGTATTGCATGGAGTTTTATTCCATTCCATTCCATTCCATTTTCTTCCGCTCTTCCGGGTCCGGGTCGCGGGGGCAGCAGTTTCAGTAGGGAAGTCCAGACTTCCCGGTCCCCGGCGACCTCTTCCAGCTTTATCGGGAGGACACCAAGGCGTTCCCAGGCCAGCTGTGAGACATAGTCCCTCCAGCGTGTCCTAGGTCTTCCCCGGGGCCTTCTCCTGGCTGGGCATGCCCGAAACACCTCACCAGGGAGGCGCCCGGGAGGCATCCGGACGAGATGCCTGAGCCACCTCAACTGGCTCCTCTCGATGTGAAGGAGCAGCGGCTCTACTCTTGAGGTCCTCCCGGATGGCCGAGCTCCTCACCCTATCTCTTAGGGTGAGTCCAGCCACCCTACGAAGGAAACTCATTTCCGCCGCTTGTATCCGCGATCTTGTTCTTTCGGTCATGATCCACAACTCATGACCATAGCATCAACTGATTTCACAAGGAATACTTTTGGGATGGAAAACATAACTTATCGTATTCTCCCTCCAAAGTCGTTGGTTTGGTAGAATAGACTCGCCACTTTAACCAACCCCAAGTAAAAAAGTCGCAGGGTGTGAAGTCAGGACATCTGTCTGGCCACTCACGCGGACCACGACGACCCATCCATCTACCAGGGAAGTGGGCAGTCAGCCATTCACAAACAACAATAAGAATATGTGAAGGAGCGCCATCTTGCATGAAAATGATATCTTTGTATATTCTCCCAAGTACTGATAAGTGGCCAGATTTAATCTCTCAGCAGGTTGCGGTACCTTTCAGCATTCATGGTATCGCGAAGGATGAAGGGACCCACAATCCTGTCCGAAGTTATTCCACCCCATACTGTTACCTTGGGCCGATTCTGCATGTTTTCAGAGGTAATATGAGGATCTTCTCCCGCCCAGTAGTGGCAGGTGTGACGGTTCACAAAACCACCGATGTGGAATACCGCTTCATCATTCCAGAGGATATTTTTCTAAGAGATCAGACCAATCATATGAATATTTTATACGTATTTCAATATAGGGAGTTCCTTTTCAATCGTCCTGTACGCAAATTAACACTTAATTAAGCGCCAAGTTGAAATTGCCTTAGAAACTCATTTCTGTTACCTTCTCTATCACTTGTCAGTCAGGGATCTTCAAAAGGTGAGTTGTTAACCTGTTTTTACTCTTTACGATAGACAATTTTCGTGATTCCCAGTATACAATGAGTGTCTGTGCCAAAATGAATAAAAAGGCACTTTGTGACTGGATTCATTCGATTTATATATTTTTTAATTCTTAGAACAACTTTGAAAGTCAATCAGCATGATGAAACAGCTTGTTCCCCCAGGGTACGCTTCTTCAAGGCTCGGGAGCACGCTGCTAAAACATCAATTCCACAAATCCACAAACCTTGAAGCCTGCCTGCTTGAGAAAATGTCCAAGCTTAGATGTGACTTCCTGGAAACGCTCCTGTAGCCAATTAACCTGTGGGCACACAGTTCCCATAATTTAGGCTCACGAGTGGTGCCAACAATTCACCAATAATTAAAAACATGCAAGCAAGGAAACAGAAATGGTGTATGTCTGGTAGGTCAAGTTCAAGGCTTCTTAAAGGGCTCGGTCTGCGTTTTGGCATCAGAACATCAATGGGAGGGACGCACAAGTAGTGACATGCAAGTGGCCGGACCGGCTAGCAGAACAAAGGCAAAAAGTGCACACAAAACACAAGGGGTGTGGCTTCACTTCGGTTTTCTTTTTCTCTTCATTATGATCACATTCAGGTGGTCACCATCCATTACATGCAGAGTACATCATTTTGCGTCGGGAGTTCTGACCTGGTCCATCTTGTTGACCGCCACCGCTAGCTGAGTGACGCCGAGCGAGCGCACCAACAAGGCGTGCTCTCTGGTCTGCCCACCCGCCTCAAAGCCCGCCTCGAATTCCCCTCGGCTGGCGTCCACCACCAGCACGGCCACGTCCGCCTAAGAAAAAACAAAGTGTTAGGTACATCCTTGACCATCGGTATTATCATCACCAAAATGCATCCCACTGGACATTGTTCATCCATTTGCTCATTCTCTCATGATTTTGTCACCTCGTGGTGAAGTATAAGAATTAGTTTACTCAGTTCAGCAACAAAAACGTGTAATGTGAGAGATTTTTCGGGGGTCTACATGTATACGTTGACTATTGTCATGAACAAACCACAGTTCCTGTTGCACATACAAAAAAAAAGTATATCCCTGCCAAAGACAAACATGAACTCATACATTTTTGGTATACAGTCGTCCTTCCTTTATCATGGTTAACTGATTCCAAACACGACCGCTAAAGCAAATTTCCGTGAAGTAGGGTTCAATATTAATAAATCGAATAGCTTTGTAATTATGGCAGAGAAAACCTGCTTACCATCTTCTAAATAGGACGTTTAACATTATTAGAGCCCTCTAGACATGAACTAACACCTATATGGTCATCTTTAAATTTGCATTACCCAGTATAAGTCACATTAGATATAAAAAAGCTAACAGACTTCACACGTTAGCAGTTCCTTGTTTTTTTATGGACAGTGTGCTTCTTGCAGTGGCTACTGTCTCATCAATGTATTGTAATCTTAGCTTTACACTCATATTACCCAATATACTAAGACACAATAAGGGTAATAAGCCATTTAAGACAAATATAACTCTTATTCGTCTGTGTCACAGTAAATGTGCTCCCAATGGGAGTGCAGTGGCAGGCGGACAGCTGTGTGTGGGACAGAAAAATGTCAGAAACCTGCAATAAATGCCTGTTCTGGCGATCACGTCTGGTGCGTCTTTCACCAAACACTTACTGACACCTAGTGGTCATACATTCACAGGTTTCTTCTTCAGCCTTGTATTTGTATCTTAGTTCATTCAGTTAGTTCATTTAGCCACTTGATGCATGAAAATGCTTAATTTAGGCAAAAAAGTCCCATTTGCTTAAATATGCATTTTTTTCTAGTAAAGTTAAAGTCTACTCTAAATTGTAATGGTTCCAGGAAAAACTTCAGTGAAAAATGTGGATAAAGGTACAGAGCTGCTGTGAAGATGAAGATGAATAAAGTATCATCCAGATAGAGAGTAAAGATTTTTTTCCCTATTCCAAGAACATACCATACGTTTTGCTTATTTAAGAATGCACAAATACTAATTACCTGTAATGCAACTTAGCAGAAGAAATCCATTACATTTTTTATTTTTACACTTTTGGGTACTAGTGACTAATTTAGTGAATTATTTTACATCTGAAGTAATAATTCATCAATCTTCTAGATCAAACACGAGTACAGCATCACAGCAGGTGGGTGTGCTTCGCCAATATTGCGCTGATACACATCATGATTGCTCAGCTCCATTTTAGCTCATGGCAGAGCCTTGTCAGTCTTAACACTGTCATATAGTAAAAGAAGAAATTACATAAGGTGCCGCCAAGCACACCCATTTTTGAAAAAAGCAACACCCAAAACCACAACTGGAGCTGGGGTGCGGCCCGCTGAGGGCTAAGGTGCAGGACATGAGGGATGAACGCTACCTGAGCAGCTCCTGTGATCATGTTGGGGATGAAGTCTTTGTGTCCCGGTGCGTCCATCAACGTCACCACCTTTGAGATGGTCTCGAACTTGGTCATGCCAACGTCCATCGTCACGCCTCTGCGTTCACACAGAGCTTTCATTGAAGGAAATGCATTTGTGGTAGATACATCAATATGTCCTACCTGTCTCTCTCCTCGCCAGTTTCATCCAGAACCCAAGCATAGGTGAAAGACGCCTTGCCCGCCTTCTTGGACTCCATCTCATACTTGTGCATGGTGCGCTTGTTGACGTTGCCCAACAGATGCAGCAGGTGGCCCATTAGCGTGCTTTTCCCTGCGTCCACATGACCTGCAAGATATGGGATGGGCGACAATCGTAAGGACGGCAGACACAGTATGAGCTCGGGGGTGGGTGGAGAACGGTGAAGAAAAACTGCAAAAGATGGAGAAGAGGAAGACTGCGAGAGGAGTGATAAAGCAGGTAGAAGGAAGAGGTGGACAGAAGATAAGATGTGGCCAAAAGGAAACGTGTTGCACAAGAGTGAGCAAGTTAGGCAGATGGATTTCACACAATGTGAAACTACAGAGTCACAGTTTTCTGCCGTAAATGAACTAGAGCAAGACATCACAATAAAAGGAAGTCCCACAAAGGAACGTAAAACTTTAACATTATGAGACCGGCGTTTACCACTAGAGGCGAACCTATGTCTCGGGGGAAAGATATGGCTCTCAGAAGTTTCTTAACACTATAACATTTATTTTATTTTTTTCCCTAAAAATATATGTAACATATCTTGATTTACAATGTGGGTTTTCGAAGTGCGATCTGAGTGGTTTATTTGCCCGCGGCACAATCTATAAATACAACTTAACAAAAACCTTTATTGAAATAGAAAAAACTAAAAAATGAGCAGTAATTTTACAAAAAATAAAGTCAGAATATTAGAAGAAAAAAACTTTTTTTTGGAAAATGAGGTTTTGGAAAAGGGTATAATTTTAGCAAATAAAGTCAAAATATTACAGGAATAAAGTCACACTTTCAGTTGTATTAAATTTTTAAAAAACAGGATATAGCTCTCAACAAAATACATTTCAAAATGTGTGTTGTTTATGGCTCTCTTAGACCAAAAGGTTCCCGACCCCTGGTCTAGTGCGTGGTTGTACATGATCACAGAGTAACCAGTAATCAGGCACAAAATGCATTCTTACCAAGAAAAGGAAAAAAAAAAACATTAAAAACACATAAAAGCAATCTTTGTTACAAAAAAACCTGGCTTTCCACTACTCTAACCTAGCATGACGTTGCTGTTTTAATGTGACTGCAATGTAGCTCACATGCTAGTGAAGGATAAACCGATGCGACCGAATATCCGGGAGCGATACGATTGCAGCCTCTTAAATCCATAAGAACCCGTCATATAAGCCCACCAAGACTGCATAACAAAAGGGCTCAGTCAGTTCATGCCTTTGATCTATGGAACAATCAATCCATCCATTTTCTTCCGCTTATCCGACGTCGGGTCGCGGGGGGCAGCAACCCAAGCAGAGTGGCCCAAACTTTCCTCTCTCCGGCCACTTTGTCTAGCTCTTCCCGGTGGATGCCAACGCGTTCCTAGGCCAGCCGAGAGACATAGTCTCTCCAACGTGCCTTAGGTCATCCCCGAGGCCTCCTACCGGTTAGACGTGCCCTGAACAACTCCCCAGGAAGGCGTCCGGGAGCCATCGTAACCAGATGCCCGAGCAACCTCATCTGGCTCCTCTCACTGCGGAGGAGCAGCGGTTCTACTACGAGTCTCTTGCGGATGACATTTCTTCTCACCCTATCTCTAAAGGGAGAGCCCAGCCACCCTGCGGAGAAAACTAATTTTGGCCGCTTGTACCCACGATCTTGTCCTTTCGGTCACTACCCAAAGCTCAGGACCATAGGTGAGGGTAGGAACGTAGATCGACCAGTAAATTGAGAGCTTTCCCTTTCGGCTCAGCTCTCACTTCACCACGACAGACCGGTGCAGAGTCCGCATCACTGCAGACGCTGCAACAATCCGTCTGTCCATCTCGCGTTCCATCCTTCCATCACTCGTGAACAAGACCCCGAGGTACTTCAACTCCTCCACTTGAGTCAGGACCTCATCCCCGACTTGAAGATGGCACTCCACCCTTTTCCGGGCGAGAACCACAGACTCGGACTTGGAGGTGCTGATTCTCATCCCACCCGCTTCACACTCAGCTGCGAAACGATCCAGTGAGAGTTGAATGTCACGGCTCAATGAAGCCAACAGGACCACATCATCTGCAAAAAGCAGAGATCAAATCCTGTGGCCACCCAACCGAAACCCCTCAACGCCCTGGCTGCACCTAGAAATTCTGTCCATGACAGTAATGAACAGAATCTGTGACAAAGGGCAGCACTGGCGGATTCCAACCCTGACTGGAAACAGGTCCGACTTGTTACCGGCAATGCGAACCAAACTCTGACACCGGTCATACAGGGAACGGACCGCCTGGATTAGGTGGTCCGATACCCCATATTCCCGGAGCACACCCCACAGTATTCCCCGAGGAACACGGTCAAATGCCTTCTCCAAGTCCACAAAACACATGTAAACTGGTTGGGCAAACTCCAATGCACCCTCAAAGACCCTGCTGAGAGTATAGAGTTGGTCTACAGCTCCACGACCAGGACGAAAACCACACTGCTCCTCCTGAATCCGAGATTCGGCTATCCGGCGGATCCTCCTGTCCAGAACCCCTGAATAGACCTTACCAGGAAGGGTGAGGAGTGTGATCCTCCTCCCTGATGCACCACCTTATCGTGGTGGAGGAGTTTGCGTGTCCCAATGATCCTAGGAGCTAAGTTGTCAGGGGCTGTCATGCCCCTGGTAGGGTCACCCCTGACAAACAGGTCCTAGGGGAGGGACCAGACAAAAAGTGGCTCAACAGACCCTTATGATGCAAAAGAACATTGGACTTCGTTTTCCCTCGCTCGGACGTGTGTCACCGGGACCCCCCTCTGGAGCCAGGCCTGGAGGTGGGGCACGATGGCGAGCGTCTGGTGGCCGGGCCTGCACCCATGGGGCCCGGTCGGGTACAGCCCGAAAAGGTAACGTGGGTCCCCCCTCCCATGAGCTCACCACTCGTGGGAGGGGCCAAAGGGGTCGGGTGCAAAGAGAGCTGGTTGGGGGCCGGAGGCAGAGGTCTTGGCGGTCCAATCCTCTATGAAACAAATGGTGCTGAAACCAATACATAATATCTTCCTGCCTGTTTGGAGGTGAGAGAAGGGGAAAACAGATACGCATGCACCTGGAAATATTTGAAGCCAGCAAAATTACAGTTCATTTTCATTTATTGTGTGATTAATTAATTTATCATCACTCTAGGCCTTATGTCCACGAGACAATTTTTTTCTGAACGGGAAATATTGGCACATATTATTTCAAGTAAACAAGACCAGTCACCACTGGCCTTTATTTTATGGGAATACCTAAAAAACAAAGTCTATGCAATGACACCTGCAACAGTCACTGAATTGAAAGGAACCGCTGAATGTGAATATACAGGCAAATAAGAAAATTGTTTCAAGATGTGTGCTAATTAATCACTTCGCGATGTCAGCAGTGTCTGGACCCTAAGGGACATCAGTTTGAGAACAGGCGGTGACAAAAAAATAGAATCATAGTTTTAAATTTTTTTCCATGTCGAAAATTTAACAAATTATAATAGACACCTAGATTACAATTATTTAAAGTGTGTATACATTTTTGGGACACCCCATATGTATATACACTTTTCAAAAAAACTTAGAGGAAGGGCATTCTCTTAATGAGACGACGGATGGTGTCCTGGGGGATCTCCTGCCAGATATGGACCAGGGCATCACTGAGCTCCTGGACAGTCTGCAGAGCAACCTGGCAGTGCCGGATGGACCTAAACGTCCCAGAGGTGTTTATTGGGTTTAAGTCAGGTGAACGTAGGGGGCCAGTCAATGGTATCAATTCCTTCAATGAGGTCGGGCATTGTCGTGGACCAGGAGGAACCCAGGTCCCATTGCATCAGCGTAGGTTCTGACAATGGGTTCACGGATTTCATCCCAATACCTAATAGCAGTCAGGGTGCCATTATGTAACCAGTAGAGGTCTGTGCGTCCTTCCAAGGATATGTCTCTCCAGACCAACACTGACCCACCACCATCCAGTCATGCTGAATGACGTTGCAGGCAGCAAAACGTTCTCCACCACATCTCCAGACCCTTTCACGTCTGTCGCATGTGCTCAGGTTAAACTTGCTCTCATCGGTGAAGAGCACAGGGCGCAAGTGGCGTACTTGCCAATTCTGGTGGTCTATGGTAAATGCCAATCGAGCTCTACGATGCTGGGCAGTGAGCACAGGGCCCACTACAGGACATCGGGCCCCTAGGCCACACTCATGGAGCCTGTTTCTGATTGTTTGGTTAGAAACATTCACACCAGTGGCCTGCTGGAGGTCATTTTGTAGGGCTCTGGCAGTGCTCATCCTGTTCCTCCTTGCACAAAGGAGCAGATACCGATCCTGCTGAGCGTTTAAGGACCTTTTATGGCCCTGTCCAGCTCTCCTGGAGTAACTACCTGTCTCCTAGAATTTCCTCCATGCTCTTGAGACTGTGTTGGGAGACACAGTAAACCTTCCAGGAGGAGTTGGACTACTTTTGCAAACTCTGTAGCGTCCAGGTACCGCCAGGGATGTTGATCCAAGCCAAATGAAAAACTACAGCAGTAGAAAGTCAGTCAGTAAAAAATCAGCCAAAAGAGATTGTCATGCAGAAAGCTCTTTGGTCGTGGCCATGGTGCAGAATTTGGCATCTGGATTGATTGATTGCTTCTGTGGACAGGTCTCTTTTATACAGGTGAGAATGAGCTGAGAGGGCTGCCAATGTCAGCTCGTTACCTGTATAAGATCCACCTTGGAGCTCGAGATCTTGCTGATGGATAGGGGATGAAATCTTTATTTCCTTAATGGAAATGCAAATTAATTTATAACTCTTTTTAAAACGAATTTTCTGGATTTTTTTTTCGTATTGTTGTCTCTCAGTGTTCAAATAAACCTACCATTGAAATTATAGACTGATCATTTTTTGTTAGTGGGCAAACTTACAAAATCAGCTGGGGTTCAAATTGTTTTTTCCTTCACTGTGTGTGTATATATACACACACACACACATATATATATATATATATATATATACATACACACACACAAACACACATATATATATATATATATACATACACACACACGCACACACACTTATTGCTACATGGCAAACAACTTACCAGGAGGTGCAGCAGATTATCAGAAAACAAAGACGACTCAGCACTCATGATACGCACTCTCTTAAGGCTGTGTAATTGGGCAATTAGTTGAAAGTAGGGTGTTCAAAACAAGTGTCTGCTGTTGACTTTACAAACTCAAAACTATTTTGTTCAAATGTTTCTGATTATAGGATTTGGCAGTCCTGTAAATCATTAAAGTAATATTTAGTTGTATGGTCACAGTTTCTTGTAACTGCTTCACATGTGCAGAATGGAGTCAACCAACTTGTGGCACCTTTCAGCTGTTATTCCACTCCAACATTCTTTAACAATATTTCTTGTTTTTTCTTCAGAAACAGCATTTTTGTTGTGTTTGTTTTGTTGTCTTCCTTTTTCTGTGACATCTCTGGTTTTGCTCTCCATTTTAAGGCACTGGAGATACTTTTAGTTGAAAAGCCAAAAATGTTTTGCACCTCTTCATAAGTTGTCCCCTTTCTAATCAACTTCAAAGTACGCTGTTCTTCTGAACAATATCTAGAATGACCCATTTTCCTTAGGTTTACAAAAAAAAATGCATGTTCAACAGGTGCTGCTTCATCCTTAAAATGAAATAGGGGCCATCTGATTCACACCAGTTTTTTCACAATATTGATCAATGATTGAATGCCACACCACATTTTTAACACACCCCTTTCAACTAAGTGCCCAATTGCACAGCCTTAAGAGCGTGCATGTCATTAATGTTGGGTCTTTTTTGTTTTCTGAGAATCTACAGCACCTACAGGTAATTTGTTTGCCATGTAGCAATACAAATCTACTAATAACAGTGATTAATCTGGTTAGTCACATTGGACTGCTATTATTTCGAACACTATTGTATTTTAAGTTTTAAAAAAAAGTAATTTTTAAGTTGCAGCACCAACAAATGTAACTGGAGCATCATATCAAATGGAATTGTTCTATTTTTAAAATATTTGTTTTTGTTTTGTTTTTGAATCATATTGTAACTGGTGTATCAATATCAGGGGTAGGTAAACCTTTTGACTCGTGGGCCCCATCGACTTAACAAAATTGGCCGGTGGGCCAGACTATATGTTTGATACACGCACAATTTAGACTTATACTTCTAACAGTCCACCTGGAATTATTTGTGTTATTTTATTTGTTAAAAGTATCACACAATCTGCTGTATGTTCTTGTATCCCTTTTTTGAGGAGCACATTAAAGATTACGCCACATTAAATAACAAAATTGAATTTAAATTTTTTTTTTCCCTGAACAAGACACCCCCACATACATGAATAAAGGAATTGTTATAAATCAACTATATATATCAACTATGAACCTTAAAACATTGACTATTTAGGAGTATGTCGACGTCCCTCCTTTTTAACTTCCCAGACAGTGCATTGGGTAGGTTTGTTGTTATTCAGTCGTCATGTGTCACATATGGGTTGACATGTGTTTTGTTTTGTTTTTTTGCACCGTGGGTAGAGGTAGTTGTCTGGCTCGCTGCATGTGGAAAGCTCCTTAAAGCATCAAAATGTTGTCTCAGATTGAATCTTGACTGCTTGTAAGTCATGTTGCCAGCTTGTATGTTAATAAGTTTTAACACTTTGGAAGCATCTGGCGGGCCACATTTAAACGCCTGACAGTCTGGATGTGGGCCCGGCCCGTAGTTTGCTCACCCCTGAACTAGATGCACATCCAATCACAAAGAGATTTACATCCCTAGCTAGTGGTGCTAACATTTGTGTCCCACTCTTAATCACAAAGTCACACTGTAAAAGGTGGATAACGTGCTCAATAGCGCTCCATGGAGTGCATCCTACCTATAACTACTAAATTCAACAGTGGTTTGCCTCCTTGTCGCTTCTCCAGTTCGGCCTTGACGTTGAGCGTCTGCCGAGACTTTCCGCAACACCGTCCGGGAGTGGGAAGGTTGGCGACCTCATCCTCGTTGGAACCTTTGGACGGTGTCTCAGGTCGTCTGGAGTTGACCTCGCCGCTGGCGGGTGTCGTGGCGGCGATTTCAGGGCTGTTGGCTGGTCGAGCTGTGGCTGCTGCAACCACTCCGTTGTCCCCACTGCTGAGGAGGGAGACCACAGAACCGTAAATGGCTGTAAATCGCTATCATGCCCTGACTGGTCAGATCATCGTGGCTACAGTTATATTAACATGAATATTCAAGCAAAATGTACAAAAAATGCACAGTGCACAAAAAAATTGAACAGATGGCCAATTTATCCATTCATCCATCTTCTATGCCACTTACTCACGCTTCTTTTAAATTCCTTATATTTGTATTTTCATTCATTTAAACATTTTTATGCTTGGCAATCCTTAATTTAGGCCATTAATACATCCAATTTGCTTAAATACTAATAATTAGGGATGTCCAATAATATCGGCCTGGTATTGACATAAAAATGTCATATTAGTCAATATCAGTATTGGGTTTTTTTTCCCTACAATGAAAACCGATTTTTAAAAATGCTGTGTAAAGGCCTATAGGCTCCCTTATTTATCGGTGCGTAAACTAATGTATCGTAGCTTCAGGACAAGATAAAAGGTACGTAGGGATATTAATGCACATCAATATCAATATGCAAATGACATTTTATTCAAATCTGATTGTGCAAAATATTTTAACTTTGCCACGGAATGACTATGTACACGCAATGTGTAGTGTGGTGTGGAAATTAATACAGCGTACTGCTGCAGGGACAGAGAGCACTGAAAAAAAACCCTGGTGGTACATATTTAGCTTTGTTTTTCTTCTCCACCACATATGAAACAGTTTAAGTATAGAAGTAAATTGGAGAAGCTAACTAGTTAGCTGGCAATGCTAGTTGCGGCCGTCTTGTTATGTCTCTGCAGTGACCTAGTAGCCTGCACAATGTGATGCAAAGAAAGAATAATAGCAGTGTAAAAGTGACTACAGCAGTGTTATTTCATTTCTATTTTGCAAAATTCACTTATCGCGGTCAGGTCCAATTAACCGCCATAAATGAGGGGTGACTGTAGAGAAGAGGCTTTTATTACAGGGACAATTTGACACTGGAACAAACTATTACAACTTCCATTGGGAAAACTGGGTTAACGATGTCAGACGCTCAATTTCCATAGTGCGTGCGTGCGTGCGTGTGTTAGGTACCTGGGGACATCAAAGCCCATGGTCTGCTTCTTGCCAGAAACTGTCATGCGGGCCACTTTGGGTAAGATCTCAGAGTCCATCTTATTGTGAGTCACGTTTCTGCCTTTCACTACACAGGAGGCAACACAGCAACTTTATGTAGGCTCTCAATGATGCGACAAGAAAATGATTAATGTTACATTTTTGTGTGCAGGTTTTCCCCTCATTCTGACACTTCATGAATGCAAATCACTTGATGTAAACGTCTTCTGTCAGGATGCACTGCCATTGCATCAGACCTGCAGAGGATGTGACCATTTTCGTGGTTCACATTCACACAGCCTTCCTGGCACAACACCTATAGATTCAACATCTCAAAAAGAAATAGCTGCTTTGTCATCCCAGTCCCGAATGGTCAGGCATGCAAGTCATATCGAGCCGCTAATGATTCATTCAAGACGGCAGGGCTCTACGCGGCGTGCATGACTTCCTGGCTCAGAAGGGGTTAATCTCTCAAGCGGCCGTTGCGTACCGTCTGGTCGTGAGCGAGCAGCGTGACAACATTTACAGAATTAGTCTAAAGAACTGAAAAACAGTCAATGACTCATTTTGTGCACCTATATCCTTGTTCAAGTTAGTTTCATCTGATGTTTGGTTAAAAAAGATGTATTATGCATTAAAAGGTTCTCATCACTTAAGGAGACAATGTGTGACTCAGCAGAATGATATGAATGGCTGACTCAATGCAAGGGACGAAAAGTCCCTCCTCTGGTTATTGAAACACAAAGCAGACGGCTGGCTTTTAAATGTCTGGTCCTTGTATTGATGGACTGATTCGGCCAAAGAGGCCAATTAGTTGACATTTGCCGGTGAGGACTGATTGTGAATTATTCCTCGACAAACAGAAATAGCAGAAACGCAGAAAATTTCAGAAATGTATCTATTTATGTAAAGTAGAACACAAATAAAAAATATTAATAAAAATTCAGCTTGAAATGAAAAAAATGAAGATGTATTGGAAAGTACCTGACAGTCAAAAGAACATTAACACAAATTACCCTTTTGGGTAATTTTCTTGCTTTCTACACCAAAGATGTTTCTGACAACAGTGTCCAACTTTAAATTCATTACATGCTTTAAATCAGCGGTTCTCAACTAGTGGGTCAGGACCCAAAAATGGGTCATGGATCCATTCTGGGAGTTTAAAATGACTTTGAAATACGTAAACCCGATGTCTGACTTGGAGCGGTGTCGCAAGATCTCGCAAAATTAAAACGTGACAAGATTTCTCGTTCAGAAAAAAACATGCCTCATGAGCACTAGGCCTGGGATGATGATACATTATTCACACAATAAATGACAATGAACTAGGTAATAAATATGTTTCTTCACCTCTCGCCTCCAAACAGGCAGGAAGAGAGAATTCACTCTGCACAATGCTTTTAGCACATTCGTGCGTTTGTTACATAGAACAACGGCATGAACAGAGTGAGCCCTTTTGTTAGCCATAGAGTTACTTTGTCTTGGTGGGGGGGGGGGTGTTGCCTCGTGAGAAGCAATGAAAGGTAAGGTGGCAGAAATTTAATTAGTATATTAGCATTTTTGTCATTTATTTGACATTTTCTTGTTTGTTTTTATTTACTTGACAGGGACAATGCAGTCAGACATACTCTAGTTACGGGGTTGCAACTAATGTGATGCATAGTGCTAATTTTCAACTCCGGTCCCCACAACATTACAGTAAAATATGAAATATACATCACAGTATGAAAAATGAATCACAATATAAATATACACATCACAATTAAAAATATATGCCTATAGACATATGCATACACATATACACTCACTCACTCACTCTACACAGTATTAAAAAAAAAAAAAAGAGTACAGTAATGTTTTTTTTAAACAAGCTTTTGTTCTGCAGGTGAACATCTTAACCTGTGAGATGGATTTTATTTCTGGTGGCAGTGAGTTCCAAAGTGTACAGCTCTTATAGGAGAGCGTTGACTGTCCGAAAGTCTCGAAGAATGGGACTTTGCAGTTATGATTTGAGGAGCTTCAGGTGACTCTTGCTATTTTGTCTTTCAACAAATCGACTGAGTGGCTCGGATGCTATGTTATTTATACACTGTTATTATACAATAATTAGAGAAAACATAAATCCCTAAAGCTTTGAAAGCTTAGTAAGCTATGTTTTTTTAGGCTGTAGCAGTGGTGGTACCTGACTGTTTTTTTCCATTATTTTTGAAATTTTTATTATACAGGGAACAAATGTGCTTGTTGGCAGTGGGAGCCCAAATTGTCATGCAGTATGAGACGCGTGAAAATATAACGTGCATGTTCAGCAGGGTAGCCTGGTTAAGTATGTAATGTCTGATTCTTTTAAAGCAATTTAAGTTATTTTGTATAGTTTTTTAGATTTCCTTGATATGTTTATTGAATTTTTATTGAATTTAAATTGGGGGTCGAGTACCAATCCAAGATGTTTAAACTCTGTCACAATTTGGGTTTTTTCATTTTGTAAATTTATTTGAAAGCTTTGTTCTGGGTTGATTTTTTTCAATAGAGAAGCACATTGACATAGTTTTTGAAAAATTGAGCATCAACTGATTTTTACTGAGCCACTGCCTGATCTCAACCAAAGATGGGGATAGGCCATCAGCAGCCTTCTCTGGTGTCTTGGTGGGTGCATAAAGAACTGCATCGTTCGCATAGAGCTGGCAACTGACACTTGCACAGTTTGAGGGTAAATCATTGATATAGAGACTAAACAGCCAAGGTCCGAGTATAGAAAGTAAAAAGTAATGTAAAAATCCCGTCTCGTAGAGCAAATCTCAGTTATCGTCTCGTATTATGAACAGAGTTCCTAGTGACACCACTATTAGCTATCATTAAACATATAGCCTAATGTAACAACAAAATAAATGTAAATTATTAATCTTCTCTTTGGGACTGCTTCTGTGTGTACGCAAAAAAAAGGAGCAAGATGCAAACAGTCCCTTTAAACCAACAGACATCTGTGCTGCGCTAATTAAACAAATGAAATGCTGTGTTTACACTGGTAATTAGCAGTAAGAAACATGCTTTCTGTCATAAGGTGATGGGATGGCGTTTTGCCTTTTAGTTCACACACAGTAGCCCCTAAGTTTGGAGGGATGACTGCGCTATCTGCCATAATTGTTTGGCCTGGGTGGAGGTCTGCGTTCTCAGGGTACTCCTGTTTCTTTTGTGTGTTGCCCCGAGGGCAGCCCTGAGATAAGCTCAACTACAAACTCCAATCAGGTTCTGAGGCTTTGGAGCAGGATCTATTTGCACAGTGAACACAGGCAGGTAAACAGTCATCAGCCTTTCGTCCAGGATTCCTCTACACGGGGCATCTTTGCAGGGAGCCTGTCATCCTTACTACTGGGGCCCTGAGGGCCTAACTGAGCCCAGGATACAAGGAGTCCGCCCAGGATATGCAAATAACAACACCTCCTCCTGTCAGAACACACATAAGTAAGCATGCAGGCTCAAGTCAAATAAGACGGGTTGGCAGTGGGTGATGGTGGTGATTGACAGCCACATGGGCCTAGAGGGTTACACAAGTGTATTTATCATCCTTTTATTTGATATCAGCCCTGAGGGCACAAGCTAACCAAACTGGCCAGTTCCAGTGCTTTCAACTTCGTTTAATATAATCTCTCGGTACTTTCATCTCTGGAATTTCATTATAGAACTAAAGGTAATGAAATACATTTGGATTTTATGCATTAAATGATCAATTTTGCTGTCACTTTTTGTTATGTTTTAATTGCGATGTTTCACGTGACGTCAAATCCGGTTGTCGTCGGCCCCGCCTCAAAGAGATGGTGGGGCAAACAAGCATATTTGTAACCAGTAAAATAAGAGCAAAAATGACACACAAACCCTATTATCACATTTGGAAACTGTTTAAATATACAGTATATTTCAGCAAGCGTAATTACTGAGATAACGAGAAAAATCATAAGGGGGGAAAAAAGGAAACAACCAGAAAACATCAAAGCCACATTTCTTGGCATTTAATAACCGTGTCGGTCTCTTCGAGTGCAGCCAAGTATGGACATGTTTCAGTTTACAGAGAGCAACTCAAAACTCAAAAACGTAAAATGCAGAAATACTTGCCACCTGAAATAATGTCCAGCAATATCCCACGGTGACATCCGTGGCTTACAACAGACCGGCAACACTGCGTGAAATTTGGCTGAAACTCGGCTAAGGACTTGGCTAAACTTGCCTCTTGTCTGCTCACTAGAAGTGGCGCAAACTGCCTCATGTGTTAACTATGGTTAACAAATTTTTATGCATTTGTTATAATCTTACCTTCTATACTTTAAATTTGTTGCCGGCCGTTTTGATGGTGAGAGTTTTTTAACAGATTTCAATTTCTGTTAGTTGCTGTGATAATTTGCTTTTAATTACTATCAAATCACACCCATAATTCACAGGGAGTAATTGTTCCACCTCAGAGCTTTATTAAAAAACCAAATTCAATCATTTTTTGAAATTCATATTTTTGAGCTCTCAGAATGCGAGTGTTGGCAAAAACTGTGCGTTTTGCAAATAGAGGACTGCATTAGTACAACATGTACTGCACATTGGGCCTTCCACAAATGCGACGCATGCTAGGACCCCGAGTGATTTGGTCTTGTCAAAGGCATTGCTGAACAAAGCTGTGAACGCCAAGACGCGATCAGTTTTTCCAACGTAGGTGGCAAATGATTTGAGACGGCGCGCAAGAGGGTCGGCAGCTGTAGCGGGTCGAGTCGATTGGTGCTTGTGGTGACTTTTTCTCCCTAAAGTGCAACTTCCTGCTTGAACCCACACACTTGTCTTCTCAAATAAAATAAAAAAGCTGGACAAAGCGTACAGACCATCATAGGAATAATTACATCCCAACGCCTCCGAAGGTGAAACCAGTTTGACTCGTCTAGTAAAGGCACTATCTGTCCTATCATCAATCATCTTGGTCATCTATGTTTGATGGCCTTGGGGGTGCTGTTCAGCTTTCTGCACCTGCGTAGCGTTTACACCCATCAATTCAAACACTCACCACATTTTAAAAAAAATAAAAAGGAGTCAGCCAACAGGTATCTTCTTTGACATCAGCCCATATTTTGTCAGCCAGTCGATAAACACTCCATAATCGTCATTCAAAGATGATTCAAACCAAAACCTCCACTTGACTCACACTACAAATGTTCAAAGACGGAAAAGAGCACATCTTGTACTGCATAGCACACACCATGATTAGAGACATAATTCATACACTTGTTTATAAGAAAACAGGCAAAATGTGGAAAAGTCAAATAAAAACCTTCAGTTTAAGCCCTCATTATGACTTCTGCCCAGTGAGCATCTAAGTATTCACTCCATAAAGATGTTTTCCTTTTTCTTTGGCAGTCTTTTCAACTAAGGATGGCGAAGAAGGAAAGCGTGATATAACCATAGAAATGGTACTTACTGCCACACAGGAAAGGGTTGGCTGCGTGGTACGTTACGAGCAATGCATCAGTGTTACAAAAATACTAAGGGCGTTCAGATACAATATTGATATCGGTCTGATATCAGCCAAAAAAATAGTATTGGATTATATTGGTCTGCATCTAAAATCTCAAATATTGGGACTTTTTGGATGCAAGCAGTCCATTCCAGATTCCGCACCAGGACTTCTATTCAGCAGGAAGAACCGTGATCACAATAACAGCGTGTGCTAGCGTGTCTGCAAGGAGTAGGAGTTATGTCAGACGCGTGGTTGTGCTTTTCGCCAAAATCTGAAAAGGCGTTGCAACTGAGTGCAAAACTTATCGTGCACAACGTTCATGTGGTGCTACAGAACCGAGAGAGTTTTACGACTCATCGCATAATTGACGAAAGATTTTTGCATCATCTTGGCTCCCTGAAACATTTAGAGATGTTTGACACAATTTCAAAGAGTGGGAAACTCCCATGGGACAGCAAAAAGTCATTGGCTGTAAGAGCCAGTCCATGTCGGTGGCGAGTAATGTCCGATTTATGCCTTATTGAGCAAGAAGAGACTTTCTGCGTTATGCCTATTGTGAATTGCATCCACTAGTATTTTTCCTCATACCTGCTGTTGCTGAATATTCTGAGTAATAGCCCTTGATCAAGTCAAGACATTCCATGCTACTAAACAAGTAATAAAAGTGTGTATGGTCTGTAGGGCTGTCAAAAATAGCACGTTAACGGCGGTAACTAATTGATTTTATTAATTACATTAAAATATTTTTGTGTAATGCATTGTGGCAAGCCAACCCTCTCAGTTATGACAACAAGACAGCAGCACTGCATTGTTTCCCAGAGTTACACAGTCAGTAATTTATTCTGACCTGAACAGATAAACACCAGTGCAAAAAATGTTATCTCCAAAAGGGAGGCGTGTCAAAAAAAAGTTTGGGAACCAAACTTTTTTTTGGTGTAGCTCAATGCGAAAGTACAATTTGTGGATTTAAGTATGCATGCAAATTCAACTTAAGTTACATGGTGTCTTTGAAAGCAAACCCTCATTGATCATAACACGGTTAAAGTGAGATTCAAATGTTCTGCAAAATGTCCCAATAACCTTAAAAAATCAAGACAAAACAGGAGAGGTAAGAAGAATACAAAAATTAAGTAAGACAAAACACATACGGAACATAACGCTTCAAATTATTTACATTACATTAATTAATAAATTAACAAAAAACATAATCCTGTCAATTATATTTATCATTAATTTATATTCATTACTCTAAAAAGGATAAGCGGTAAAGAAAATGAATGAATGAATGAATAATACCATAAAAATATGCATATTTCAGACATACTTCCAAATGGTGATTAATCATGATTCATTCATTTGAAAACTGTGATTAGTCTAAAATGTTCAATCATTTGACAGCACTAATGATCTGTACTGATATCCGCTTAATATCAGTACAGTAGTTGGAAAAGTTAATCACTTCTGGTTGTTCACAGACACCTCGTCAAAGTTCTTCACTCATTTTGAGGTTTTTTCATGTTATTTTGGAATGTACAACCGGAAGTGGGCTATCTAATTTTCTGGACTGGTGCAGTTGTGTTTGGTTCATATCATTGTTAAGTCATGTTCCTTAATGTGCTCCAAAATGCACATTAAAATGCACATGGACTGAGTAGAGTACAAAAAGAGTACATAGTAGGGGTGTTACAAAGACACTCAATTCATGAGCTGAGCCAATACACAAGATTGGGGGCATATGAGAATGAGATGAGACAAAATTTAAACATTACTTTAAAAAAAAAAAAAAAACATTAATGAAACATTTAAAATAATCTATGACAGTATATTGCTCCTCATGAGGCTACACTCACACTACACTGTTATTTATTAAGCCTTGCCTCCACCCAAATAAACTAAACTAAACAAATAAACTACGAATGACAAAAGGCTTATACTCTGTTCATGATCTTGTTTTATGGAACAAATGTGCCAAAGTGCTGTAACCAGTGCACCCCTTTGTCGCCTGTTTGGAGGCAGGTGACGAGGAAAACAAACGCATGCACATGGCGATAAACTGAGGGCAGCAAAATCATCCAGTTCATTGTCTTTTATTGTGTGATTCATTTCTTATTGCGCAGACGAGACTGTTTTCTAGAATGAGAAATGTCACGTTTTGATTTTGTGACACCTATAGTATATAGTCTGTTAAAAACATAATTAGCTTGGTTTGACTACACAACACATTATTTAAAGCAATAGCGGGGGGAAAAAAACACTAGGTGACAGTATGTTAGGCAACATGAAATAAGGTGAGTGGTTTATCACATTGGTTCATTTCCTTTTTACACTTATGACAGGTAAGAATGATTCAAATGTTAGGTACAACACCGCAAATTCATAAATGTATTATGATGGTAACACAAGCGGCTCAAACAGTAATACATCAATTATCAAGTGGTCATTTTCGACATTGAGTGATGCTGAGGAAACGGCCATTTGAACACGCTTATCATGTTAATCGAAACCTCAAGTCTGCTGACCTGAAAGTAATTATTGTCAATCATTGCTCCAGCTTAATAAATGAATGGAGATTCTATTTGTTATCACAGTAAAAAAAGTGTTTGTGTGTCGGTGCGTGACACAATCACTCATGGGAAAAACTACAGGTGTCATTTCCACTAAAAAAAAACAAAAAAACAAAAAAAAACACTTCTTCCGTCTCCAAATGTCAAACCCTAGCAGCATGGTTAACTGATCCAAATCCAGTAGCTGTGCTGCACCTGCATGGAACATGAACCCATTTCTTGCCTTTTTGGGGAGAGTGGTGAGCACAAAAGTAGAAATGAGGCCACAATTTCAAAGATGATCATTTAATTGGGTGCCCATAAAGTGTGAATTTAAAAGCCAAAGGCTGATTACTTTAAAAGACAGCAAACACAGTTTTAAAAACATTGTAGGATATATGAAAAACAATTCTAATCAAAGTTTCTAAAAAAAAAACATTTAGCTGCCAGAGAGTGTAAGAAAACGCAACATTCACTTCACAAAATAAAAGCATGTACTAAAGTAAAACAAGTGTCTTTACTCCACTCAGCCTCGCCTACCTGGTAAAAGCTTTTTTCTGATTGGCTCGTACAATATCGTCAGGCGAAGGAGTGTCAAAAGTGAACGGCACAATGTTTGCAAGTAGGCCATGCTGCTCGTTAAACTTGCAGAGAAGAGCCAGGCGACCACTTCCTGTCCTCGGACCTTTCGCCTTCTTTACCTTCCTCGCTTCACGCCCCCAGCTCTGTAAGGACAGCGTGATGGCAAACAACGATGGGTGAGCGAAAACCGAAGAATCCACAACGACTGGTCTTGGAGAAGACGGCAAAAGGAGATCGTCGTCGGCCATTAAAGCGCTCAAATCGATACCGAGGTGTGGTTCGGTTGACGCGGTGTTCTCATGGTGGAGGTTGTGGTGGAGCTTGCTTAGGGTGTCGCCCTCAAGTGTTCTTTCAGCCAGCGCCTCAGACCTTGCTGGTTTCACTGGGGTGAGGAGGTACTGTGACCCACTTGTGGAGGCTGAGGTTTTGCCTTTGAGTTGGGGGGTTAAATGCGAGGCGGAGAGCATCTTAGAGAGACCAGGTGGTGTTTTAAGAGCACCTTTTGCTGCTGCTGAAGACATCTGATTGGATGCTACTGAGATCTTGTTGAGCATGGACAGCGACACGGTCTCGCTGGTGTTTAAGTCCAAAATGTTCTCTGGCGCTTGACAACATTTTACTCTGTTTTGGTGCTGCGAGGCGAGATCAGACAGCGAGAGCGTCGGTGTCTCCATTTGCAACCTTCCAAAGTCGCTGATAATTGGACTCCGGTTGGAATGTTCCTGGATTAAATCCGCCAGGGATGGGCTCCCCTTATGCTGAGCAGTTGCTGTGAATTGACTGTGCAAGACAGACCCAAGACACCTCAATCCAGGAGGAGAAGTGGCAGTTTTTAAGCTGGGTTGCGCTACTGAGAGGGAACTGAGAGAAGTGGAAAGTAGCGTGGGAGCTGATGACATATTCAAAGATGCTAGCGTGCCCAAGGAGAGATTAGTATTATTGTTAAAAACAACAGACCGCGGTGTAGTCAGCCCAGACCCTTTCCACTTATTGCTCTGCTCATGCTCAGAGATGATCTGTGCGGTCCCACCGCCAAGCCCCAGACCAACAACATTCCAAATTTGGCCACCGGTGACCACCGCATCCTGGGGGGAAATCCCAGGCGGTGCCGTGTGTAACGCATGTGTGTATTTGCCAGGTATATGCGCCTCGGATGTCATGTCTGAACGAGATACAAACAAGTCGGCTCCTTACCTTACGAAAGCCAATCACAGTTGGCGAAGAAGAGGCAGGAGAATAGAGAAGATGGATGAATCAATCAATCGGGAGGGAAAGAGGAAGAAACAGAAAGGCAATTTGTTAAACAGATATCGTAAATGTGGCAAGAAAATGACACAAGTTTCAATTTTTAAAAGTCCCTTATTATGCCTTATTATGACTTTTTGTGTCCCTAGTGCCTATTTGAGCGCAGCTTGTTTGCTTCCGTGTTGACAGAAGAGGCGCTCCATAGGTTGGTTGAGAAACTTCCTGATTTCATGAAGCCATAAAGGTTAAAAAAAACAACTTTAAACTCTTTCTCATACTTTGTTAGACATCTTAAAAGAAGGTCAGCTATCTATCAGCTACAGACATGGGAGCTGTCGATTTGTTCACTGTATTTTCTTCAGTAAATATGCTAGAATGAGCCATACGTCCATTTTCTATGCCGCTTGTCCTCACTAGGGTATGCTGGAGCCTATCCCAGCTGACTTTTTGTCGACCTGGTACAACCTGGACTGGTCGCCAGCCAATCTCAGGGCACATATCGCCAAACAACCTTAAAAGCATAATTAATTGGTCAAAAATTACATACAATTTTACGGAAATGTACAGCAATTTTAGAAATACGGGCCATTATTTTAAAAAGTTATAAAATAAACAAATCACAGATAAATACAAATATCTAACATACGGTTAGAAATAACTGGTTTTGCATGTTTATGTTGTTTGCTGCGAGCGGTGACCTGTCCCACTTTGACGGTTCTTCAGTGCACCATAGTTGTGTGCGTGTGCTAAATTTCCCACCCGCTTCACGGCTAAGACTACTGGAGTGTATTTTTCACATTTTTCCTATCATCTCATATTTGGTGCCAAATGCTGATATGCGGATTGATGAGGTTATTGAGTGCTAACGTGCATATTTGTTCGGTGCACAACCTCAAGTTAATTCATGCTAGCACACTGCCTGTTACCACACACATCAAACAAATAGCGACATTATTAGCGTCTCTCTGTAAAACAAACTCCTGTCTCGTACCAGTGGATGGTGGATCTGTATTAATTTTGTGATTTTAATTTGATGTTTCTGTCTCAATTTACACTATAAGAAATAAAATAAATTAGATAACTGTAGTATACGATTACAAAATGCGCACAAATTGGATGTACTAAAAAGAGATTGGACTTTACTAAGAACCCTCCTCACAAGTTAGAATGAGCAGACTATTACAAAGGTCAAATTGAAAACAACTACAACTACCTTTCTCAATCACGGCGGCCTGCCTGCTTCTTTGAGGAAGCGGAGCTTTCTCCTCGTTAAACCTCTGGACAGGTGGCGGTATCTCTGCGGCGGTTTTGCAAACCGTGGTAGTTTTAGTGTCTTCCGAGAGGATAGCATCCAGCGCACGCTGCGCATGAAATCCACACCTTATGGCTGCTTGGTTTAAGACGGAGTCCGGCATTGAATCTCCCAGCACGGCCCTCATGTGGTCCAGACAGGAGTAAAGTTTGGCTGGAGGGGAGAACGCGCAGGTTAGATATCAAATGTTTATCCAAGGGTGCTCCTAAGTGCTACGGTGTCACCTTGCTCAAGAGGGTCAAGATTGTGGCTGATAGACGGGGACATCGGTGCATCCTCCTCTTCGTATTCTTCCTCCTCAAGCGGCTTCTCCTTCGGCGCTTGCTTTTCCCGACGAGAGTAAATGAATTGATTGGCTGTGTAAACCCAAAAAAACAGCACATGTAGAATGAACTTTTAGGCGCTACCCTGCCATTCAAGCCTCATTATATTACTTATTGAAGCAACCATCTCACCATAATGTTTGATACCCACCTGTTGCTGGTGATATACAGTAGTCATCCTCCACAGATTGCCCATACATGTCATCATCTTCAAAATCTAAATCAATGTAAAATAAAGTGTTAAAGCTCTCACAAATTAACTAAAACCAAGCAAGTGCAGTGGACTAATGCAGCTAATACCCCAAATGCAACAGCTCATTCACCGTAACTGAAGTGACGAAACATTTAGGCAAAAATACGGTAATTTTGTAATCAAACAATATGACAACAATAACTACTTACATTGCTCAATTTCAGCTTCAAGAACTTTATGTGCAAACTTGTGAGTCAAAAGTCAAATTCTTTTATGTAGGCTAATAAAATGTGGTGACTGGTCATTGACACGACAGCAAAACAGCTAGCGGCCGGCTACGGTGAGCTAACGTTAGCCACCACAGCTCCGTTGAACAACATAGGAAATTAGCTCCTATGCTGCTAACTAGCTTAGCAGCATAGCCTTACCATGAGGCTAGGTTTAAATAAACGACGAGCCCTATTAACTTTATGTACCTTCGTCATAGTTGTAGCCTCGGACATTTCTGTGCCGAGACATTTTGACTCATCTGCCGTCTCTCCACCTCAACGAATAGCGTTTAAGGTTGTGTCGCCGAATTATTTTCGTGACATGCGTGTCATAGTCCGGAAGCCATTGCTGTTCTGCGTTTGCGTTTGCGCATGCGCATGCGCGTAAAAGTCCCGCACACCCCCATCCCGGGAGGGAAAGGCGTTCCACAATCCAAACCAAAACAAAAATACTAACCAGTGCAGTTTATCTACACATCTTTTATGAATAAAGTCATTAGTCATTTCCTCACATATTGAACCCATTTTATTTTTGTTGTTGTGTGGAAAATGCATTCCATATCTTGAGACAATTAATCATTTTATCATGAGATACATAATGAAAATCAGTTACAAAGGGAAAAAGTGCATCAAAGGATCAAAGAGGTTAGCTGATGAAACAAAGGGCAAAAACACAGGACACAGGGCACCTGTTACTGTCGTTGCCAGAATATATTCATCATTGTGTTTGTAAAGGAAGATGTTGGAGTTGCAGCCATGTGCCTCATGATGTGGCCGGTGAGTACAGTATATGCATTTTTTTAGCTGGATTGAGAACATTTGAAGACATGCTTGTCTGGTATTGTTAAATTTCCGCACATTTTTTGGGCTTGCTGTTTGGATTTAGGAGACGCACAATGACTGAGTGGGTAGCATGTTGGCCTCACAGTCTGGAAATCTGGGTTTGAATCTCTGTTGGGCATCTCTGTGTGGAGTTTGCATGTTCTCCCCGTGCGTGTGTGGGTTTTCTCCGGGTACTCCGGTTTCCTCCCACATTCCAAAAACATGCATGTTAGGTTAATTGGCGACTCTAAATTGTCCATTAGAGTGTGAATGTTTGTTTGTCTGCCCTGCGATTCACTGGCGACCAGTCCAGGGTGTACCCCGCCTCCCGCCCAAAGTCAGCTGGGATAGGCTCCAGCATACCCGCAACTCCAATGAGGATAAGCGGCATAGAAAATAGATGGATGGATTTGGATTTAGTTTTTACAGTGGTTTATCGAGCAAAATCTAATTACAGTATATGCATATTTTGCACAGTTTAATCTCCATTTGGTTTCAACGTTGGTGTTGGTTATTTTCTTTTAGTTTTTATTTATGAAGAGGCTTTTTTTGGAAGCATAAAGGTTTATTGTCAGTATGAAAAATGGATGCGTTATGATGCATTATGTTATTAACCCCTGTGCATGTCAAAAACTTGCTGATTTGGCTTTCTAAAGCTTCTTTTTCATTGGACAAACCCCAACAAATTACAACAACAAATCACTACACAGCTTTTATTCCTGTAAAGTGTGAGTAAAGCTCTGTCCATTTTAGAGGATAAAAATGTATTGCTCAGGAGTGTGAATGTGAAAACCGCTTTTTCTGCCACAACAAAAAAAGTAATTTGGAGAGAATGGCAATCTGCAATCATATTGGTGCATTCACAGGGCAGGGAAGATATTTAGCTAAGTCAGGGGTATCCAAAGTGTGGCCCGGTGACCATTTGAGGCCTGTACTTTGTTTTTTATTGACCCACGACATACATTATAGAAATTCATTTTTTTTTTAAAACAACAGCAATAACGAGAAAAAAGCAAAATAAATGTATAAAAAAGGGAAACATTTAAATGTCGATACTAAAAATTCATAATAATGCGCTTTGTCACCTGTAACACAAAGCCGACTTTAAATACAGATACACTTTTTACAAAATAAAAAAAGCAAAACGGCCCTCGCATGTTTTGACTGATCCTAGCCATACACGGCCCTTGCTGGAAAAAGGATAAGCTTGGACACCCCTGATGTAGGTGCACGCGAAGACGCATCACGCAAACACGCAAAGTGAAAAGTAATATGATAGGGGTGGTGGTCTTTTCTGCAGTTTTAGTAGTAGCCTGTAATGATCAACACAAAGAGGACAGAAATGTCAAGACACTAATCTGATGAAAGCGCAGGTGCAGCACATGGACTGTTGCATGAGGTTTGGTGCACAATTACAGCGAGAATGACACTCGCTATAAATGCTGTAATGCAATTCATCGACTTCATTCAAGAAGTGACTGTTATCAACAAATATGAATCTATCTTGCTTATCGGTCTTAAAAACTGACTTGACTCCACATTTTGTTGCACCTTTAAATGTTTCTAGGACATCTCGAAGCCCCAAAGTAGCAAAACGCCAGATAACGGAGATGGAAAATATTGTGAAAAGTATGCAATGTGATTTTATCTCGCAGCCACAAAACATTTTAAAAGAGTAGCGTTGTTTCCATTCCACCAAAGCCTGTCGACTTCCTTTAGCCAAACGTAATCAAATGAATTTGTGCGCGTCACCTCTCTGCGAAAACAGTCGTTTCCCACCCCCATGAAAGCCTTTTGTATCATAAAAGTGTCTGCTGGGCTGATTAGATGGATTAGGCAGATGGATAGACAGATTGCGCCATGAATGGGTGGCTCATGAGATTTGTTACGTTAAAGGAAAAGTGCACTTTTTGAGGAATTTTCGCCATCATCCACGATCCTTGTGTGAGACAAGAACACACGTCTTTTTTTTCCCCGTGCGTTCTAAAGATATAAAAACAGCGAATAATCCAACTAATTAATGCACATAATGGGACACACCTATTCCGCCTAAAGAGGACGCTATTAAAACACCTCCAAAAAGCTCCAACAAGGTTTTATGGAATTATATCCATGTAGTAACTTGCACATTCATGATAACATGTAGTACTTACAGAAGTTTGCTCTGCTTTGGTCATTTTAGGCAGTAGCGGAAAGTCACGTTGATGTCACACTGCAACATAGAAAGAAATGGCTAGCCGGCTAGTATCTAGCTGATGTGGTGTCACTATGCCCGAAACATAGTTCTTGGGCGTAACAATGTGAATAATCTTAACGATGTCGCTGTAGCTCGGTCACATTATGTAAATGGAGCCTTGTTGGAGCTTTTTGGAGGGTTTTTTCAGAAGGCGGAATAGGTGTGCCCCGTTACTTGCATTCTTAGCTGCCTCTTTTCAGCTTTAGAGTGCGCAGAAAAGAAAAGGACATGTGTGTTCATACGTACTGTATATCACATAAGGACTGTGAATAATGGGAAAAATTTCAAAAATGTGCAGTTTTTCAAATAATACTATTGTGTATATTATTGTTGACTGCTTTACATACAGTACATACATACATAGTATAACTACATCTGGCAATAGTCAGTCAAACATAATTTAAGTCTATGGAATTCAGTGAAAGCTAACAGCTACACATGGTCAACTACAGCACTGCAATCTCTATGCAGATTATTATGTTGTAAAGACAACCGAAATAGGGGATGAACACATAATCCCAGCAGTGGGCAGAAGGCATGAGGTAATGTTTTAGATCTTTTTTACACTAAATCACCTATGACACGCCTATCGGCTCATTTTCGACGTGGAAGATTCGGCGACGGACTTCCTAAGTGACTTCTGAGTACCCCTTTTCACATTTCGCCAATAATTTCTATATCTTGCAATGAGACAATATTTCAGAAAGAAAACATGGATATAATTGATGGTAGCTGTTTTTTTAAGTTAGAAACAACTTATTTTATTACACGATGGAATAATACCAACAATAAGAATAACATTAAACCCGGCGACAAATTAGATTAGTATGTAATTTTTATGCATGTTTGAAAGAAATCGAACCACAGTTTGTCCATAACAAACACCATGTTCGAACATAAGGATTTCCATAAGTGCACTTGGCACCAGGACACCCTAGGTTGCAGGTCTATGATCGACTTTGTGGTCGTATCATCAGACCTGCGTCCGCATGTTCTGGACACGCGGGTGAAGAGGGGGGCTGAGCTGTCAACTGGACCACCACCTGGTGAGGAGTTGGATTAGATGGCGGGGAAGGGTGCCGGACAGACCTGGTAGACCCAAACGCGTAGTGAGAATGTGATGGGAACGTCTGGCAGAGTCTCCCGTTCGTTGAGTCTTCAACTCTCATCTCCGGCAGAGCTCCGCCTGCATCTCGAGGGAGGACCGGGATATTGAGTCCGAATGGGCCGTATTCCGTGCCTCCATTGCTGAGGCAGCCAGTCGTAGTTGCGGTCGCAAGGTGGTCAGTGCCGGTCGTGGTGGCAAGACCCAAACCCAATGGTAGACACCGGGGGTTAGGGCTGCTGTCAAGCTGAAGAAGGAGTCCTATCAGGCATGGATGGCTTGCGGGACTCCCGAAGCAGCTGACAGGTACCGGCATGCCAAGCGTCATGCGGCTTCGGTGGTGGTCGAGGCAAAAACCCGGGTGTGGGAAGAGTTCGGTGAGGCTATGGAGCACGACTTTCGGTCGGTCTCGAAAGGGTTCTGGCAAACCGTCCGACACCTCAGAAAAGGGAAGCAGTCCCCAGTTCACACTGTTTACAGTGCGGACGGGGGCTTGCTGACCTTAACTGAGGATATAGTTGGTCGGTGGAAGGAATACTTTGAGGCCCTTCTCAATTCCACTGACATACCTTCCATAGAGGAATCAGAGTCTGAGGGTTCATGGACAAAATTTCTAGGCAGTCAAGGTGTTGAGGGAGTCCAACTTGGTGACTTTAGGATCTCGTCTCTGCTATTTGCAGACAATGTGGTCCTTATGGTCGCAACCCGGACCCGGATAAGCGGAAGAAAATGGAATGTTTGAAAAAAATTATACTATACCATGTATATATTTACTATTCACTGGAAATTACTCATTAGGTTGGAATTCATGGATTCAGTGAACTGTAGCTCCCTAAGGGCCAGCAGCATTTATGCAACCCCAAACAATGACACAACCATGATTGACCATTATCTTGCTACTCACTTTTTTCACTTGTATTTCTCGCTATATTGTATTTTCTCATAAAAGTATTGAATAATAACTGATGGCGGGCCGCACGGTGACTCAGTGGTTAGCATGTTGGCCTCACAGTCAGGAGATCAGCGTTCGAATCTCCGTTGGGGATTCTTTGTGTGGAGTTTNGCAGCATTTATGCAACCCCAAACAATGACACAACCATGATTGACCATTATCTTGCTACTCACTTTTTTCACTTGTATTTCTCGCTATATTGTATTTTCTCATAAAAGTATTGAATAATAACTGATGGCGGGCCGCACGGTGACTCAGTGGTTAGCATGTTGGCCTCACAGTCAGGAGATCAGCGTTCGAATCTCCGTTGGGGATTCTTTGTGTGGAGTTTGCATGTTCTCCCCGTGCGTGCGTGGGTGTTCTCCGGGTACTCCGGTTTCCTCCCACATTTCAAATGTGGGAAATCCATAGACGTGAATGTGAGTGTGAATGTTTGTTTGTCTATATGTGCCCTGCGATTGACTGGCGACCAGTCCAGGGTGTACCCGGCCTCTCGCCCAAAACCAGATGGGATAGGCACCAGCATACCCGTTAAAACCAGTTTTCATCATAGGAAAAACCCTAATACTTATATTAACCAATATTACATTTTTATGCCAATATTCTATTGTCATTCTTATTAAAAAGTCTTGTACCTTCTTGAAAAGAAATAAGACGATGAAGCTGCCAAGTGAGCAATGTTTGTAGTTTGGTATGTTACTGTGTTACGTCTATAAAAATGTACATCCCTGTGAATCATTTGCGTTTTTCTCCGCTCTAAAAATCACACACACTTAAGTGCTACAAACTGAGTTAATAGTGTTTAAAGAGAGATTATTGTTGCAGATCATTTTATCTGTTTATTTTGCCAGCAACCCACACAGTGGTTTGTTCAGATACACAAATCTTATGGGTTTCTCAATAGTATTTCACAAAAGCATGCCTATCCCCTAGGAGTCCGTGAATATAAATAACTGAGAAGCACTGCTTCACACCCACAATAATCCTGCAAAATGATCATTATTTTATGACACAAATGGCATCTCGTTTTCTGGTCCCAGCACCGCATTTGATAGTTTGGCTAGCAAGCTATCCCAAGCCCAGAGGCCATCATTACATTAAAACAACAGTCAAATGAACCAACTTGTGCACACAAAGCTTTGCAAAGGGGAGGAGCCATCAAAATGGCTGCTCTTAACCTGCCCAATCGCGCCCATGCAAATGTCCTGGGCTAAGATTCAATGGACCTCAGGCTGCCCTGCTTCAACCACTTGTGTATTTGCATAGCCTCGCTGGGCTCCTCTCAATTTGGTTTCAGATAACAAGATGGAGCTTTTTTTTAATAATACCCTTGAGGGGGAAAAGGTGGCACATTTAGAGCTTGTGCAGACTTGGGTTGGATATTTCTTTGGGTTTCATTTCCATAGGTGCAAATTTCACTGCTTATTTAAATGTTAAGTTGGCTGAGTTACTAACAAGCATGAGTCACTGCATGGACACTGGCTATACATAATATCTTTAGATACATTGCAAGAACCTCTCCCTCAATACAAAAAAAGCGGGACAATGCATGTGTACACAGGTGTGGGATTTGAAACCTACAGGCAAGGCAAACAAGCTAGCAGCTATGTGACACACTATAGGACAGGCCACGCGATACACTACTGTATATTTAACACCACATCACTGGACTACTACATGAGCATGCTTAAAGTTGTTGAAATAGCTCTCATTTTGTTCAATCCACTTCATCCACTCCCTTGTCTGTGTGTGCGTGTGTGTGTGCGTGTGTGTGTGTGTGTAGGCCACTATTTTGATGACTGCCCTGGGACAAAAGGCTCATCAGGGGTGATGGTAATTATAAGTGACCAGGACAATACGGCCACGTATGGAGGAACTAATACAATGTGAAGACACTTTTATACAAAAAAAGCATTCCCCCCCCAACACCACCACCACCCACCCAGCCACACACACACACACACCGGCCTCTTCTTCCTCATGACTGGCTGAGTGAAAACAGCCCATGTGGGTGCAAGGATGGGATGGTGGGGGGTTGGGAGAATGACAACCCAAACAAAATCATAATACATGTGTGGCGTCCGTGCAGATCAATGCTCAGTGCAGAAGTTATGAAATCCTCCCACGCCACTTTAAGGTAACTCACAAACAAGGAAGCAAAATGCATTCTTTCCATTCATAACAGGACTCAAAATATCATGTTCCTTGTAGGGTTGTCCGGTAGTGGCTTTTTTGCTGATATCTGATGCCCCGATATAGTCCGACTCTCAATTTCTGATTCTGATATCAACCCATACCACTATGTGTAACATACCTCGTATTATTATGGGAAACGGGAATCCACTATCAAGCGAGATCAGTGAGCTGACTCTGTATGTAGCATTACCTACAATGGTGACATAACGCAAAATTATTGCATTTTCTTGAAGAACTTTTGAAGTCTTGACATTTTTTTCCTCCATGTTCCCTCAAGGAGTCTGTAATTCTGCAGTTCCGCATGTTCAAGTTACTATTAGTAGTCTGAAAGCATGGATAGAAAATGTAAGCTTGCGTTTAACTACAGAGGCAATGCATTTCCCCATATATAACAGGACTTATAGGCAAACTATGAATTCTTTGCTTTGGCGAGGTTATAAACTACTTGTTAAAATGTCAGTGTAATATTACCTACTCTGCAGTAGTGCATGTTCAAGTTATGATTAGCGGTCTAAAGGCATGAATAGAAAATGTAAGTTTGTGGTTGACCATAGAGGCAATGCATTTTCCCATATACAACAGGACTTATAGGCAAACCATGAATTCTTTGCTTAGGGGAAGTTATAAACTACTTTTTAAAATGTCAGTGCAATGTTACGGTAGTACATGTCCAATTTATTACGACTATAGTCTAAAGGCGCGGATAGAAAATGATGACAGCTCTGTTAACCATTTTTTGGTGCATTTTTTGTCATATCTAACATGAGTTACAGTAGAAGGCGACTACTGTCTTCTTTGTTTTTGCGTGGTTATAAACACACGTGTCTGTGTGTGCGTGCGTGTGTGTGTGTGTTTTAATTATTATCTTTAACGTTATCTCCTCTGCAGCAGTGCATGCACTTCACTTTCCTCGCGCGCCAAAAGGTCATTCCGCAATTGTTTACCTCGTCCCTGTACTACTAACTTCCTTCTCCCTTTTCACAAGAAAGAGAAGTAACCCTTGAAATTTGACGAAAAGAAAAAAAAAAGTTGAGCGCGGACGACCCGCCGTAAACGCGCGGTTGCTGAAAAGTGCGAGCGTGCGGGTGCTTTCAAGGAGTGCTCGTAAATTAGAGCACCAGGCGAACGAGTGAATGGTGCTAGAGTGGTCGGTTTGAATAGCATCGACGGGGTAGCAAAGATTAATATGTGCATTATCAACCGAGTTAAGTGAGCGTATAGTGTAACGTTACCACCGTGTCAAGACTGCAAGTGGGCGTACTGCGCATGCGTGCCATATAGAGCGCCAATTTTAGCGTGGCTCTCTGCCATGGGGGCCGGCGTGTGGCGATGGTAGGAGGAGCTCTCGCAGCGAGCGGAGCGCTCGCTGGAGTTTAAATTAATGTCAACCTGCCTGCGTGCCGGTAGAACAAACCCGGCGTCGATAGTGAAAGCAGGCGCGGAGATAGAAGCAGCTTTGGCGGGGACGCGACCGACATGACTCGGCGGCCGAGGAACAGGTTAGCCCCTCGAGGACTTGCTGTTACCTGACGGCTTGTCGTCGTTCTTTAAAGTCCTTTTCAATAACGTTCCTCCGCCGTTTGTTTCGGGTTTGCTTTCCTGCTTTCTTTTTTGCGGGAGGCTCGCGCGCGCTCGCATGGCAGGCGGTGGTCATCCGGTGCTCCTTGCGCTGCTGCCTGTCATCGGTAGCGTGGTTGCGCGTGTGCGCGTGCGTCAGGGTAGCGCGTGTTGTATCGTTCTTACTACTCGTGCGTATTCGTTTGATCGGAGCGGTTCACTTGATCACAGCCCGCCGCGTTTTCACTTTCACACGCATGGAAGGAGACTCATCCAAAGGTCCGCGAGCCTTCGGGCACGTCCTGCTGCCACCTTTTTCTTCCAGAAATGTGTTTGCGAGCTGCAACTCATGCACGTAACTAACTACACGTCATCGCAAAGCTGCAAGACTGTCAATCAGGAAGTTCTTGATGAAGTAGACAAAAAATCAACACGATCATCTTATGAGTTCCTCTTCACCTGCTGCACCGCAGCAGCACCTACCTGCCCGCTGTGCATTCTGATTGGCTGCAGTGTGTGTGTGTGCGCGTCTGCTCACCAAACTACAGGTGGACATGTGCATGTGTGCACTAATAGTGTAGCATTTTTTTTTTAGTTTGTGTCGTAATCCAAATTGGCTATTTTTTACGTCAACCCATGCATGTGCAAAAAGCGCACAAGGTCTAAGAACACTTTCTTGCACCAAAGTCTTGATTTGGGACATAACTGCGGAAAAAAAACCCTTCTGCTGTAAACAGCCACGTTTCCATCAGGAACCTGAAAAGAAGTATTCTTATAATCTGTGTAGTTTGCATTACTACCACACCTAGAAGTTAAATGTACACTAAATAAACAGATTGTATTAAATCCGACTTTTTTATACTAACAAACAACATGCACTAAAATTTCCACACACAAAAAATCTCTCGTAGCTTGTTTTTGATCAATTTTCCAAAATAAAGCTTCTGATAATGAAATATTAGAGGTAGTGTCTTCCGCCCAAATTTTCATAGGATTCTGAAAAGAACCCATGCAGCGTCTCATTACTTGGGGACATTTGGCGGGGAAAATTTGGGTTAGAGCTTTGTGTGTCTGTGAGCAGCAAGTCCAAAAAACATATCACTCCATTGTATGGCTGCTGGAAATACATAGCTGTCAATCAGGAAGTTGTGTGTCCAGATTAAGTAGACAAAAATCAACACAACCATCTTACCCGTGGAGTTCCTGTTCACCTGTTGCACTGCAGCACCTTACCCTGCCTCCGCATTGTGTTTGCTCCACATTCTGATTGGCTGCCAGAGTGTGTGTGTGTGTGTGTGTGTGTGCGTGTGTGTGTGCGGTGTACAATACGGCTGCAGGTCTGAACACGCCGAGCTCGTGAAATTACGATGACATGTGCCGATCCCAGTATCTGTAGAAACCAAAAACATAAGAACCTGTTCATCCATAAAGTCACCCCCCTTTCCCTCCACATCTTGGTGGTGTCTTGGCTGGGCGCCTGCACCCAATCCTTCAAGAATGACTGGTTCTGTGTGTGTGTGTGTGTCAGTACTGTACTGTCTATGCTAATAGTAAAAGTGTTAACAGCTCAGCTATTTCTTTCAGTGTTTACAGCAGTGAGGAGGATGAGGAGGAGACTGAGTTGTATGAGCACGATTACGACGGCTCCATGGCAAAGCCCGGCAAACGCCACCTTGGGAAAACGCGCTGGACACGGGAGGAGGTGTGTTTATCACTGCTGGAACAAAACACAAAACCTTGACCTTTTACTCAGTCCATCTTTCTGTTGTCCAGGATGAGAAGCTAAAGAAGCTAGTGGAGCTTCACGGATCAGAAGACTGGAAAGTCATCGCAAGTTTATTATCTGTGAGTTCGCATATTGAAGGTTCATTTTCTTGGTTTGTGTCAATTGCAATTCTCCTTCCTTTGTGATGTGACCACCAGAACCGTACAGATGTGCAGTGTCAGCACAGATGGCAAAAGGTTCTCAACCCAGAGCTAATCAAAGGACCCTGGACCAAGGAAGAAGACCAGCGGGTAAGGAGGGCACACCTCTGTGGAAATGAACACAGCAACAGTGCAGCCCATTCATAGGATTTTCTATGACAAATTGTGTTTACATGGATCTGGATTACATCTGGGCTGAACTTACTTTGACTGCTGGTCTTACGTACACTTTCAGATTTTGGTTAAACTGGATTATAATTAACCATCATTTTGAAGAAAAAAAAATCCAGTTTGACACATTAAAGTGTAAACAGGAAGTGGCACACATAGAAATAAACACTAATTTCAACCATTTCAAAGAGTTGGCTTTAGGCCGGCATATTGGGACTATTGGAAGGAAGGGAGTCCAACATAGCAGTGGTTTGAGGAAAATTAAGAAAAAGTTGAAAGGTAAAGCAGGTGTATTTTTGGTTCCTGCGATGAGAAAGGAGAGCGGAAAATTTCACAAAATAGGCTCCAGAGAGTTGGCGCATTATCAAGAGGTGATATGAAATGGATTTACATGAAACAGAACACATTGTAGCGTATTCAATCTTTTTAGAAAATGAGTTTTTCCATTTTGTTTTTGTGCTGTCTGACCTCTTAAAGTGCACTTTTTGCGAGGAATTTTGACCATCATTCACAATCCTTATGTGAGACATGTCTTTCTCTTTGTTGTGCATTTTGAAGATAAAAAAGAGATGCAAAGAGGCAGCTAAGACTGCACGTAATGGAGCGCACCTATTCTATAAAGCCTTCTGGGAAAAGCTCTAAATAGCGCCAACAAGGCTCCAAGTGACCTGAATATTAACCAAGCTACAATGACATTGTTATTATTATTGTTATTAACATTGTTACGCCCAAGGACTACATCACTGGCATAGTGACACCTCGACACACAAAGTTAATGCTAGGTGTAATGTGCCTTTCTGTGTTGCTATGTGAAATCAACGCACCCAGGACGGAAGTTCCGCTAATGCTTGAAATGAGCAAAATAGTGTAAATATTACACGTTATCATGAATGTGCCTGTTGCTACATGCTCACAGCATGGCTATAAAACCATAAAACCTTGCTGGACATGTGCATTCATCTCACATAAGGATTGTAGATGATGGGCAAAATTCCAAAAGAAGTGCACTTTTCCTTTAAGACTTTGACTAACTGATTGGTTATCAATAAGACCAACAATGATTGTACTTGTAAGTACCAATACAGGACTAAGACACCCTCCTGTGTAAAAGCAAGATTTCCGCCGTGCCCCTTCCCCTCCAAAAGTTACACAACACCACCAACCTGCGAGGGAGGTGTTTATTGGACGTGTCTGAGGGGTGCTTGTATTTCCACCCAGACACCACTGTAATGATTAGCAGGGTGGCTAACGTTCCGCTGGAAACTCCCTGGGTGTTTGGCAGGTGTTCCCAGTCACCTATGCAGAGATAAAGAAAAAGAATGGGGGGGAAATTTTCTGGAAGGTGTCATCCATTTTAATGGCTACACACCTTTTTTTTTTATTATTGTCAGCATCTTCTCCATCTTTTCACGGTCATGTTATTCCCCCTGCAGGTGATAGAGCTGGTTCAAAAGTACGGTGCCAAGCGTTGGTCGGTCATCGCCAAGCACCTGAAGGGGCGCATCGGCAAGCAGTGCCGCGAGCGATGGCACAACCACCTCAACCCGGAGGTGAAGAAGACCTCGTGGACCGAAGAGGAGGACCGCATCATCTACCAGGCGCACGAGAAGCTGGGCAACCGCTGGGCCGAGATCGCTAAGCTGCTCCCCGGCAGGTGAGCGTTTTTGTCGGATTTGTCAAAAATGGAAGTAGCGGTGTCACGAGACGAGACGATACGTGAGATTTGGTCCACGAGAACAAGACAAGACGAGATTTTAGGTATTACAAGCAAGAAATGTATGGCAAAATATCGCAGTCAACTAGTTTCATTTCTACGACATTACCTAGCATTTCTCCTGACGAGGCTACACCCCGCCTCCACCCTTAGAGACTCCGTTTATGCCGTTGTTCTATGGAACAAATGCACTGCGGTACTGAAACCAATCCTGCCTGTTTTGAGGCAATATATTGCAAAATATTTATACTATATATATATATACATATATAGATTATCCAGTTCATTTTCCTTTATTGTGCGATTTGTGAATGTATTTATTATCATCCCAGGCCCAGTGGGCATGACATGGTTTTGTTCTGACTGAGAAAGCTTGTCCGGGTTTAATCTCACGAGTGACTGAACGCTCTGTTTCGCCCACAAGGACCGACAATGCCATAAAGAACCACTGGAACTCAACCATGAGGCGCAAGGTGGAGCAGGAGGGCTACCTGCAGAGCGCGGCCAAGGGCGCCTGCTCGCCGCTCTCGGTCGGTCACAGCTACGCCAAGCCCAGCGGCCACCTCATGGCGTTCCCGCACCACTCGCCCAGTCACACGCAGCTGCCCACCACGTCGCCGCTCAATTACACGTACATATCAGACGCGCAGAGAGTGAGTGGAGCACAAACTGGTGTGTGATGCAGGGTATGTATTGTTTGCTTAACTGGCTTGTGATTGGCTGCCTACACAGGTGCCCTTCCCTCTGGCCTTGCACTTCCTGAGCATCCCGCAGCACGGAACCGCCGCTAAACAGGTAAACATGGCGATCAAATCATAATAAAATAGTAAGAGTTAGCCTATATATATATATTTGTTGCTTTATTGCTGATCTGTCAGAGACACTACGGTGAGGAGGACCCTGATAAAGAGAAAAGGGTGAAAGAGATCGAACTGCTGCTCATGTCGACAGAGAACGAGCTGAGAGGCCAGCCATCACTACCAGTGAGTCGCGTGTGTGTGCATTTGACAACAGGATTTATGTGCACATAGCCTGACCCGGTGCTCAGGAGACAGCGGTTAGCTTTGTGTGAATATGATGGAGGAAACATCTGGGGGGGCCTGTTGCTGCAGAAGTGATGCAACAGGACCTCGCGTGTGTGTGTGTGTTTGTGTTTGTGTGTGCGTGTGTGTGCATGTGTGTGTGTGTGTGTCCACGACCCCTTGTGCAACACAACACAATTGTCACCCTCCCGCCAACTTTAGTTCCCTTTCTGCTTTTCTTCCATTTCGACGCCCCTTCTCTTATTGTTGGGCTTGCACTTTTACTAACTTTTCAAGGTTTTTTTTCCTGCCAGATCAACTTGCCGTATCCAAGCTGGGCCAGCCAGAGCCCGTTGACCCACACCTTAGAGGGCGTGGCCATGTCATTACCTCATCACCAGGCCGCCGCCCCGGCTCTGCCCTTGGATCAGAGTTGCCTGCCCGAGGAAAGCGCCTCTGCTTCGCGGGCCCACGCAGACAGCAACAATGACAACAACGCTACGTTCTCCAGTGCAATGCCAGGGTTCATGGAGTCGGTTCTTGACTCGGTTAGCATCTATGCTACACCGCCTCTATTTCCCGGTTCTAAAAGTGCTCTAAAACAGACTTGTTATTCTGCAGACGGCCCATCACAGCCAATCACTGACCACCTCTCATCCCTCTCGCCATTTTGAATTTTACTCGTATTAACCAACCTCTTTTCTTACCTTTTTTTGTATGTCTGTGTGTCTCACAGTTTCTCAACCAGTCCATGAGCCCAGAACACTCGGACAGTGAGCACCTTCCCCTGAGCTCGCCCGTGGACACCAAGCCTCTCACAGACAACGCCGTCAGACCTCAGAAGGAGAGCGACATGTGAGCGTCAGCGAAGTGTTAGGAGGGCAGATTGGCGTCAGTACATGTAAAATGACAAAGGCTTGCCCTTGTAGGTTCAGAACTCCTAACATCCGCCGTTCCATCCTGGAGTCGTCACCTCACACGCCCACGCCTTTCAAGTCCGCTCTGGCCCTGCAGGAGGCCAAGTATGGGTCGCTCAAGATGCTGGTGAGCACAAATCTCCTCATGTATTTTTCATATATTTGGAGATGTCTTACTGTTTTTTGTTTTACTCCAGAATGCACCTTTAAATCAGCAGCGAGTGGACGCCGTCAAGCAGGAGCCGATGGAGTGCGCCATTGAGCAGCCGCCTCTGAAGAAGATCAAACAAGAGGTATGGAGACACAGCGACATGCAATTTACTTTGAATTTGAAGACATGATCTGACCATGCCTTGTCGACCAAGGTGGAGTCTCCATGTGAGAGGAGTCCATACATGCAGTGGGAAGGACAAGACCTTCACGCGCAGCTCTTCTCGCCAAACGATCCTGCACAGGAAGTACCAGTAAGTGGATCTCGGACACAAATTAGACCCTAATTTACAGTATCTGCCCATTGCATCATACATTCATACTGTTTTGTATCACTCAAGACTCTTACACTACGGTCTATTCATTTTATGTGACATCGTAAAATACATATACAGGACTGTCCATTTTTTTAATACTCATATTTACTTTTTAGTAGGGGTGTCACAAGATCGTTTGTCATAAGAGAGATTGCAAGATTCAAAAGATTTTTTGTTCCGAAAAAAAGGCCTGGGACAATAATAGAATAATTAATGACTCGCACAATACATCAATATAAAAAAGATACTATTATAAAATACATAATATTAATAAATACATTTTGCCGGTGGCCGCACAGTGACTGAATGGTTAGCATGTTGGCCTCACAGTCAGGAGGTTCAAGGTTCGAATCTCCGTTGGGCATCTCTTTGTGGAGTTTGCATGTTGTCGTGCGTGTGTGGGTCTCCCCGTGCGTGTGTGGGTTTTCTCCGGGTACCCCGGTTTCCTCCCACATTCCAAAAAACATGCATGTTAGGTTAATTGGCGACTCTAAATTGTCCATCATCGTGTGAAGTTGAGTGTAAATGATTGTATGTCTGCCCCTGGCGACCAGTCCAGGGTGAACCCCGCCTCCTGCCCAAAGTCAGCTGGGATAGGCTCCAGCATACCCGCAACTCCAATGAGGATAAGCGGCATAGAAAATGGATGGATGGACTTTTTGCCGGCTTCAATATGTGTATGCAAGAGGCAGGAAGAGGATTCACTCCGTTTTCAGGACTTTGGCACGTTTGTTCAATAGAACAACAGCAGGAACGCAGTGAGCTTTTATATATATACACATATACGTATATTTTATATATGTATATACAGTATATACTCTGTTTGTCTTGGTGGGTGGAGGTGTGCCCACTAGCATACACACGCACACAGTGCAGAAGAGTGTAGGGTAGTAGAAAAGAAATTAGTAGATTGCAATGTACTGTCATGGATTTTTAATATTTAAAACACTTAAACGTTAAACTACAGCACTCTTGAAAGTGTCAACATGTACAATATAAGATATGGCGTGTATGAATTATCTGTAATACATAATAGAGAAGCACGATATCGTTTTTTTCACACCAATACCAATAATTTTCTGCTTCTCAATGCCGATATGGTAGCGATAACGTTTTTAAAATGATATGATGGATTTAAGTATAGTTTGTGCACACCTGGAGGTAAGAAGGAATGGAACAAATTAGGATTTGACCAACTGTACCTGCTGCTTTGTCCTAATGATATTACTACCACCACATCACATCAGTCTCAGGAGAACCAGAGTTTAGAGCCACCTGGCGTGACCCTGCATGGTGCACTGTATCCGGGCACACACTCCAAGCAGCCGATGGGACGCCACGGAGGTCTCTGGCGAAGCTTTTGCACTTTCCAAATGCAGCGGGACTGGGTGTTTTCTTTTCCCCTAATTGCAGAGCATTTGGTACAACTGGCACACAAATTGTCTTCTTCGGAAAGGGAATATTTGTTTACAAACGAGCTCAGGGCAAGGAGACAGGCAGGAGAAAAAAGGAGCGCTTGATTTTCTCACCTGCACAGGATGGGTAATCTCGCCATATTGGAGCATTAAAAAAAAAACAGTTATGGCTCTAGCTATTTTAATGACATTGGATTTATTGGTATGACATCATAATTAACAATATGGAGAAGCGGTATAGTTAAATAAGTTGTGCTTTTTTTGTACTCCGGACTCATTAGATGTTTTCTTCTTCCAATCAGGACTTGATCACAAGGTCGTTACTGAGCGAAGACGCACACAAAACCTACCACCTCCCCCACAGAGCCACCGACAGCCAACTACCGGTACATAACCTACAGCCGCCGCCATCTAAATATAAAGGAAAAATCATATCTGACAGTTATCGTCTGGCCTGACAGGCACTCAGCTCATGGGGCAAGGCGGAGGAGCATGTCCTGGCGGCCGAGCAGAGCCACAAGTACATCAACGCCTTCCCGACGAGGACGCTGGTCGTGTAGGCGTCAGATGATGATGACGATGTTGTGGTACAACAGTTGGGAGCGGCCCCAGGTCACTGGTCAGCCAACCAAAGACTATATATTATTTTCATTTATAGAGAACTGCTTTATTTTGTTTGTTTGTTTGTTTTTTTAAATATGTGCTTGGTCATGTCGTCAATGTTTGCTTGTGTGACACAAGGGGTAACATTAGCTATATCTTTCGCATTGGGCTGTATTGTTAATTCCGAATTTCTGATATTAATATAAAGAACAACTTGATTAATTTATTTGCTGTTTGAAATGTTTTTTGTTTTTAGCAATTGGCTAATGGAGCAGTGTTGGAAGATATTAAGTATTTAAGCCCTCTTAGCATTATCCAGTGGCATCTCCATGCATTGAAAACTGACCTGTTTGCTTCATTCTGTCACTATTATTATTTTTTTTCTTATTTCAAAAGGCTGTAACGGGTCTACTGAAAATTTCAAGTGTTTGGTGCGTGTGCCGGTGGAAAACACTTAAAACTACTGAACAAGCTGTATAGTATATCAGTCACGTTTTTACGCAGCAGAAAGGGACAACCTTCCTAGTATTAACCGTTTACCACATTGTCGCCTTTTTCGATTTCATGACAATGTATTCCATGAACAAACATTTTAGATGGAAACAATCTATGTATCGATATAGTATACTGTATATATATATATATATATATATACAGTATATATCCACATGTTTGTTTGTTAATCAATGGAGCTTATCTGTGTGAAACCACAAGCTTCATCCAGACATCAAAATGCACTTGAATTTTGTCCACCTAAAAAAACCCAAAAACAAACACAGAATACTAAACCCTGATATTTTATGAAAAGCTTGGTAACAACTGTGCATGGTTTGTTGCCTCTGTTGTTTTTGAACATTTCTTTGAATAGTTTTTGTATTCAATCAGCATTTTGTTTTCTTTACCGAGACTGCAGTAGCCAATTGCAAACACTTAGGCGGTCATTTTTTTTTAATAAAAAAAAATACATGTTTTATACCTTGTTTCATTATTACATTTCTTTGTTATAATGATTGTTTATAAAAGCATTTATCAGCCAAGTTTTCACTTTTTTATACTTTTCTATACTTTTCTATGCTGCCCAGTAAATAAAGTGTGTTGTTTTTACAACCTGGTGTTTGTTTGTTTTTGAGCAACACTTTGTAGTTGTGCTACTAAGCCAGTAGAAAACTGGTGGAGTTCCTCACCACATGACCCGGAGAGTTTTATAGTTTACTCTTCAACCTTGTGTTTGAATATTTTTAAAGACATTCATTTTGTTAATGTTGTAGTGAGGCTTTTTACATTTGAAGGCAGGAGAAAACCTGGCAGAAAACTGGCAGGAGTTCCACCGGGATCAATGCTTGACACACAGGCTTTTTCACTTTACTCGCCAACCCTGTGCTTGTCTTTGTATATTTGTAAAGACAAATTACATAAGAAACTTTATTTTGTTAGCATTGTAGTGAGACTTTTTACATTTGAAGCCAGTAAAAGAGTTCCACAAGGCTCAATATTCAACCCACGGAGTTTTGCAACTTCTCAGCAATCATGTGTTCGTCTTTGTATACACAGTATTTAAAGACTAATTAGATAACTGACTTCATTTAGTTATTGTTGAGAGGTTTTACATTTGAAGTTGGTAGCAAATCGAGTTCCACAAGGCTCACTACCCGACCCGGGTTTTACACTTTACTCTGCAACCTTGTTGTCATTGTATATATTTAAAGACCAATTAGAGAATAGTCTTCATTTTGTTAATTTTGTAGTGAGTTTTTACATTTTGTAGCCAACTGGTGGTGTTCCACAGGGCCCACTTCTTGCTCCACGGATGCTTGCGAAATTCATCCAGGAAAAAAGGAGCAAAACAATTCACAGCCACATTTTTGATTAGTGATACTGTATATAACGGGGTCTTCGATTAAAAACATGTAATGTAAAGTATTGGCAAAATGTAGTGCATGTATAATATTTGAGTCCCAAATACTTTGTGACTAATTACTGACAATTGCTGATTTTCACAGGACACAGAAGGACTGATTCTTTATGCACGACAATGACTAGAAATGCTTCCAAAAATATGAAGTACTGTCATTTTGTGTCATGAAGGGTCCACCCCCCCACCTTACTAAGAAAAACTCATATGCATCTGATCTCCTTTATCTTCATGTTTCTGTGACAAGTGGCTCGTATTCCTTCATCGCGCTCCGAAAATACAACCATTTCGTCTTTTGCGGGAAACGGTTTTCCTTTGAGGTCATTCAAGGGGGGCCTCAGGCTGCGATCAGGCCCAGTATTTACCCCTGTCCATCTACCTGCACACTAAAATGCAAAAATCCCCTTGAGAAGTCTCATAGGGAATGCTTACGATATTAATGTACTTTTATCAATGTGAATGGAGTGGGTGGGGATGTGGAGGGTTCAGAAGGGGAGGGTGCGCGAGTGCCGAGCTGACTTTCACATTTGGAATTTTACCGCACCAAAAAACTCCCCCCAAAGCCCACGAGACACACAGACACCTGCTTCCACTGGGTGAGACGGCAGCTGTGTGTGTGCGTAAATTAGTGTGGTTTGTTGGCAAAAACACCAGTCAAATGGATACTGTGAAAAGACATAACGTACCGTGTTGTCAGCCCGGACATCAAAAAGACGCATGAACCGACACAAAAACTTTTGAAAAATATTTGTACAATTCAAAGACATATAATAATATTACTACAAAAATAGCATGAAAATAGTGTGACAAATGCTATATTATAACGCTGTATTGTAAAAGAACTACCACAAAAACGGCATATATATTTCAGAAATATCATTTTATGTGAACTGACAACATGAAATAATAAATCATTTCTCTCATGCAAATCATAATAGTGCTGGTAGTAAACTGGTGGTGCTCCGCAGGGCTCAACTGATAATTTTACAAAATAGTTATAAATAGCTGCATAAATACATTTGCTGAGTCATTTGTCGCAGTTTTGCAGATGAATAGAACATACATACACTACAAAAATGTAATAAAAATATGTATGCTGACATTTTATTTGATGGAGGATTTCCTGTTTTTGTCAGAGCATGTAAAATTATGTTAATAATTTGCATGCATTTTCGGACAAAATCCTACAGAAAAAAGGTGACCGCTATATGTGAGTGCCCCCCAAAAAACAACAACAAAAAACACGCTCTCGTTGAGCAAGACGTGCTTTTATCAAATAGTAGCAGCACATGGGGAATGTTATCACTGAGAGCGCAGCGCATTCATCGTGTGAACGAGGACCGCATGAAACAGTGATAATGAACCGTAGCGTCCACAACTTGGGTTTTCTGTGCTTTGAAAGTATACATTCAAATGTGAGCGAAGAAGCTTCCGCATTTTTTTGGGAATGCACGCTTTCCCTTTTCAAATCAAACGTGTCTGTCGTAAGCTGATTGGCTCATAAATTCAGTTTGACATGTCGCAATGGATTTATAGCCGGATGTTGCAGAAGTGGCGGGCTCACTTACACACATATACACATACGCGCGCGCACACACACCATGCACTTACAGTAGTGGTGCGTTCTGGCCTTGCATAGATTACTCGGGTCTGATTTCCTCATTCCCTGGTCGCTGTTGTGGTAGGAGATACAAGGGCAGCCGCTCCCTGCTGCCGGCGGTCAGGTAGGAGGGCTGGCCTGGGCTGGTTGGGTCTGATAACCCCCCTGGCGTGCCCATCCATGGTACCAAGATGAGTAGTAAAATTAAGGGAGGGTAGCAATATTACAATTGAGGTGGTGTCAGCAGGATTCATCATAATGAAACCCACTTCCACCATCTGCTTTTTAAATTACTGGCAGAAAAATTATAATATACTGTATTGTATTAAAATAGATACATAACATAATACATAAATAATGTTTTTTTCATGCATATTTTTGCCTTTCATATGCAACAATGTAAATCATACATGTCATTCCTTGGATTTTTGGTGCGTCACCTTTTCCTGATGTGACTTTCTTCAGGTTTCTGATTGGCTAAAATGGATACTTATGGGCCCGTGTACTTGAAAATGTATATGATTGATTGGAAATTAAATTACATTAAATTAAAATTAAATTAATGAGAAAAGAATACATTAAAATAGAAAATAATTAAATGAAGGTTGCATGGTGGATGAGTGGATGGGTAGCACAGTCAGGATGTTCAGGGTTCGAATCACCGTTGGGCATCTCTGTGTGGAGTTTGCATGTTCTCTCGTGGGTGTGTGGGTTTTCTCCGGGTACTCCGGTTTCCTCCCACATTCCAAAAACATGCATGTTAGGTTAATTGGCGACTCTAAATTGTCCATAGGTATGAATGTGAGTATGACTGGTTATGTGCCCTGCGATTGACTGGCGACCATTCCAGGGTGTACCCCGCCTCCCGCCCAAAGTCAGCTGGGATAGGCTCCAGCATACCCATGACCCTAATGAGGATAAGCGGTATAGAAAATAAGGGAATAAATCCGGTAATAAAGCCCTGAGTGCTTGGTAAGTACTAAAGAACCAGTGGATGGAATGGTGCAATGTATTAGCAATGGGCTAGAACACCATAAGTTAAGGTACAACTCAAGGAGAGAAGAGAGAAACTGAAATTTGCTTTGGAACTTGCACCATGTATTGAACGTAGACAAAACAAATGCATACAGTACACACAACATTTATGAGAAGGACCATTCAGGAAAAGAAAAATATAGAAAATGCAATATTTACAATGCTTCAATACTCAGTGAAAAATGCTTAGAACAAATTTACAATGCTTCAATATTTGATTGTCGATTTCTAAGCTGTTAATGTCCATGGCGCACAGATTACCGGAGCAAAAGTTCACATGCACAAAAGCGCCACAGTTAATAAAACCCAGGAATTGTTTAAAAGTCCAGAGGGTAAGTGTCCATGTGCTGGGTGTGAGTGTGAAGCGGGTTGCAGAATGAGTGCGTGAGTGCTGGAGTTTCTGTCGGCGGTTTTGGCACCCGTGTTACACCAGGCAAAAGATCCCATTTAAACGATTAAAATGTAATAATTAAAATCTGTACTAGACACCCAAAATGGTTGACCCAAAAGACATTTTACAGATGATAATTCTAGTTCTACATGCAGAACATGATGCAAAGGTATTTAGGCATTTAACATCACTTTTAACTGCTTTTGCTGGGAAAACAAACGCACAAAACCATCAATTAACTAAAAAACATCAAACAAACACATTATTCTGCCACAACTCCAATTTGCAAAAATTTTGAAACTCTATCAAACTAAACAACATCACGGAAGTGGGCCGGGCGAGGGTGCCTTGTGAGGTGTGTGCTGACATGTGCTATGTTTCACTGGGGATGCTGCAGACATGCCACAGTAAGTTGAAATGCTGATGTTTAGTTGTTGCACTGCCAGGTTGATAGACAAATTGTGTGTGTATGTTTTGATCACGTGACCACGTGCAAGTATCGTGAGATTTCATCTTGTGCGCGCGGATACAAGATAGCGCCGTGAACAAGGTATTACGGGCCACTAAACAAACGGGCGAACGCAAGCCAAAGCAAAATTTTAGCAAAATTGTGTTTGTTAACCAAAACATGTTGGACTTTAACCGAAGTACCACTGTATGTGGGGCAGGAAAAAAAACGCTAAGTTAAAGTTTAAAAAAAGCTGCAAAAATGTACATTTTGTAAGCTATAAAACAAAACACAAAATAACAAAACTCGAAAAGAAAATCCATCCATCCATTTTCTATACCGCTTATCCTCATTAGGGTCACGGGGATGCTGGAGCCTATGCCAGCAGACTTTGGGCAAGAGGCGGGGTACACCCTGGACTGGTCACCAGCCAATCGCAGGGCACATATAGACAAACAAACATTCACACTCACATTCATACCGATGGACAATTTAGGGTCGCCAATTAACCTAACATGCATGTTTTTGGAATGTGGGAGGAAACCGGAGTACCCGGAGAAAACCCACACACGCACGGGGAGAACATGCAAACTCCACACAGAGATGCCCAACGGAGATTTGAACCCAGGTCTTCCAGATCTCCTGACTGTGTGGCCAATGTGCTAACCACTCATCCACCGTGCGGCCCCCAATAAGAAAATAAAAACAATAAATATAATAAATAAATAAAACAATGATTATTATTACTACAATTATTACTTTAGTGGGCCATAAAATACAAACAATAGAAAACACTGTACCACTGCACCCCAATGCTCGCCATGATGCCCGACCGTCCACCTACCCGTCTACAGACAGCTGTAAAGGTGGTGCACTTGCTGTTCTAACCCCAAAAAGTCCCATGTGGGCCTCCGGCCACGTGAGGACCTCCACACATGAGACGCATTCAGCCGAAGACCTACAATCACACCCCGCACACACAATAACACAAATCGAGCGCAGATAGACGACAACGAGAAGCGGCGTGGACAGATAGCAGGAGGCAGCAGATGACAAAAAAAAAAAAGAGCAAGGCGAGTGAGACGCCGACTGTTGGCGCTGCTGCTAAGGTGATTATGTTCTTCGCTTTACAGTTAGCGCAGGCCCAGATTTGGACGCCATTCGTTGGCGGCCGTTTGTTTGTTGTTTTTCGTGGCGGACAAAGTACAAGAAAAAAGATGTATACGAGACATGTGTTTGGAGCAGATAGGCCCCAACAATAACTGTATGTACATTTTGGGGGAATAAAGTAGGTCAGTGCTGCCAAGGTGGTGCCAACTGTGTCAAAGTGCAACATGGACCAAAAAGGCGGCGTCTGTTTTGTAGTAGATCCGATTAATGGCTGTAGACGGCAAGGCCTGAACACTTCCACAACTTCCTAGATAGGCTTCAGTGCTGTCATTACTGTATGTCAGGTTGCCTATTATGAAGTTGTGCTCCGAACTAGCTAAAAAACGTAACGCCTGACGATTTGCATGCTAGCAGTATCGTAGCGTCTCGGGGAAGTTGTAGCCGGACTGCCCAGCATGCCTTGCGGGCACCTGTAAAATACCGTTTATCTTTATGTGTTGGTTAGTGCATAGTTTTTGTTGTAATGCTCATAGAGTAGTGGAAGTTTGTTTATGTACGTTTTATTGTATTATTTGGCTTGTACCATAAGTAGGCTAGACATTCTGCGTAGTGACGCCTTTGAGCTGTCTTGTCAAGCTTGTTGTTGGCTTTTGCTTGCTTCAGAAAGGGCAACTTCGTTAAGCAAGATAAAGTGCTTCAGACCATCTCGGAACTACACTTAAACACTTAGGCATTTTTTCCCATAGGTTTTTCACATTTCATTTAAAATATAATTTGTACTTAGCTATTTACATCATGCAAAGCAACCAATACAAAACCGGTGGCATCCCACAAGGATCAACACTGGCGCCCCTAGATTTTTACGTAATAATTGTCAAGATTGCTTTCCCGATGCACATGTTGTTATAAATCTCTAATAAAATGGCTTTCATCCCATATCCTTACCAAAATGTACTGAATGCACTTTGGTAATAATTTTTTTGATTTGGTTGAGTTTTATTGCAACCCTAACGAGGATATTCGGTATAGAAAATGGATGAACGGATGGATGTTTGAGTTGTAAGCGAACAAAACATTGGCTGGATTTGTTCGGTTCCAATACAAGGTCAGATCTTGTGGGTGTATCTTTTTTTCTAGTCCTCACTTCTCGGCACATGCGCCAACCCTCCTCAGAATTTCCTGGACATGTAGCTTTTGTGTAGTCCTGTTGACAAAACGGCAAGCTTAACCCTCCACCAGCTTTACCTACATCATAGATGAAAGTTAGCTTTTTTTGAGCAGTGCATACAAGCCAGCATCATCACGGTCACATTATTTGTGCAGAAAGAACAGGCTGGTGCGGCCCTTGTGGTGCGTTCAGGTGCAGCTTTTTGAGACACAACTCAATCGGCACTGAGACTAAGCACATCGACAAGGCAGACACTTTCATGGAGACCACTTCATTTTATTCATCGGCCACATGCACAAAAACACAGACAGCGTGCGTGTGTGTATGAAAGTGAGACACTGGGGGAGTCATGTGTACACACACACACACCCCCACTCCAATGCACACACACAGACACACTGACAGCAAATGACATGTTTTCCCGCTTAGGCTTGGTCCAACTCTTCTATTCACCTGGGTAAATAGAGCAGAAGGAAGGGTCTTTCAATTGGAGACCACCACACACATACAACCATCCCCCCCCCCCCCCCCCCCCCCCCACACACAGACAAACGAGAGCCCTCTCCTCATAAGACTTATCAAAATATTACTCATCACTCACAAATGTACTTTTAATGACTTGATTTGGGTTTTTTTTGAATTTATAGTTTCTGTCATCCATTGGAAAGTATTGCATAGTACTTTTAAATATAAATGAAATAATTTAAATATGGGCCGCACGGTGGATGAGTGGTTAGCACATTGGCCACACAGTCAGGAGATCTGGAAGACCTGGGTTCAAATCTCCGTTGGGCATCTCTGTGTGGAGTTTGCATGTTCTCCCCGTGCGTGTGTGGGTTTTCTCCGGGTACTCCGGTTTCCTCCCTCATTCCAAAAACATGCATGTTAGGTTAATTGGTGACTCTAAATTGTCCATAGGTATGAATGTGAGTGTGAATGTTTGTTTGTCTATATGTGCCCTGCGATTGACTGGCGACCTGTCCAGGGTGTACCCCGCCTCTCGCCCAAAGTCTGCTGGATAGGCTCCAGCATCCCCGTGACCCTAATGAGGATAAGCGGTATAGAAAATGAATAAATGAATGCAGTAAAAAATATGATTACTAACAAAAAAATGTGTAGTTAATTTAAATTAAAAATTCATTCATTTTCTATGCTGCTTATCCTCATTAGGGTCGAAATATGGTTAGATTTTTTATGTACATTACTTTTTTTTCCCTTTTTGGTCTGTAATTTTGTAAATTTACAATTGTGTTTACAAATCTTAACATTTTTTGCTTAAACATGGTAGTCAATTTTGGTTATTACATTATTTGAGAATAAAGTTTATTTCAAACATTCATTCATACATTTTCTATACCGCTTATCCTCATTAGGGTCACGGGGATGCTGGAGCCTATCCTAGCTGACTTTGGGGGGGAGGCGGGGTACACCCTGGACTGGTCGCCAGTCAATCACAGGGCACATATAGACAAACAACCATTTACACTCACATTCATACCGATGGACAATTTAGAGTCGCCAATTAACCTAACATGCATGTTTTTGGAATGTGGGAGGAAACCGGAGTACCCGGAGAAACCCACACACGGACGGGGAGAACATCCAAAAAAAGATGCCCAACGTAGATTCGAACCCTGAACCTCCTGACTGTGAGGCCAATGTGCTACCCACTCATTCACTGTGGGGCTTATTTCAAACATGTGAAAAATAAAATATCCTAAAAAAGAAGATAAATTTTATTTTCTGTCCATAATGTTGGGTTGAGCTTTTTTTTCAAATTATTTATGTATTATTTCCTACCTTTTGGGGTTTTTTGGCCACCAGGTTGAGGTGAAAAACATTTCTGTTTTTTTTTGGTGAATACTTTGTTTTTATTTTCATAATGGTCTACAAAGTACAGGGCAATACCATTTTGTCCTACAATAATATATATACTTTTTTTCATTTACTAAATACGTAAAAGTTATTTTCTACACTGACTTTTCATGTGACAAAATTATGTAATTTATCAATTTATTTACATACAGTATTTATGGCAGCAAAGTTGAGGAAAATACCAAAGAAAGGTTTTTAAAAATTGCTTTTGAATTTCATTTGTTGTTTAAATGCTATTCATTTTCATTTTAAATCATTTTCTTATGCATTTTGGGTGGCAAACACAAAAAAAGGTAAAAAGAAGAATTACATATGTGCTGTGCATATACTAGTGTATCTAAAATTTTGGCTCCAGAAACCTAAACACACACGCCAACAACAACAACAACAACAACAAGTGTGTGTTGTATTGTAAGCCTCCTCCAGTATAAACTCCTCTTCCAGTGCATGCGCTCCATTGTTGTCTCTAAGTGATGCTGACAAGTGTCACCATCACGCTTGACTTCCCAAATTTAGGACACCACAGTCCCCCTTTCCTGTCTTTCCAGTCATGTGGAGGCGGGGCCAAGTGGGCGGAGTGAAAGTGTGTGTGTGTGTGTGCGTGTGTGTGTGTGTGTGCATAATTGCTGCACCAATGAGACAACAATACTCTCACTACGACCAAAGGCTTGATTGTGGTCGGCTGTCCAAAAACACAACCCAGCTGGAAAGGCAAACACACACACATGCAGGCAAAAACACGCATGTACACCGACACACACACTTTACCTTTGTATGCAAGATATGAAATAAATCGGTGGACGCTCTTGTTACATCATCATTTCCAAGTGTCGACGTAATGTGTGTGTATAGGTGTGTGTGTGTGTGTAAAGGCCATGTGGCCTAAACATAGATATACACTATGATATATAAACATACTGTAGATACATAACCCTACTGATAATCATTAGCAATTTTATAAATATTGCGATAAACCAAAAATTGTTAAATACAGTAAAAATATTAGGAACAGTATTCAATGTAGTACATTAGGTGCACCTGCACAATCTCATGAGAGCCAACAGAACTATTTATATTAATAACAATAATTTAATACAGACAATGAGAAAACACAACAAATTATACATAAAAAATTAAAATGTAGTGTCAGCAACTTACTGGGATGTAATTGTAATAATAATGTTCTAAAATACATTACAATTTAAAAAAGTATTGATGTATTTATTCAATTCATTGATTTAATAATTATGAAATATCTACTGTAAAATGTAGCAAAATAAGGTAAATAAAACATCAGGAACAACTTTCCAATGCAGGAATCATACTGGGGAAGTTTAATAACAGCAATATGTTATCATAATAATTTGATAAAATTATGATTATAAAAGACCATTCCCCCATGCATCCATTTTCTTCTGCTTATCGGAGGTCGGGTCACGGGGGAAGCAGCCTAAGCAAGGAAGCCCAGACTTCCCTCTCCCGGCCTTTCCGTCCAGCTCCTCCCGGCAGATCCCGAGGCGTTGCTAGACCAGCTGGGAGTCATGGTCTCTGCAACGTGTCCTGGGTCTTCCCCGATGTTTCCTCCCCAAGGTGGCGTCCAGAAAGGCATCCTAACCAGATGTCCGAGCCACCTCATCCGGCTCCTCTCAATGTAGAGGAGCAGCAGTTCTACTCTGAGTGCTTCTCACCCTATCTCTAAGGGAGAGCCCGGCCACCCTGCGGCAAAAACTCATTTTGGTTGCTTGTACCCGCAATCTTGTCCTTTCGGTCACTACCCGAAGCTCATGACCATAGGTGAGGGTTGGAACGTAGATCGACCGGTAAATTGCTTTGCCTTTCGGGTCAGCTCTTTCTTCAGAGTCCGCATCACTGCCAATCCGCCTGTCCATCTCGCGTTCCATCCTTCCCTCACTCGTGAACAAGACCCCAAGACCCCAAGCTACTCAAACTCCTCCACTTGGAGCAATTACAATTCTACTCATATTTGAATTGAATTCATATTTATTGTACTGATCAACTTAATAATAACAAAGCATAATCTGTCCCGGTGTAGCAGAAACAATTCACAGACACACAGGTTGAGGAAAATACCGACGAGAGAGCGCACACACACACACACACACACACACCATTGTGTACTTAAGGGGTGCTTGGTAATAATGGCGTCCTGTTAGCAAAGGTAGAAAAAGCCTGTGGGCTCAACAGTCAGCGTGTCTGAAAAAAAGCAAAAAAGCAAATACTGAGGAGTAAAAAAAAAAAGAGAGGGAATGTTATCAAGACAAACACTTCATCTTCATTAGGATGATGAATGAAAAGCAAATGTGATTGGATAAAACAAACAGCAAGAGCGTAGTCTGCTGTTTTCCTAATATTTGGAATATTGGACAATATATTAGGTACCAAGTACAAAGGCCCAGCCAATCCAATAAAAGTCGACAGTAGAAAGGAGACTTTATTGATGAACGGGGGTGGAGAAAGGGCTTTGGGAGGAAATCCTGAGCAAACATGACACATGAATATGCGCGTGGGCGTGATCGTTTTATGGAAGGATGCTGCAAGCACCTGTCCATCGAAAGATAAGACCAGAAGGGACGAGTAATCAGTCGTGATGGGCACATTGATAGCAAAATATCGATAGAATGTGTTGATTTATTTATTATAGCGAGTCCGTCGCACCACACTGTGGAACCCATGCACACACTACTGTACTTACCGTATACCATCCTGTAGCAGCAACCACATTGATTGCACCTTTAAACGTATTGGCTCCTGCTCCCGTTTCCGACTTTAAAGACCCTCACGAAATTGGTTTCTCATAATGTTAACTTTTAAAAAGTGTGCTACTGAAACAACATTATTTTATCTCATAACCCACTTTATTCTCATAAAACATGTTTTCTCATTAGAACATACATTTTTTTTCTTTTAATATTTTTTCAAATGTTTGCCACTTTTGTCACTTTTGAAGTTCTTACTATTCGTGAAGGAAAAAGCAGCTAGCTCAGGCTTCACTACACATCTTAAAATACATCTCTGCTGACTATGCATCAGTCAGCTACAGATGCGGCAGCTGTGTGCTCGATCGTTTTGTTTTTCTTCCGCAAAAAAGCTCACCTTGCCTGAAGTTGTCGCTAAAATGTGAGTGTAACGTTAGCACTTCACTTGACTAACATTTGTCCCACTCCTTATTTTAGAATATACAGCATCTATTACCACAGCTCAGGTGCAGAGTCACAATGCAAATAGTGGCTAAAGCTCACAATAGCACTTCTTGGAGCTGCACACTCTGTCGGAGACAAACCCATCTCATTAGTATTAAAGCTGCAGACATGCTGGGCTTAGTAAAAGCACTTGGAAACTGTCTAAACTCCGGCATCAAGGCTAGATTTTGAACACAGTTGCGTTGCACGGCCCTTCTGACACTTTTTTTGCAAATGGTGACAAACACACACATGCACACACACACACACACCCACATGCACACACACAAAGAAAACCACAGACTACACAGTGAAGTTATCAGAGTCGAACAGTAGTGGCGGTGGAGGTGTGCGTGTGTTTGTGTGGTGTATGTGGAGGAGTTTACGAGGGGATCGGGGGTCTGGTCTCGTTTGGGGGGTGGGGGTGGGGGGGTGTGAGGAGCGCAGCCGTGCAGAGAGATAAGAAGCTGTGGGATTGTAAAAAAAAAAAAAGGGAGTGTTGATGGCATTGTTTGCCACCACTATTTGGACGTTTTTATTGGCGTTGATGAGCTACAATGAGGTGTTGCGTTTAGAAACACAACTGTTGACAGTCAACATGCATTGTTGCATCAACCCGCGTCCGAGATGCTTCACCTGCGTTGGCTCTAGCGGCAGAGCTTGATGATAGCGGCCTTATCCTCACCTCTCGTCGCGTACCGGCTGCCACGCCTGTCCACTTTATCAATGGCGGGCCGTTAGCTGGGGAATTCCCGCTTCCTCGCATTCCCCGGTGCTGGCTGCTCCATCACGGTGCTCACAACACGGACGAATAGCTGAATGCACCACTTTTGTTGCACCTTCCATGGACGTCTCGTCTGCAGTGGACGGAAGATAAAGAGAAGCGGACGTTATGAAAAAAATGAATCACGTGACACAACTTCGTCACAAAAGGAGGCAGGCGGCACTGTGACGGTACCCGAGAGCGATGATGATACGACACGTGTGTGTGTGTGTGAGGTTGAGCATCACCAGCGTCGGATGACTGCAAACAACCCTGTCACCAAGAAAGTGTTTGTGGTAGGAAGTGAGAAGGAGGGGAAAATACCACAATAACAACAACATCACGGCATTGACGACAAACTACACAATCTTTTATTGTCCAAAATTTAGCCTTGATGCTGGATTTAAACGTGTTGTCAGTAACCCCTGCTTGTCTGCAGCTTTAATGCTAATGAGCTCCAAGAATCGTATCATTTACTTTATCCACTTTTCACACTGTAACTCTGCACCTGTCTTGTAGTACTAGATGTCATGTATCATATAATAAGGTGTGGACAACACTAGTGAAATGTACGGCAGTTTGTTTTTTTCGGGAAGAGATCAGTCGAACACACTTTTTTCTATTTGAAATTTTTTTGTGTAAAATTTGTCTGGGAACAGAGCTAGGAAGTGCTTACTTTCCATGCAGGGGCGTTACCCTTTCCTGAGTGGATCGTGTGTATGACAATCTGCATATAACTGGCTACAGCCTGTGTCAGTCGAGGGTGCGGGTGTGTGCTTTCTACAAACCGCAAGGTTGCCAGGCAACCCGTCAGCGCAAAATTCAAGTAACAGCGCAACAATTGTCAGTACCTCTATTGTACAGTATAATTCTAGTCAACTGTACCACTAGCATAGCTAAAGGGCTAACATTACACTTACACTTTATCAGCAACATAATGCTAGGTTAGCCTGTTTGCTGGAGAAAAACAAAACAGCAGAGCTTCATTTTAAGATGTGCAGCAAAGCCTGGGGGAGCTGTTTTTTCGGAACTTCAGAAGCGAGCCGTTCTTTCAAAAGCCGTTCTTTTCACACACCAAATTTTTCCGGGACGCATACGGTTAGCCTGTTTTTTGGCTAATGCAATGGTTTTCAAACTGGGAGGGGCCGGCGTTATGACAGCCCCGCTACCATGGACACTTTTCATTATTGCAATAATTTTCGGGCGGGGTTACGGTGAAAATCATTTTATCTCCAAAAGGGGGGCGCTGCAAAAAACAGTTTGGGAACCACTGGGCTAAGCTAGTGTCATTCTGCTGGGTTCGATATACATTATTGGCCTTCATGTGTGTCTCTTTTTTCCTCGTCTCCCGCCTCCAAACAGGCAGGAGTTGACTCTGTGCACTGCTTTCGGCACCTTGCCGCATTTCTTTCGTAGAACAACAGCATGAACGTCAGTGGCTGCAGAACCATGGAAGCTGAAACTATATTAGTAGATATATACAGTATATACAGTATACCAATAGGCTCCAGCATACTCATGGGAACCACAGTGTAACTTTGTCCTGCTTTCCTGCATGAATATGCAAAAGAAAAGACACTCAAACAAGTGAGGAATCTTCTTCTTATTGTCAGTGGTGACGGGAAGCACTATTGTTTTGCAGCTTTGACCCGCATCGCTGTAATTTCTCACTAAATGGGCCACATTCTTGTGAAAAAAAACAAAACTCCACCCATCCTTAGCACAAACCGCACACACACGCTTACACACATACACACACACACTGGAAGTGCATCATTTGACCACAGTTGCCGCCAATCAAAGCAAACCTGAGTAGAACCACGCCTAACTAGTCCAGCCCCGATGTTATGCAAAACACAATATGCTTTGTTTTTGTGAAAAATTAAAGTAAATTAAATTAAAGTGAAAAATTAGGATGCCCCGTGTCTTTAGTGGCGCCCCCTATGGGTTGTGGTCCAAACGCTTTGGAAGATGTGCTAGCGTATATGTCATACAGATAGCCTCAACATGTTGTAACCGCTAATTACAAAAAAGTCAGAGATTTTGAGATTAAAAGTCAGAAATTTTTATTTAAAAAGTCACAATTTTACAAGAAAAAGTCATAATTTTATGAGAAACCAAGGCCAAAGGTTACATGAGTCCCCTGTCATTGTAGCTGTCTCGGGCAATGCCTGTTCCAATTAAAATAGTACAATACGATTAAAAAGTACGATTTTGAGAAAAAAGTCATAAATTTACGACCGTAAATAACTGGCAGTATTTACAAAAATCAACAACTACATCATTGTCCTTCAAGTGCTGTCTGACCGGTTTATCACTTGCATACATGCGGTGTGTGTACACACATTAAACGTTCTAATTTTACGACAATAAAAGTCATAATTTTATAAAACAAAAGAGAATAAAACTAATCCATTTGACTTTGACCAAGGCCAAATGTCACACAAGTTCCCATGTCTTTATAGCTGTCTCGGGCAATGTCTGTCATGGAGGAGTATTAAAATAATCTGAGATTTTGATAATAAAGTCGTAAATTTACGAAAGTAAAAAATATCCCTGAGGCAGGGGCTTTTGTGGAGGGGGCGGGGCACGTAAGGAAAGTGAGACGATGCTAATCTGTTTGTGCCCAGCTGCTTTGTTTTGCTGATACGTTACAAGTAAAAGCTTGTGTATGACACCATGACACGTAATATTACCACTTTACTCTAGTAAATGTACACGTTTTATTCTTGTAAAATTACAACTTTTTTCTCAGAAATATAAAAAAAATGTTCTCAGTAAATTACAACTTTTTTCTCGTAAAATTACAATTTAAAAAAATATATATATTTTTTTTTTCTCATAACATTAGGACTTTTTTTGGTAAAATTCTGACTTTTAACCTCAAATATTTTTACTTTATAGCTGTCTCAGATAATGCCGGTTACGACAGAGTATTAAAATAATTCAATTCCGACTTTATTGTGCCCAACTGCTCTGTTTTGCAGCCCTGTTAAAAATAACAGCTTGTCTGAAGCAAAAGGAAAAGAACTATGCTGCATTTTCCCTCTGACAAATAATACCATGACTTCATTCTCATACATTTCCGAGTTTGTTCTCGATAATTAATGAATTTTCTTCTCGTAAAATTATGACTTTTTTCTAGTAATATTTAAAAAAATTCTCATAAGATTACGGCTCTTAATCTCGAAATCACAGTTTTTTTTAAATGTGTGCCTAATACTCTAAATTGTAAATTCTGGTCATGTTTTGCAACTGATCTTGCTAAAAGTTAACACACGGGCGCTGCATTGACACGTTGTCATCCTTTTGTGTGCAGCGATTTAGGAGTAGACAAGTTATCTTGCACAGATACACCCAATCATCCACCAGCTTGTTGTATTGATAAGTGAAAGGACTTCACGGATTCCCGCCATGGCGGCACACCTGCCTCAAGGGGAAAGCACCTCGGTGGCCATTATTAATTATTACACACATTCCAAGGAACTATACCTTGGAAGATCAAGGAACCAAAGTGTTTGTCCTGGACTTTGGCTGCTCGAGTTGTAAAGTACAGGTGCGCAGCATTCTACGTTGTTTCAGGGAATGTTTTTTTTTTTGTATAAACACACACTCCTGCACACACACGGTCATTTATGCACATACAGGTGGATGCTTGCAGATAAAGCTGCTGTCAAGCTATTTTATCACCTGTCAATTATGTTTAGCTATGTTCAGAAGGGGATCTGGAAAGATAACACTTAAGTCTTTCACTCAAACTCAAACAATGCGGATTTGGCATTTTAGTGCCCCCTGTGGTGGCAGCATAGATTACAGTGTAGATGATTAATGAATGCGTATAAAAAGTTGTTCCAATAGTGACATATCCAAAGGGCTGAAAAACGCAAGTCCGCCCATGTCCTTTCTCTACCGTCAGGGGCAGCAGTGGGCAACACACCCTTTTTTTTTATAGTGGGCATACTTGTACTCCAGAACCGCTGCACACAAAAGGGTAAAAATTGGTAAAAACACGCACACCAACGGTTTTACCTGTGCTATTATCTTTCCGACAAATACACCACGTGGTGGCGCCGTTATTAAACCCCACGAGACAGACTGACTTGAAATTTCTCACACAAGACCCAAAGCGCTGTAAACACCCAGTAAAAAAAGTCATATAATAAGGATGACTTGACAAGAAAAATACATATTCTTAAATATTGGATTAAAAAACACAGTAACCCCAATATTTGTTTGTGTGACAGTTTTCAAATACATTTATTGTATTAATTTCTAACATATCATTTATTTTGTAAGAAATAAAATAAATGAACACAAAAACATTCATGGAAAGCTTTCAGAGAAGGACTACCCACTACCGCCACCCACGGTGTATGAGTGGGTAGCATGTTGGCCTCACAGTCAGGAGATCAGGGTTCGAATCTTCGTTGGTTGGGTTTTCTCCAGGTACTCCGGTTTCCTCCCACATTCCAAAAACATGCGTACTAACTGGCGACTCTAAATCCTCCATAGGTATAAATGTGAGTGTGAATGGTTGTTTGACTGGCGACCAGTGACTGGCTTCCAATAAAGCTTCAAGAAATTTACCAGAATTTTCCACTTCCTTGCTACACTAACCAAAAGTAATAATAATAACAAAAATAATAATGTTTTATTAATTTCTATCAATATCCATATTTAAATGTATTATTTAATTTGTAATCCTAATAATTACTAACAATAATACAGGCTTTAATATACTGTAAAGTGGAGGTATGGTATTTTTTCTTATTTTATTAATAATAATAATGTTAAATACTTCCATTATTAATATTACATTATTTAAAATCATTATTCCATTCCATTTTCTTCCGCTTATCCTGGTCCGGGTCGCGGGGGCAGCAGTCTCAGTAGGGAAGTCCAGACTTCCCGGTCTCCGGCGACCTCTTCCGGCTCTACCGGGAGGACACCAAGGCCTTCCCAGGCCAGCTGTGAGACATAGTCCCTCCAGCATGTCCTAGGTCTTCCCCGGGGCCTTCTCCCAGCTGGGCATGACCAAAACATCTCACCAGGAAGGCGCCCAGGAGGCATCCGGACTAGCTGCCCGAGCCACCTGAATTGGCTCCTCTCGATGTGAAGGATCTGCAGCACTACTGTGTGCTCCTCTCGGATGGCCGAGCTCCTCACCCTATCTCTTAGGGTGAGTCCAGCCCTCCTCTGTAGGAAGCTCATTTCGCTAGACCGCTAGACCACCAGTCCCGAACTCCCGGAGCACCCCGCACAGGACACCACGAGGGACACGGTCGAATGCCTTTTCCAAGTCTACAAAGCACATGTAGACCGGTTGGGCAAACTCCCACATACCCGCTAGGAACCTTGCAAGGGTGTAGAGCTGGTCCAGTGTTCCGTGACCGGGACGAAACCCACATTGCACCTCCTGTAACCGAGGTTCGACTAACGGTCGTGCCTTTCTCTCCAGCACCCTGGAATAGACTTTCCCGAGGAGGCTGAGGCGTGTGATCCCCCTATAGTTGGAACACACCCTCCAGTCGCCCTTTTAAAAAATGTGATGTTGAGGAGTCGTGTCAACCAAGACAGTCCTCCAACATTCAGAGCCTTGAGGAATTCACTCAAATTATTATTTTAAATGATTAATATTATTACAAAGCAAAATATTTTATATAGCATGAATGAATACATTTTAATTGGATTGTATTGTTTCTGCAGATACTTAATGAAGTGTCCAAAGGCTATGTGAAGTTATATGTGTTATATGAAGGGTCATGTAACACACTGCAAAAAAAACAACAACAAGCAAATATATATATATATGTATATATACTGGTAAATATATTCAAAACCAGTATACAATACTGGTATGCCGTCAGCAAGGCCTTCTCGCTGGCCTAAACGCTATCGGAATCACTGACCAACATTTGCAACTTAAATTCTCATATTTGTTTCATTAAATTGTATAAATGTGTTCCCAACAGTCTATATTATCTTTATTTTGTAGTGCGTCTCTTGGCTGCGCTGCTTCTAGTACGCGTAAGGTCCATTATTTTGCTTCTATGTACTGTCATGTCAGTCTGATGTCCAGTCTAAGGTTTGGAGTTGTCTGACACTAATGCATAGCCCGCCACTGCTATACACATGCTGTATGTCATTATTTGAAATTAAATTGTAAAAAAACAACAACATTTCACTTATGGAAACGTTTCTGACAACAACAATTGACGACTTCATGGATCCAGCGACAAGAAAGCAACAAGAGGTTGCTCCTGAATCATCTAGTGGCAGATGTTTCTGAGGGTGAGAGGGCATGGTTGGGATTGCCAAACAGGAAACACAGGTCTTGATAACACACACACACACACACACACACATGCACGCGCAGATGAAAAAAGAAGCGTGAGGAAATAAGTGAAAAGTGTGCAATTGTCATACCGGTCGGGCCACTTCTGAGGCCCACAAATGTGTGTGCATACAGCATGTGTGTGTAGGTGCATGTGTGTGTGCGTAAGTTATGGATGTCACTCATCCAGACAAACAGGTACCAGAAGTAAAAGAGAAGGTGGCCGATGATGTGAATATGACAATGACACACACACACACACCATAGGCACAGTTGTGTTTGGCAAGTGTGAACATGCACAGCACCCTGTGACGTCCTAAACACACACACACACACACACACACACCGCATGTATACAAGAGATAAACCGGTCAGACAGCACTTGTGTGTCATGCAAATGATGTAGTTGTTGTTGTTCTAACTACAACTTAGTAAGCTATCCACTTAAAACAACACTAGGGAATAATTGTTTCTTTTTGCCCCGGGGCGCCCCCTGCTGTTGTGAAGTGCCGTTTACTTTAGTAAACAATGCTGACAAATGCTCCCTAATGAGTGTGATTTTGTAAATACCGCCAGATATCAGTACGATCCAGTGAATATAAGGGACCAATCAAAAGTTTTGGGACACCTTCTGGTCCAACAGCATGAGGAAGTGTCCCAAAACTTTTGCGTTATAATCATGCCATACTGTCTGGTCAATTTGGTGCCGCGCACTTTGAAAGTTAAATAAGCAGCAAATAAGCAACAATTTCCCTATCACATGATTTTAACTTGGGATCAAACTACATATACTTACATATTGTTGCTTTAAAGGTGCCACCTGTCTATGTACGCGAGGGGTGTCTAAAGTGCGGCCTGCGACTGTTTTTTACTGGCTCTTGGCATATTTTCAATAAACACTTAAGAAAACAAACAGGAACATTTGAAAAAGAGCAGTAATTTTTACGTACCATATCATTTTTATGGTACATTTTATGGTCGAGATATCGCAAAATTTAGAAATGAATGACTGTATAAACAATGGCTGTTGGTGGTAGAGTATAGTCTATCATTAGTCAAAACATAATGAAATAAAGTGATATGTAGTATTCTGGTCACTAGGCGGCAGTAATGACACAAAACATTGATGAGATGTTACCTTACATGACATTACCTTATTACCGCATGAAGTCATGAAGTCAGTCATGGCACGTCCCACATGAAAACAGTGAAAAATAGTTCTCCCCCTCCCATCCCATGTGGAAGTGGTAAGTTTTTGGCTTCTTTAGCTGAGAGGAAATAAAGTTCAGGCTAACTGGTTATCTTGCTAGCTAGTGGCCATCAGGAGTCCCTGCAGCTTAAGAGTTGCAATGTGATGTAAACAATGAATAAGGTGTCTATATGGTAGTAATCAATACTGAAATATTGATACTTTTGATATTAGCTCTTCAGGCTCAAATCAAAATGTCGCTACTTTTGATACTTTGTGTCACTTGAGGTAATGTTTCCCTGAAACGTTTGTCGGACCCATCCCAATCGGAGACGTGTGTGAATAAGGTTTTCATGCTTACAGTAATTTTTTAAATTTTTTTTAATAATAAATCATTTAACTTGACGCTATTTATTATTTTACTTACTGTCTTTTTTGTTTTAGCATTTTCACATATTTAATACGATTTTGTCTGTTGTTGTTGTATAGCAGCATGGCTATATTGTATTACCTTGATATATCATTTCAGGTGTTGGATAAATCATTTAAACACTTACATTAATTATTCATTTCAACGTATTTATTTAATTCTAATGAAATTCAATTTTTAAATATAGTTCAGGGGCCGCACGGTGGATGAGTGGGTAGCATGTTGGCCTCACAGTCAGGAGATCTGGACCGTTTTTTTCCGGGTGCTCCGGTTTCCTCCCACATTCCAAAAACGTGCATGTTAGGTTAATTGGCAACTCTAAATTGTCCATTAGAGTGTGAATGGGAGTGTGAATGTTTGTTTGTCTGCCCTTTGATTGACTGGCGACCAGTCCAGGGTGTACCCTGCCTCCCGCCCAAAGTCTGGATAGGTGGGATAGGCTCCAGCATACCCGTCACCCTAATGAGGATAAGTGGCATAGAAAATGTATGGATGGAATATAGGTCAGTATTTATTTTTTCCTTGATAAATGAATGAAATGTCTCATATTCTTTATGCTATGATATGAACAGTGTAATGTCTAATCAATCCGTTGTGTCATTACTGCTGCCTAGTGACCAGAATACTACACATCACTTGTTTTTCAACTAATGAGTTAGGGAAGTGTCCTTTAACGGCACTAATTTTGTTGTGATTAACATGCGTATGTCTAGTTTGACCCTCGGCCCACACCGTAGTCGGAGTAACCGCGGCGGCAGCAGTTTTGCGTGGAGCTGGAAGCTGGAACAAACCTTTTGAATGGCAGGATTAGCATCAAACCCCTGGCAGATGGCTCGCTCAACAAGACTACAGTAGAGATATTTTGTTGCTGTGACTTGAGTCGCCACAAAGTATGTCACCTCTGGGAGAAGTAAGAAGTTACTGGCACACTGCAGGTATTGTTTTTATGCTACCTTGACATAAAGTGAGCCGTTTCTACTTTTGCTTTGAACTGCTAGCTAAAACTTAGGCTAGGAGCTGCTAGCTACCGCCATAGCCAATGACGGCTATTTGGGGAGCTAGCTAATGCTATGCCATTGACACTAGCATTATAGCGATCGTACGTACATTATAGCCAGCTAATTTAGTATGGATTGTACAAAACTATGGCAGGAATTACATCAAACTTAAAGCACTAAATGAATACAAAACCGCCTTTCACCTGGAGTTTTTTTTTCATAGAATTTGTGTACCACAAATATGCACATTAGCACTCAATAAGGTCATCAGATCTTACCTTTATGCATTCCCACATGGTATCAGCATTTGGATGCAAAATGGTAAAAGAAAAAGGGGAAAAATACAGTATAGTATGTAGAGCACCATGTGAGAAAGTAGAAGGTGCGTTCAAGGACCATCAAACAGTGGGACAAATCGCCGCTGGCATTTAACATTCAGAAACTGGGGTCTTTCTAGCTATATATTATTTCTGAAGTAATAGCCCATATGTCCAGTATTGATATCCCTTGCTCAAAATGTGATGTAGTTATTGTAGTTGCGTAGCGAATTCTTTACCGCATAGAGATTTACATCTTTACTTATCACTTTTGATTATTTAATCGATTGGCAGACCTAATTTCGATGTTTCGACTAGCAATAGGCCGTAGTTCACCAGGATTTCTGAATGAACGAATTTCTAGAAAAAAGGATGGACTGCATACTTTCCACTGCATTTTTCCTCGACAAAGATGGTGAATGGAATGTTTGCTAATGTATGTACACGTTTCTCTTGGTTCATCGCACGTAGCGGGGGGAGTGCCGTAGAACAGGATGTAGCTGCTGTGCAAACATTGTAATGCATCTACATAGCGTATGTTTGCACAAGTCATGAAGCAACAACAAAGAAAACAGTAAACACCAGAGGAAGGTGAGAGTGATAAAAACATCTTTGAGCAATATTGAATATACTTTTCTATATTTTTTTTCATTTAACAGATACGCAGACCCGACCGATGCAAAACTATGCAAATAAGATGCAAACAGTGAGTCGGCTTTACAGTGGAAATTTTCCTTTTGGCCGACTGACAGGTTTCACTGCCGTGAATAAAGGATGAGTCAGCATGTCAGGACCACCACGCAGTCAGGAGTCACCTTTCCCCCACATTACTAAAGCAGAAAAAAAGTACAATTGGATTTGTAATTGAACGAGAAATGTGTACTTGTGCTGCAACCTGTGGAAACAACCTGTGGAAACAAACACGTGGAACTGTCCAGCATAAAATGTGTGAAAGACATCTTCAGTGTGGCTCTGTGTGATGGCCACAGAACGCTCTGATGTCAAAAGTCAAGTTGAGATGCCGCCCTGAAGGTGTCTCACCTGTTTGCCCTTAAGCCTTGCACTAAATTACTTCACTTTTATGTCCACAGACACACCAAGTAGAAGACCAGCAAGAACGTTAGACTGGTGATCAACGAGGTAGTGGACAGAAGCTCCTTTAAGAGAAAATCAGAACTGTAAACGACTTCTGTCATAAAACACAGAAAGAAAACACTAAAACCTAAACCCCTTGTTGTTCTTTTTTAACTATCCAAATATTTCAACTTTCTTCTTAACTGTTCATTTCCTAATGTTATGACTTTACTCCCATTATATTATAACTTTTTCCTCAACCTAATTTTTCTAAAATTACAACTTTATTTTGTTGCTCATAATATTATGACTTAATAATCTACACATTTAAAAATAAATTCAACTCTCTGCTACTAAGACAGTTTTTATTTTCCCTCATAATATTGCAAGTTTATTCTGACTTTTTTCGTAATATTTTGACATTATTCTGGAAAATTTACCGCTGTTTTTTTCTATTCCTGCTGTTTTTTTAGTTATTCAAATTTTCTTCTCGTAAATATTTTTCTCATAATATTATGACTTTATTCCTTATAACTTTTTCACCAACCTAATTTTCCAAAATGTAAACATTTTTTTGAAATTGCAACTTTTTTTGTTGTAGTATTTATATTTGTAAAATTACAACCCCCCACACCCTCATTTCTACTGTTTTTTTCTGTATGTTCCAACTATTTCAATTTTTTTTTACTTTTACAATAATATTCCCACAATATTTTGACTTTAATCTCGTAACATTTTACATTTTTCTGTCATATTAAAAAAATGATAATGTTATTCATTAAAATTACTGCTGATTTTTACATTTTTGCTGCTTTCTTAAAAAACGTACAGCAGGCCAAGTTTCAACTGTATTTGTATTTTTGAATTTAGGTTTAGAAATATTGTTTGAAATAAAGAGTGCGTAGCGAGGTGTTTCCTTAGCCTTTCCTTTTCTGGGAAATAAGAAGTGGATTGAGGAATGAGGAAGTTAGCGTTAAAAAAAATGTTATCATACCTTATCTGTTTACCAATGCAAGTCATGTGGTTCGGCTCAAGTAAAAGTGATTTAGTTCATTTCTATTTCTAAACAAAACCTATAAAACAAAAGTGTCATGTGTAGTTTTCATGTTAAAGTATTAAAACTCCACTGTGCAATTCCTTAAAAATGCATATTTATGTTGAAAGTGATCGATTGTTTTTATGAGGATTGATATTAAGTACCACAAGTAGCACTACAGTATAATATACGTGAAGTGGGGCCCGGCGGCAACACCATGTCATTCCATTTTTACCATCATTGTATAGGACAGGGGTATTATATATATATTTTTTTTAAACAGCGAAAATGGAAAATATAGCAAAAAAGGCACATTTAAAAGGAGAAAATGTTGAAACTAATAAAATAAATTAATGTTTCTATTCCAGACATGCTAGAATATCACTGAAAAACATTTTGAAAACATTCATATACAAAACATCTCTCAGCAAAACTGCTTTACCTTCTGTTATTTTTTCCCGAATATTTTACACTATATACATAATTATATCTTATTATGTATAACTTATATATATTTTATAGCAGGGGTGGCCAAAGTTTTTTATTGGCCCTCAGCACATTGTAAAAATATAATTAAACACAAACAACAACAACAAAAAAACACAGCAAAAATAACAGTATATTATAGGCGAATAAAGACAAAATATTAGTCATAAAAAGTCATAATATTAAGAGAAAAAAATTTGAATTATGACAGACTAAAAATGCTATTTTTTTAAACAGTTGTAATTGATGAGAAACAAGCAAAACAAAAAAAATAATGTTGCACTTTGACATTTGGAGTTGGGTTATATGGGTTACATGTTATATGTCATGGTTATACAGTAATCCCACTCTCTAACCTAACCCTAACATGCATTAAGTTGTACTTTTACAATAATAAAGTCAAAATATTACGAGGATAAAGACACTATATGAAGAGAAACCAAAAAAAGTTGAATTGGGTATGTTCAAAAATAACACAAAAACAGAAAACCAAGCAAAAAAATGTGTAACATTAGGAAAAAAAGTGGATTCATGCAAAAAATAAAACTGTGTGTGTGTATAAATGTTATATATATATATACTATACAGTACATATAGCCCTCTCACCCAGAGCCAGCTGGGATAGGCTCCAGCAAGCATGCCCCAGTGACCCTAGAGAGGACAAGGAGCATAATAAATGAATGAATGAATATATACTGTTTATAATTAAATATCTATAAGTAATAAATATAGAAGTGGCTCCTTGGATCCCTTGATTTTTCAGTACTCGGCCCTCAGGGGGGAAAAGTTTAGACACCCCCGGTACAGGACTTATCCGTCGGGTTAAGTAGTTAACAAGTCCAAGTAACCCCCAAAAGACGTGTCTTTTGTCCAGACCAGACCAGAAGAAGAAGGGACCAGAAGTCATTCTCAAATACCAAAACATCAGGCTCATTTGTGGTGAGTTTTTGTTGATGAAAATCTGGGTGGATTTGAGTGAACATATGGGCAGTCATCGATTCAAAGAGTCCCCTAAAAATGAAAGAGAAAGAGGTGCTGATAAAAAGGGCGCTGGTGCTGTCGCTCCCTAGACCAAACCCAAAAGATCCGGCTGAGCAGGAAGGCAGAGTTTCCCAACCCGACTGCGAGTCCCGACACGAAAGCTCGCCATGACATCTTTGCTGTGGGCCGGGATGGTGAAAACAGGGAGTGAAGAAGAGAGGAATCCCGTTTTTCTGGGTCTCCGCTCTCGTCTCACGGAGCAGCATGCCTCTCCAAGACTTTCCCACGAGAAAAACCGTCGGCCCGATCATTCTGATAGACCCGGTGAGGGGCTGCGTGGGATGCCAGATAATCATCTGTTTACTGGACCAAGGGCGTTCAAAATGCAGCCCTGTGGCACATTTAAAAAAATATAATTTAACAAGAAAACAAAAAAAAACCTGACATCAACAAAAACAAAAAAAATCAGTGGCAATTTACCGGAATAAAGTCAAAATATTAACAAGACGACGATGTAATCAAACCAGAAAAGGTCGGAAATTTAACGATATTATTAGTCCGAAAACAAAGTAAAGTCGTTCTAGTAGGATAAAGTTGACACGTTAAAAAATACTTTTTTTTAAAGCCGCAATACTATGAAAACCAAACAGAACGGCAAATAAAGTTGTCCTATTTGCTCAGTCTGGTTGTGGGAAGTAGAATATGCGAATAAAGTCATAATTACCAGAAGAAAATTAATAAAAAGAAAATTAGAAGAAAACAGCGGAAAAGGAAAAGAACAGCTGACTTTCATGAGAATAAAGTCAAAATACAAAAAATGAAAGAAGTTTAAATCTAACAAGAAAAATGCAATTTTATGGGAAAAACCTCATAATACTATGAGGAAACATCCTTTCTATTATTCTTTGTTTACATCTGTCGAGACAAAGGACATAGCAGGCATAGCAACATGCCACTGAGCTACCTAGTTAGCCTCAAAAAGTTTCAGATGGAGTGGGCAAGAAGGACTAAGAGGCCAAAAATGTACCACTTTCACACGGTATCAGAGGAGTATCATTTTTTTCATCTCACCCTAAGCCATGGCATGTCGGCTTGACTCCTTGCAGTGGGAAAGATGATGTGATCCAAGGTCATGTCTCATGACATTACTCTCTGTCTGTCTAGTATTTCAATATTTTTGGACCAATAATAGGCCATAGTCAACCACGAAACAACCATCATTTATCAATTAATTATGTTGTGAAAAACTACTATTAATATATAGGGAGCTAAATGCTAAAAGCTAAAATACAACATCAGAAAAAACAAAGGACACAATCATATACCTGAAGTATCAAAAGTATCACTATTTTGTTTACTTCAGAGAATGAAGAGTTGGTGTCGTTTCGTATCAATCCGTACATTACTAGCATGCTGTTCTCAACGCGATTGCGGCAATTCCGAGGGTTTTGTGCCACGGGGGTCGATGTTTTCTCAAGCAAATGATTCCGTGTAGAAGATGAAGAAGAAAGACGGCAAGAATTTTGGTATGGAAGTTCGTAGACAACTTGTTGCCACGTCTGTTCCGAGCGATGAGACGTTGCCCAGAGCTTCTTCACTAACAACTTTTAAAAATAATTTACGGACGAGAAGAACTTTTGCCTACATGGGTGAGTACATTTATTCTATAAGTCTTTCCATGACTGCCTACCTTTAAAGTCTCAGTAAGCACGTATATATATATGCCGCTGCAGTTGCATCGCATGCATATCCCATTTATATCCACATACCAATGAGACCTGAGTCGCGTTTGAGAGAAATGGGAATTGTGCTGCTCAGAGTGACATGAAAAAATCCGATGCAGGCCACATCTGAGCAAAAAACTGGACCTGACCACATTCAAGAAAAAAAAGGCCTAAAAAAAAGTCGTAATATGAGAAACAAAACCAAAGTTGTATTTTTTGGAAAATTAGGTTGGGGGAAGAACATTTACGGAGAAAGGCGACATATTTGGGGATGGGGGGGGGTGTAATAGTAATTTTTTTTGCCTACTGCTAAATATCACTTCTTTCATTTTTCCCTATGTGGCCCTGGCTGGAAAAACTTGGGCCACATTTCAAGTCAATCCGACTGATGGGCTTTTATAACAGCAGGGGGGGGAAAAAAACCCCCCATCTCTGAGGGTCAGGGGTGGCAAAAGAGATGCGCACAGTCGGGTCTGAATTCTGATTGGCCGAAAGGAGACGAGCGGCCAGCGGACGTAACGTCGCGGCCAAACGACGACCATGGCGGGCAAAGGTTTGCTGGGAAGCGGGAAGTTCCCTCAGTTCCCCATCACTCATGCAGGAACAACAAAGGCGATATGCTAATGAGCGCACGCGCATGCACGGTGCATCACACACACACACACACACACACGCACACACGCACCGCAAAAAGAGGACGTCGTCTTTTAAATCCGGTTTTTTTTAGACATGAACACACACGGAAGGGGAAGAGATTGTTCTGCAAGGTGGAAAGGGGAAGGCGCATGCGTCGGTCATTCTACTGCGATGCAACGCACACACGTGCTCATGCGAGCATATTTGCCGCCAAAATGTCCCCTTGGGGTGCGACGTCAAGCACACGGAGATAGAACAGGCAGATCCAATCTCGCATGCAAATGCCGGCCGTCGTCATGACGCGCAAGCCTGGTTGCCCCGGGTAACAAGCAAACAGGGGGGGGGGGCAAGCTTGGGCGCGCAAGAGAACCGCCCACGCCTCCTCCTCCTGGGTCCACCTCGCTGCTGGGCTTGATTTGCATAAAAAGGATTTGCAAGTCAAATGCAGGGCAGTCGTGAAGTCACCAGCAGCATTGCGTGAACTTCTCCTCTTCTCAAGGACTTCCAAGAAAACAAGTGAGATCTTGACTGAGCCACCGCTCCGAAGGTCAAAGGTTGGAATCCCGGCTTGTTTTGTTCTCTTCTTAGGCGGACCAAGAACCATATTTTACTCACGTCACACACCCCACAGAGTAGCGTTAAAACCCCCCAGTAATATTATGAAAAAGAAGCCAAAACAGCATTGAAATGTTGCAAGAATAAAGCCAAAATATTATGGGAGTAAAGTCATAAAACTAGAACTGGTTGGAAAACAAAGCAAAATGCTGTAATTTTTTCACACATTCTCATGTGGAAAAAAAGTTGCATCCATCCATTTTCTATGCCGCTTATCCTCATTAGGGTCGCGAGTATGCTGGAGCCTATCCCAGCAGACTTTGGGCGAGAGGCGGGGTACACCCTGGACTGGTCGCCAGTCAATCGCAGGGCACATATAGACAAACAACCATTCACACTCACATTCATACCGATGGACAATTTAGAGTCGCCAATTAACCTAACATGCATGTTTTTGGAATGTGAGAGGAAACCCAACAGAGATTCAAACTGAGAACCTCCGGACTGTGAGGCCAACATGCTACCCATTCGGCCACCGTGTGGCCGGGAATAAAGTTATAATTACAAAAAGAATACGTTGAAGTAGTTGGAAAATGCACAACAATGGACAAATCAGCTGTCATTTTACGAGAATAACGTCAAAATGTAAAAAGTTGTAATCTAACCAGAAAAAGTCGTAAGTTTATGAGCAAAACTCTACTATTTTGACAAAAAACAATGTCATTTTACCAGCATAGTTTTTTTTAATTACAAGAATAAAATCATAATTACAAGAAAAAAAAAACAAAAAAAACAGCAGCTGCCAAAATGGACAAATCAGCCATCATTTTACAAGAAAAAAGTCTAAATATTGACTTACTATATGCTATTAAATATAAAATATATATATATATATATAAGAAAAGTGTTATGTTTTTATGAAGAAAAAATCAAATAATAATAATAGTAATAATGAATAATTTTATTATTTATACATATTTGAAATATTAGAGAAAATACATATTTTTCTTTTATTTTTCTTACATTTGTCACAATATTATGAGAAACAAATAAAACAACTTATAACTTCATTTTTGAAAAATTATGTTGCAGAAAATGTTGTAATGCTATAAGAATAAAGTCGGAATATTATGGTAATAAAGTCATAACCCCAAAGAAATAGTTGTAAAATGTTAAAAAAAAAAAAAATTCATACAGCTTTAATATTAAGAAAACAGTAATATTCTAGTGAGAATTGTTGTTGAGATTATAAGAGAATAAACTATAATAAACACTATGAGAAAATATAATATAATTTTTAGTAGCATAGAGTTAAAATATTAAGAAAAATGGGAATATTTCTCCAAGTCAATAAGAAGCCATAATAAAACTGGAACATGAACTATTCCATGTACTCACTGTGTCAGAAAAACTCATGAGATTAAAAGGGGTCAAGATTGCTCCAGGCCTGTGATGGTAAATGAAATAAATAAATTAGCCACACAATAAACGAAAACGAGGCGGATAACCAATACATTGTCATGTGCATGTGTGTCTCTCGCCTCCAAACACGCAGGAAAAGGGTTCACTCTGTGCATTGCTTTCAGCACATCGGTGTGTTTGTTTCATAGAACGACAGCACGAACCGATAATTATTAGTACAATTGTTTTTCAATTTCCTTTTTGTTACTTTTGTCATGTCACAAACAAAATAAATGTAATAGTGACATGCCAAGGTTCTGCTTTGTTACACACGACATAAACATTACACTGTGCTTTTATGCAAATAATTGCGCAATAATGGAAGTTTTGAGTGTTCCAGTATGTCGGTGAGCCGTGTAAAATAAGACCAAATTCGCGCGCACACACACACACACGCACACACAAAACCTGTCTTTTGAACGCCTGACAAATCGTCTTGCACTGATAATGGAAATTCCACTTAAGTGGTTTGATCATTTTTCACATAGTTGAGCATCAACATCTTACATATGAGCTCATTCGTTCTTCTGCGTCCACACCAGGTTTATTTATTTTTACACGTTTTGCCCACACACACAAGAAACGTTGTTTTAGACTTATTATTTTCAGTTTTTAGTGTTTTGATAACTTTATATCCAGACAACTATTAATACACGTTTCTTTCTTGCTTGACCGGTGAAAAGGACTTTCATCTGGCTTCCCGTTGGCTAAAATGGCCTTTTGGGAGATGCACTTGTCTGTTTTCACGCTGTAGGCGACTCCTCACATGCCTTAACATTTTATTTTATTTTTTTACATTTTTTAACATTTCTCCGTTTTGCTTCAGAAACAGCATTTTTGATGTCACCACACAAGTTCTCCATTGGGTTAGAGCTGCAACGATTAATCGATGAATTGATTATTAATCGGTTATCCAAATAATCGACAACTCATTCATTCATTTTCTGTACCGCTTATCCTCATTAGGGTCACGGGGATGCTGGAGCCTATCCCAGCTGGCTTTGGGCGAGAGGCGGGGTACACCCTGGACTGGTGTACCCCGCTGGACTGGTCGCCAGTCAATCACAGGGCACATATAGACAAACAAACATTCACACTCACATTCATACCGATGGACAATTTAGNGGAAACCGGAGTACCCGGAGAAAACCCGCGCACGCACGGGGAGAACATGCAAACTCCACACAGAGATGCCCAACGGAGATTTGAACCCAGGTCTTCCAGATCTCCTGACTGTGTGGCCAATGTGCTAACCACTCATCCACCGTGCGGCCTATAATCGACAACTATTTTGGTAATCGATTACTACTTACTTTAATTATTTAATTTTATTACTTACTATAAATATCCTCATTTTAGCCACTCTAATGTAACTATTTTTAAACTTCCTTAGTGATCCATGAAAGCAGACATATTATCTTTTGGTTTTGAGGCAAAACAAGATACTTCACACACATCACCTTTGATTTTGGAACATTTTTGCGTCTTTTTGATATCTTGCAGAGCAAACCACTGCAGAGATGTGTGCATGGAGCGTGTGTAAAAGCATTCCCATGCAAAGTAAATCCCATACTTGTACTTGTGCTTCGGAAAATGCCTACATTTCTGCACTCTCCCCATTATCTCTTACCATGCATGCACACAAAACCTACTGGCAGGACAGTGAAACTGCAGTAGAGTGTTTGTGACGTTTGTCAACTGATGGTTTATACTTTGCTACTTCCATTTTGGTGACTGAGATCTTCTTCTTCTTTTTGGAGGCAAAACATCCATTCATGCATTCTTAAAGGGATTACTGCAAAGAAGGGTAAATTAAAAATGTCTTTTAAAAAATCCGATTAATCAATTAATCGAAAGAATAATCGACTGATTCATTGATTATGAAAATAATTGTTAGATGCAGCCCTACATTGGATTAAGGTCTGGGCATTGGGGCAGCCACTCCATTATTTATGTTGTTTTGGAACTGTTTACTAGTGTGTTTGGGGTCCTTGTCTTGTTGAAACACCCATTTCAAGGGCACGTCCTCTTCAGCATAAGGCAACATGTCCTCTTCAAGTATTTTGACATATGCAAACTGATCCATGATCCCTGCTATGTGATAGATAGGCCCAACACCATAGTAGGAGAAACATGCCCATATCATGATGCTTCACTGTATTCATTGTGTACTGTGCCTTGAATTCAGAGTTTGGGGGTCATCTCAAAAACTGTCTGTGGCATTTGGACCTAAAAAGAACAATTGTGCTCTCATCCGTCCACAAAATGTTCCTTCATTTCTCTTTAAGCCGGTTGATGTGTTCTTTGGCCAATTGTAACCTCTTCTGCATATGCCTTTTTTTTAACAGAGGGACTTTGCGGGGATTCTTGTAAATAGATTAGCTTCACATTAGTTTCTTTTTCAGATTAGTTGTCTTCTTACTGCCACAGTACTTATAGGTAACTCCAGACTGTCTTTGATCATCCTGGAGCTGATCGTTGGCTGAGCCTTTGCCATTCTGGTTATTCTTTGATATACCTCTTCATAAGTTTTCTCTTTCCACTCAACTTTTTAATCAAAGTACACTGTTCTTCTGAACAATGTCTTGAACGACCCATTTTCCTCCAGCTTTCAAAGACAAATACATTTTTTCAACAAGTGATGGTTACATCCTTAAATAATGATTCACATAGTGTTTTTTTTTTTTACAAAATTGATCCATGATTAAATGCCACACTGCTTTTTTTTAACACCCCCTTTTCAACTAATCGCCCAATTACACACCCTTAAGAACGTGCATATCATGAATGCAGGGTCTGGTTTGTTTTCTGAGAATCTACTGCACCCACGTGTTTGCCACGTAGCAATAAAAATATAGTAATAACAGTGATTCAGCTGGTTAGTTACATTGCACTGCTATTATTTTGAACACCAATGTACTGTAACGTCTTTGCAAAATATGAAAGAGGCAAAGTTGCATCCTTTCATTTTCCTCGTTGGCCAAAGTTAAGACCCCCCTGGGTGAAAAGTGAGGGGGGCTGTGATGGAGCGCTGTTACGAGTAAGGAGTAGCCGTGCAAAGCGCAAGCAATCAGCAGCCACATCTCTTCCCGTTATCTCACACTAAATACACGCTGACATGTTGGAATGAACACACAACTCCTTGTTTACAGCAGCAACAATCTTAGCGGGCCCGCATCCTGGCGGCCAGATGGTTCCACTCATGACGGCGAGCGGGACGAGGAACAAGAGGCTGAAAATGGACCTGCAGAGAAAGTGTACATGCGCGCACACACACACACACACACGCACACACACAGGTGGAGGATGGCACCTCACTTCAAGGGTTAGTTAGCACATAACATACATAACATAACATAATGTAATATTCAGTAATATTTCAAATCACTACACTTAGTACTACTACTACACTAGTAGGTATTGGTTAGTGTTGATTGACAGCTAAAAAGCTTAACGGCAAGTTACACTTCAAATCTGTCGGGGAAGCCCTGGAGAAAACCCTCTCATTCTCCCTTACTATAGCTTTTAATTATTAATTATTTAATTATATATACATATATATGGAAATACACAGGCTTTAGAAATATATTTATGCTTTTCTTTACATCTGTTTTCCAGTTTAATGTATGAAAAATTCTAAATTATTTTTTTTTCAAGAAATAATAATTTTCATCATAATAAATCATATAAGATTGTTGTATGATTTAGATTTTTTTATATGATATAGATCTTTTTGCATCAACCATATTGAAAGAGCAACTAAGTTGTAATCATTGAGTACATTTTTACTCATTGAGTAATAAAATATATGATGATATATGATATAATATAAATATGATGTATAAAATATATATAATAATAAAATAATATAATGTATGTATAGTGTAATTAGTATGTTTTTTAGCCTTTAACTATTTTTAAACTCCTGAGTTTAAATCATTGAATAGAACATTTTTGAATAAACATCAAACAATGTAATTAACTAAATAATACAATTTAAAAAAAACATAAGTAATAAAAAATATATGTTATATTATGTGTTATTTTAAGTATTATCCATTATAAAACACTAACCAATAAATTAAAAGTAATGACTGAATTAAAAAATGTATTATGTTTTTTAAAGCTTTAACCATTTTGAAAGCACACCTGCATTGTCATCATTGAATAAAAAGAAAATCCCCAAAATGTAATATTAATACTAACATAATGTGTGTTATTTGCATCTGTTTTTAAAACTTTAGAAATCACACCTTGGTTGTAATCATCAAATTACAAAAAATAATTAATTAAAAAATATTATAAAAAGTATAAGAAAAACCATGTCAAATAAAAAAAAACGGGGCCGCACGGTGGCTGAGTGGTTAGCACATTGGACACACAGTCAGGAGATCCGGAAGACCTGGGTTCAAATCTCCGTTGGGCATCTCTGTGTGGAGTTTGCATGTTCTCCCCGTGCGTGTGTGGGTTTTCTCCGGGTACTCCGGTTTCCTCCCACATTCCAAAAACATGCATGTTAGGTTAATTGGTGACTCTAAATTGTCCATAGGTATGAATGTGAGTGTGATTGTTTGTTTGTCTATATTTGCCTTGCGATTGACTGGCGACCTGTCCAGGGTGTACCCCGCCTCTCGCCCAAAGTCTGCTGGGATAGGCTCCAGCCTCCCCGTGACCCTAATGAGGATAAGCGGCATAGAAAATGGATGGATGGGTGGATGGATTAAAAAAAAAGGCATATTAAAAACATCACATTTGACATATGGAATGGTTGAAATAAAATAACTTCACATTTTACATTTTAAATGAATTTAAGTCAGAAACGATACAAAAGAGAACACAGTAGTGTGTAAAAAAGATATATTCCCCCAAAAGTGACTTATACGCATACTCTTTTTTTTTTCTACGGGTGCCTGATGTTAGGACGTAAAAGTAATTATTTTTATGCTAGTGCACCTTTTTGTCAGGTTCAAGAGGAAGATGCTTATCAGCGGTGGCTTGTTTTTGGAGAGGGAGTGGTTTCATGTCTTTTGGAGGGGGGCTTTGTTTGGACTGTCAATATTTACAGTGACACATACTGGATGACACCTCACTACACTGTGTGAGTGTGTGTGTGTGTGT